>VKOC01000004.1:19680804-19770942 GCA_009364415.1 Spea multiplicata
GAAGAAGGCTTATGTGTATACACGCTACTATTCAACATTTTGGGGTCCCTTAGCTGCTTTCATGGAAAGCAAGGATATTTCTAGCTGTAACATAATTGCAAAAGTGTTTTCTAACGATCAATTTGCCTTTTAAACGTGAATTTAGAGAATACGTATATATATAATATATAAAAACTACACATGTATGGAATCCTCCATCAAGGCATACAGCCCACCAAATGAAATTACGGAAAATAAATGCATGCACTTAAATGCAAGGAGAAAAACGCTAAACCTATATCCTTGGCTAGTTTATTTAAGTAAATGTCAAAGATAAATTAGCGCAATTAGCGCAGATTCATGGCCTCAGCAAAGCGTTGGGAAAAGCTTACAGAATGCTATACCGGAGGGCCTTCTAAATAGGTTGGCAATGCTCTAGACAGGAGTCACAGTCTCGCCCAACACCAGAATCACACATACTATTATGGATGATTATTATTGGTAAAAACCTCCACTTTAAGCATTATTAAAATGACTGAAGTATATTAAGACATCAGTTCCAGTCTGTGACCCTGAAAGTTCTTCCAGTTATCTTCACTTTGTAGACAGAGGCAGAGTTGCAGTTAAAAAGTGTAACATCCATATTTACTAAAACCCAGATTTATTAACCCGGAATACACTTAATATCTTCTTTGATCGAAAGTATGGTTATAAATATCTGCCTATTATATCAGATGTTCCTACAATTCCTCAGTAAACCTTACTATGATTCTTCTATGCCTCCCAACCGCCCCAACCTTGTCACTCTTTCCTGATGTCCCACCGCTTTTCGGGTCAGAGGTAGAGCTCGGCAGAACAGCCAGATTCAGGACCGCGGTTCTGATTTCATTCTCCGTTGTGTCTGAAGAACGCATAGCACGCATGTGTTGAATTGTAGAACTACCTCCCAAGCTCGCTGAGGGCAGAAGTTGAGATCTTTGGTTTTATAGAGATGTTTGGAGACTGGAAAGCTCGGTTCTAGTTGTAAGCTTGCGTCGGTTTGTCTTAGTCTTTCTATTCTAGTCTCATCATTCTCCTTGAATATAGGTATTGTAAGAAACGGTGCGTAAATTGTTGGCGCTGTATAAATAAAAGATTATAATAATAGTCCTATTGTGTTTTCAATTTCCGGTGACTTGTTTTCCTAGGGTGCTGGAACTCTGGTTGTGGTTGGATGATTCTCATCCATCCTGTGTGTTTCATAGTCTGCTTGTGTAATTTATGTGACCTCATCATATAAGTTTTTCCCATGACCTATTTCTGACCAGAACATGTAAACAATGCTGCCCGGCACTATGTGGCCTGTATAAATAATTCATTCTCTTCCTTGAGTTCATACCTCCCACATACTACAGGGGGCAGCACTGATCAGAAATGTGTAAAAGTAATAGGGTGTCCTGGAAAAGAAATGGCTGGTGTGGGCACTGTAATTGGAAGGCTGGGAATGACGCTCAATGTCTTGATTTGGTGTTTCATTCATTGCCGTGTTTGTTTTTCTGTTTTGTAGTCTCTCCCTGGAGTCACAGACCCAATGGAGTTCATGGCTCCTCTCAGGTGGTGATAGGACAGGAAAATCTGGAAACCAACAGAAGTGAAGGTTAGACATATTTGAATATATTCAAGGGGATATAAATACAAATGATGCTTATTTGGGCATCTTGTATTCATTCATTCATTCATTCACTTTTATCTGTTAATAGTGGATCCCATGGGTGTAAGTACATATGTGGCAGAAGCAAACTTATCCCCTATGAGCTCAGTATCTTCTTGATTCAGCTGCGGACTTCAGCAGCTAGCCATGATCTGAGCTAACATGAGAATAGATCCCATGGGCCTAGGTGTCCAGTATTCTGTATATAAACCGTGCGTTTAAAAGGCATCCATGCCCAGGGCAGGTATTAGTAAACTGACTGGCATTTACAAGATATGTTGTAAGAAGACGATATTAATTTTCTCATCTCTAGTATTTGTTTTGAATATTGAATGTAATCATCAATCACAAAAATGGCTTTTTTCAGGGAGAGGAGCAGGTTGATACTGCCAACCAGCATTTATGTTCTTTTTATCAGTGTTGAGTTATACCGCAGTATGGCATCAGCTTCACTCAGCTCTTTGCTGTGAAGTAAACCATTTTTCTCAGAACTAATGAAGAATAACTCATGAATAATAAAAACCACTTTATACTCATGATCCCCCCCTTTATCCCTGTAATCCCTTTTCCAACGATGTATTTAAGTAGCTTGTCTCGGCTAGATATATATGTTGTGTTCTACTCAGACGCTAATTGTTTAGTCTAATGGCACCTCCTGTCAGCCGGCACCTCCAGGTGACTGCATATGTATATGACCCTGCATGGGCATGCGCAGGCACTGGAATCTTTTGAAAGCCTGAACATTATAGTATATATTACAAGATGGCCTACCTAACCCTTCCTGCCCAACCACTCAAAGACCGTCCGTCTTTTCTGGACAAAGATCTAAACCTTCCAACTAGACATCAGGGAATGACGGTCACCCTTCCTTCAATGTCGAGGCATCATCAACACTGTAACGTTACTTGTCTTATTCCATACTTTCACAATCCATACACACAGTTTGTTTTTTTTATAGTCACCATCTATAATATATATTATAGTTAAAGAGGCAGTCTGATGATTCCATTCCTGTATCTTAAGCCCCTGTTTTTCAACAGCAGGAATAAAACAATTTTAAGGTGTATTTGAAAATATAGAATAAAAATGGATATATTTGATGAATTATTATAATCTGATCATCACATGGGAAATGTATTTATCTTATGTCTTATGGTTTATCCAAGGCACTTTATAAAGATTAGGAGGCATACGGTAAGATAAATCAGCGGGCAGGCAGACACACACGCTTACAGTCTCCAGGGAGTGGGCTACAAGAGAAGCACAAAGTATAGAGAAGGTGGTAGAGCGGCTAGCATGGTCAGGGTTATAATTTTATATAAAAACAGCTCAGATTACCCCATGGGTAGGCAGGATTGTCCCGAATGTCACAAATTCAGTTAACTTTGTCTAGCAGAGGCACGTGCAGCATGCTTGGGTCAACCTCCTTAACCTTAGACTGGGACACTAAGGATAAGTTGGTTTGTCTCATCAGTCCCTAACATAACAGTCCCCCTTCCAAGTAGCCCTTATAGCGTTAGTTCTTTTTAAGCTTTTAGTAGAGCCTCTGCATGTCGTGTATCATCTTTCTCTGTTATGTTTAATTTGTCAGGAAAGAAAAAAGCTGTCTGTGATCCGGGTAGAAATGTTTGTGATTATGAAGGGAATTCTGTAAGACGCAACCAACTATATAAAGCATCTGTTTTTTGAGTTCTGTTTTCTTTCATAAGGATCAGAGTCAACACAAATTCAGGTGAAGTTTCTGCACAAACCCCGTATGATGTACTACATCAATGGCTAGCCTTGCAGCCAAGCCGGCGCTATGCAACAAAATATTGGTCCTTTAGATCACAGACTTTAGCAACCTGCCCTAGATCAAGAAATACTAGTGCTTTGGGAGTTGGTCTTGCTTGATCTTTTTGAACCTAATGAGTTATGGTGAGTTAAGCATTCTGCGCATGCACCTCTGTACAAGAGTCTATTTTTCTTCGTCTACTAGGTCCCGCCATCGAGTTTGAGAGTGAAAAGTTAGAATGTCGTGAACCTCAACCTGAAACCGAAACAGAGAAAATGAAGCGTGAAGAGGCAAATACGTCATCTTTCTACCCCACACCTGCTCCTGTACTAGACAAATATATTTTAGAAAATGGAAAGGTACAAATGGAAAGGATCAGGTGGGAAATACAACAGCCATCCAATTAAAGAATAGGGCTTTTGTTTAGCTATATTCTCTTTATAACAGTTTTAATGGTTCAGTATGATGTCCAATAAAAAAGTCAAATACATGAAAAATAACTGAATTCATAAAGTTGTGTATCAGCCCTGCAGATGTTTAGATTTTTGTTGGAAAACGTAGCATGGAATCACAGAGCAATGAATGAAGCTTGTAGGGTTTGTGGACATTTTGCTTGTAGTGTCTATGAGCTAAGAATCAAGGTGACTGTCCCAGTTTGCTTCCAGGTCCACCTAGGCAGCGGCGTATGGGTAAACGAGGAGAAATGGCACCAGCTTCAAGCAACACAAGGAGACTCCAAGTACGCAAAGAACCTTGCGGTTATGATCTGGGGCACTGAGGTCCTGAAAAACCGGAGTGTCACCGGAGTGGCCACCAAGAAAAAGAAGGATGCCGTCCCGAAGCCACCACTATCACCTCACAAACTAAGTGTTGTCAGAGGTAGAGCGTTCACATTCTGTCACTTGTATGCATAGCTTCAGTACAGATGTGAAATTCTTTGTAGAACATTATTCTCTTGTTAACTCTGTAAGTACTGTGCTTTTATTTTTGGGGTATTATTAATAGTATTACTAAGTAGACTCTTGCCTATCTTTTCATGAAACCAAGCCACCCATTTGTATATATAGTATCATTTAATGCTAAAATAATAATTACTCTGTCTCTAAAGAAGGAGCACATATTAGGCGGGGGAGGGAAGCATGCAACTCTATTACATTAAGTGGTTGTTGTTTGTTATAGCAACAATAGTAACCTATGTAGTCATTCCTAGGAACTTCCCAAGGTAGGCCACCAGAAGGTCTCCCTCTAATGGGCGGAGAAGTGGGCTGGGTGTGGGCGTGGCCAAAGCTGCTCGCCTGCCCAGAGGAAAAGGAAGGTGACCCAGAGGCCTTGGGAAGCTCTGCTTCACCCAGAGATTCCGGGTCAAACGTGGATAAGAAATAAAGCTGTCCATTATTTTATGTTCCAGTTTGCTATCCAATATTTGAGTTTTACAAAAGTAGGGAACAGCTATGTCAAAAAAAAAAATGTTCAATTTCCATTTTTTTTTTTTAAGTATACCTCTAGTATTGAAAAGGCATCTTTTAAGTATTTGTGCCAATTAGGTTATATTTTTTTGCTTTTCGAATAACTGGACAAAACTATTAAACCGATTCTTACTTTTCTCTCTTAGAATGTATGTACGACAGAATAGCACAAGAGACAATGGATGAAAATGAAATTGCACAAAGGCTGTCCAAAGTCAACAAATATATCTGTGAGAAGATCATGGATATTAATAAATCATGCAAAAACGAAGAGAGAAGAGAGGCAAAATACAGTGTGCAATAAACCTTGGCATTTGTCTGAGGTCTGAGTGTTTTGAGCTTTCTTTTTTTTTGCCATCATTCCGATAATCACAAAATATTTCTGGAGTGTGCGTTTTTTTGTTTTTTTTCTCCATTTCATAGCGATAACCAAAATAAAGGGTTACGTACATTTTGGATGACAGATATGTATAGCTGCGTTTTCCTTGCACGATGGATTTACTAGCAGTCTGTGCTGGTAAAAGCAACTGGAAAACACTGTTTTATGTGATTCAGCGGTCCAAATATCTGCCTCAGCTTTTATGAAACTTTTGCTCGATTTTTTTTTTTTAATTATTTTATTATAAATACTGCCAAATTTAACGCTTTGCCTGGTGGTGTCCAGCCTGACTTAACGTGCATTACTTCTTTTGCTTGCTCGTTGCTTCTTTAACTTCTTTGAAAGCCATTTAAATTGTGTGGTGCCATCATAAGATCTGTTTTCCCAGACATGCTTATCTAACAGACAATAATATTAAGCCTTTTTAGGTTGAAGTTCCACTCCTCATTTTAACGGTTACCTTGTAGTTCCTTCGTGCTTATTTTAAAATTAATTTCTCTTTTGTAAATATATAAAAGTGGATTTTTTTTATTTATTTTTTTCATTCTTTTTTTAAAAAGATTACCCATTGCTGTAAGCGTATACTCGTATTGACATATTTTAACAAACCAAGATAGATGAACCCTGCCCGTTACATTTTACAAACTGATAGTTCTTATTTGTAGGTCTCCAGTCAATAAACATGCAATTTTATATAGTGGGGTTTATTCATTAAAGGGAAAAATTGTCGGGAGAGTTGGGTTTCAGCACCTTGACTACATTATAAAGCTTCTACTGCAGGAAGAGCTTGGCTGGCCCTGCACACTGCATAGTTAAATCAGTGTTCTTCAAAGTCTGCTTAAACATTATATTATTCATAATGCGGGGCCAGCTCAACCCTTCTTCATGGGGAAACTTGCTAGTGTTAACCCTTCACAATGAAGAGTGAGTCAGTTGAAACCACAACTCTCCTACCTAGTGAATAAACCCTGTTATCTGCATGTGTATGGTTAATTATAATATATATCTACATGAAACACCATGGATAATCTTTGCGACATATTTAACCCAGACTCTGATACTGCATCTGCCCCATATAACATTTTTGATCAATTAATATTTTACTTTGTTTACGTACAAGGCCATACGATTAATATCTCACGCACTTATGTAACAATTTTTATTCCTGTTTTTATTTTCTGATTTCTTTTCCTTTTTTATCTGTGGCAAGTAACACATTTTATTATATTTGGTGACGTGCAGGCAGCTTTTCTTGAATTTCCGTATGCAGTTTTATTTGCATATTTGCAATACGTATTTAAAAAAAAAAAACTGTGCAAAAAAAAAAAGTATTCATTTTGTGCAATAGGAGAACATGCGGATAAGCACTGTTCTAACAATTCTTTGTTTACTGTTTTATTGTGACTTGTGCCACTTTGTTTCTATTTTGGAGAAAGTTGTATTTTTTACTGCAAGATGGTTATTATTAAACACTAAAACACAAACTTCTTCTTGTTTGTTTTTTTTCCTTTACGGTTTTGACAGCTTCTGACAGCTTGTAGGAGCCGGCAGAGTAGTAGTAGTGCGGTTTCTTAAAGGGAAACTGTTACCTTCTCAGCTTGTACCATAAAGTCATCTGTTTACCCTTACAAAAAGTTGCTAGAACCACCAACTTAGTGGCCTGGAACGATATCACAAATAATGGAAGATAGGAAGTTAAGATGATTCATGGTATACACATAAGGTACACTTCCAATACATATAAGTCATATATAGACTGGCCCACATGGGCAGCGCAGAACTGAAATGCAAGGTCATTTTCCAAAGAGTAAGGAAAATATGCAACGCAAAGCATTTCCAATTCTGAGAATGAATTCAGGTAAATTTCAGATTTTCCTGGACCTCAGTGAGATGCAGTTAATATTCCTCCAGGCACCATGAGCAAAAAGCTTCATGTCTGGATTCACCGTTTTATTCTTAGGAAAAGAAACAATTCTCCAAGCATTCCATACCCAAGCATATAGCTATACTGAATCTAGGACAAGATCAAGGACTGTTTACGGTCTGGGTCTTTACATCAGGAAAATGGGGGCAGACTAGACAGGACTGATGTTTATCTGTCGTTGAACAAAGGTGACTTGGGCTGAAGTCCACCAAGGAATGGAAAGGAGACATTGAGAATGTAGAGGCAATAAACATCTATGATAATGCGATAAGCAGTACAATGCAACAACTGTAATGCCATTCCAAGCATCAGTCCTTTAATAACATGGGTAGGAGGAAAACCCTATCACACAAATAAATATATGGCTCAACACCTAGGGAAGAAGAATCAACCATGTTGTTGAAAATAAAAAAAAAACATTTGTGGCTGTGGAAGTACACACAACATAGGGACATTATGTTTTCATACATCATGGTGGCCATGTACCGTATGTGCTTGATTATAAGACGACCCCCCAAAAGTTGAATATTAGTTTGGGGGGGGGGAGCCTGAATATAAGACTACCCTATAGGAAAAGAGTTTTACTAGTAAATATTAATTCACATGTAAACTATATTTTCATATTTAGTAAAAACTATGATTGGTAAAAATGCATTTCTTGTTTTTATTTCCTTTTATTTGCCAACCTACCCCCAGTTATGCACATCTGCCCCCAGGCTTGACCCCTACTATGCCAATCTGGCCCCCCGATTTACCAATGCATCCCCAGACTTGTCCCCCGTGCTCCAGACTCCCTGGTGTCTAGTGGGGGCAGCTGGTGGACGTGTGTGGTGCGCGTAGACAACCTCTGCTGCTGCCCGGCCCTTCCGCCGGGGCTTCTATGATGGAGCACCAGAAGACCATGTCATGCTGGGGCTCCATCATAGAAGCCCCAGCGGAAGTGTCGGGCAGCAGTGGAAGTTGTATGCATCGTGCAGAGGCTGCCAGAGAGGAGGATCCAGGTCCCCTGCAGCACTGCGGGGGATCTAGATCTTAGTCTTATAGTCAGACCTTTGTTTATAAGACGACCTTGAATATGACAAGGGATATTTTTCAGAGCATTTGCTCTGAAAAAAAACTTTATCTTATATTCTAGCAAATACAGTAATTATTTCTATGTAGGGTTGCCACCTATTGTCTGTCTCACCTACTCAAGACAGGTCTTCTAATGTGTGACAACTAGGGTTTAATGGAACTCAAGCATAGTTTTATTTGTAATATATTTTTAATTTAATGATGTGAGCCAAAAATAATCATGCATTTACTTGCTGAATGGACTCTTTAATCCACATTTTGCCGTTGGCCATAATTCTGCTTCTTCAGCCCATGGTCCACACTTATAATGACATTGGGAGCTATAATCAAAAGCTGCAAAAAATCTTCAAAGAGCAGCGTTAATGCTAGAATATTGCACACTAAAATATAGGTAGATGGGCTTCTATCTGAACTGAATCTGAGGAAATAACGTTCTCTCTGCTATCAAAACAAATAAGAGATTTTTTTCCTGAAAAGATTGTTATGTTTCTGTAAAATGTTACAGCTGTGATTTACTTTAAACTAGAATTTTGTAGGTAAACATTGTATAATGGAATGATAATCTCTAGCTATTAGAGCAGAGGAAACGGCTTTACTTAGAGCCAAGTTGCTCTCAAAAGACTTTCAGTGAATCTCGGAAACATCTGAGATTTCTGTTCCAAAAAGGGCTCCTACCGATGATTAATATGACAATATTTACTATTTTTTATTTTTGCAAATCAACCCAATGTATATTCTGCTCCATTTTATGGACATTTTTCGAAAATAGATGACATTTTCTTCTAGTGCTCATGTACTTTAGATACTCATCTCTTTATAACAACATAGTTTTTATACCAAAATGCACCTGTTCTCCTCTTCTTCCTTGGCCCCTCATTTTTTATCTTTGATCTAAATGTTTGTATCGACTCATCTTCCTCTTTGGATCTTGCTTTTTGAGCTAAATGTTTATGATGTTTTAGAACCTTCCGAAAAAGTAATTATAGGGGTTGGCATACAAAAAGTTCAACGAATCTATGTACTTGACATATAACGACCCACGGGAGTAATATTTCTGTTGTCTGTGCTACTAAGATCTTTTTGCCCCCGTCCAAGATGACTGTAGTCCAAGATGGATCAGCTTGCCATACTCAGACATGAATACAGGGAGGAAATGGCTTTAACTTTGTAGCACTCGTGTTGGAATCAGTCGTTGGAAACACCTGCCTATTGGCTTTTGCTGCTCCTATGCAATATATTTCATTTCTGTCTGATTATTAATTTTCTTGATTTCTCAAAGGCTCAATAAATGTTATTTGACCTTGGCCTCCTCCTGTTTGCAAAGCTTTTGACTATTGCTGTGTACGTTTTGACTCGACTTTTGATCTTGTAAATCCCTCCATGATGTACAGCTACCATTTCATGTAGTCCAAGTTCCCCTATGAACCCAAAGCAACAATGCCTATCTTAACCTTGCCTTCTTCATATAAATGGGGACTTCAGAATCCTCTATAACACTAGTTTCCAAATCTGGTCATTAAGTCCTCTGAAGGTTACTGAATTAGGAAGATCCTCAACGATACTCCTTATTGAATTGACACCGGTGGAGCCATCGTATTTTGACTGAGCTCTGTTTGCTGGCATAATTTACCGAAACCCTGAAGAGTCTTGAGGGCCAGAATGGAGACCACTGAGTAAGATTTTTTCCCTTTAGGTTTGGTGTTTTAGAATGTATTAAATTGTTCTAAGATATTTTTCCTTAAACATTTCAGGCTTTTATAAGTCACAATAAAGCTGGGTTGTTTTAGCCAATTTCCGTTTGCCCTTTCGACCCAGATAGATTTTACCATGTCAAAGATCAGAAACTTTCCCCGAAACTCATTAACAAAGTAAGTGAGAGGGAAATCTCCTTTGTTAGTCTCTTCATAGAAAAATAATATTTTGGAAAATATTAGGTTATAGCTGCTGTTTAATCTATAATTTACACATTATGCATGGTTCTTAGCCATCGTATATTTTTTAATGATAAAGTTTTTAATGTCATTGGAGATCTAAGGTATGACATTATTAAGTTTTGAAGGAAAGTTCTTGAGTAATTATTGAAGCAATCACCCAGTGTTGTTTAAGGCCTTTGACATTCATTCTTATTGTGGAGACAGAGGACTCATTAGCTACAGAAATAGCTTTCCTAATGAGTGTTGGGTTTTTTGGCCGCGTGCGTTTAATGAGACAATGGAGACTTAATGGATTTCTCCGAGACGTGATAGCCTATGTCAGCCTTGTGTATTAAACAGCCAGTCCTGACCTCACTGTCCATTACATGTTCTCAGATTTAAGATTTAAGTTAAGTAATATGTATCAATAGTTTTTAAAACGCAGTCTTAAAGGGACAGGCCAGCCATCGCATGCATATCATAGCTGCATGGTCCAACTACGTTTTGTGCAGAATCCCCAACATTCATTTGGACCTTTCCCTACTCACGGCTGTTTTGCATCTCCATGCAAGAGTTATACTTACTTCCGATCAGCTCTAGCGCTGACTCTGCAAATCCGTGGCAAAAATTGTCAGAACAGGGGAATAGAAGGCAACTGCAGCTGGAGGGCTGCAGCTTCTACCACCGGTAATTGATTTTTTTTCCTTTTGGAGCAACACATATTACGTCCAGAGTACTTCTTCTTAAGCGAGGTACAAGGGACAGCAAGCTATCCCTTTAACACCAAAAAATTAAATGTTACTATAAATACCCAGCATAGCCGATTAGCTATTATAAGGTTACATTGAGGTTAAAACCAAACCTGTCCACCTTGTAAGCATCGTCTGTTCTTTGTTTCTTCATTTTTCATTTTTACATAGAACTTCATTTTTAGGTCCTGGACATGAGATGAATCACATACCGCAACATTAAGTTAGCGCGGGCCGGGATTAACCTGGTAATTGATGGCGTAGGATAGATGTATTATAACGTTCCTTGACATCTCAAGAGCAGAATACAAACTCCTAATAACTTTGGGACGTTGTTCTAGATGCATAATCGTTGTGCTGGCCTTGATGCAAAATAACTTCATCCATTTTTATGGTTAGCAGCGATTTAGAGAAAATCTCCTTTGTCTCGGTAACTTGTCTTCATATAGACGAGGCCACTTTTTGTGATATAATGGTTGACTTTTTTTTTATCCAAAATACTTTAACTTCTTATCCTTAATAATTTACTAAATGTTAATATAATTTATAGACTTTTTTTGTGAAAGCTTTGCTTTTATTTTCCCAGAGCTTATTTAATCTAATTTAATGCTGGTTCTTTTTTTCTCTCAAAGCTTATTTAATAGAAAAATGAACCTGTCAATTTCCCAAAACCTATATTTTACAGTTCAGTACACAGTATAATGATGTCTACAGATTAAAATACCTAATAAATGGATTGCAAATCCACCATATCTATATGTCACTGAGAACAGCTGTATTCATTTTTTTTGGTATAGGATAGGAATAATTATTTCATCCTGTTATATTTTTCCTCCCCTTCCGAGAAGCTGATTGAATTGGGTGGAAGAAGGGCCATGGGCATAATTGGTTGTGTAGGGTTTACGCAATGTTCTACTATATTCATATCTACTGGGGTTCTTTAGCTCATAAGGACTTCCCCAACATGCCCATGGTCCCCACTACCCATAAAAGCAGGAAAGTGGGGCAGCTACCTGGGACAATGCCAAAAAATCCTGGTTGTCCTGCAAAAAAGGGACTATTGTAAAGTAACAGGTCCCTTCCATTTTCTCCATGGTCCTTGCAAAGACCATACCCAGTCTGCTAGAAGGCCATAAATTTCCTTTTTTTCATTCTTCTTGTTTTGTAGACAGTTTAGAATTTTGAAGTTTCCTCCGTAGAATTCTCTACCTCTGTACAAAAAAAAAGAACATTTAGTTTTTCAACATTTATTAGGCAGGCAGAGACCAAGTTATCAAATGGGAAATTTGGAGTAAAGTCAGAAAGAATAAAAATGGCAACCTTTAGTACGAAATTTAAAATGAGAGAAGAAAGGTCAGAAACGTTGAAGGCATTTCTTTGTCTGGGTATGTAAAGGAACATTTTAGCTGTTTAGAGTTTAGCAAAGGGCAGGAAAAAAGATAAAGGTAGCGGGGACTAGAGGCGTAAATTGCTACATTGCCTATTATACTTTGCAGTACGAAAAATCTGCCAGAGTTATTGCCAAGTTCAACTTCTGTCCTGCGAAAGGGCATCATCAAATCTAGGAGCGAACAAAGATTATCAAATCTATCTGAGTCATCTTCCCTTGGCCGTGGTAGGCACTATTTACAGATAAATAGGTGCGTTTTTTTTATAGATGCAAACAAAATAATAGGTAGAAACCGGGTGACGGAAATTAAGTGAATTTATAAGAAACAATAATGAAGAAAATTCACACACCTTGGCGAAACCCTTGCTCTAGTTCTCTTTATCACCCTAATTTAACTAAAATTATTACCCATCCAAAAAATATTTGCATATATTTTAAACAGGGTAAAATATGCGTAGATACTAACAAAAGTATTTGGGAGTTTTTTTCCCCAGCTCTACGTTGTGGAATTTTATTATTTTGTTTATATTACGGCATTTATCTCCCGGATTATTACTAGGTGTGGATGTGTTGCCTCTCTGACAATTTTCACAAATAATAAGCATTAACTTTCGATATGGTAATGCATATCAGAACTAGTTCTTACTTGTAGATTATATTTTATTAGTCCTTATGATTGTACCTGGGAACTCTCTAAGCTTGATTCAGAAGCCTTTCTTCCACCTGGGTCACCTGGTTAGGTTCTTTTTCTTCTTTTTCTTCTCTTTTTTCAGGCCCTGCTCATAGCCCGGGGCTATGGGTGGTTCTGCCCCATTACAAAGCTGCCCCCAGGGGGGAGACAAATTTGGGTAGTTTATCCTGGGATGTTCCCAGGTATGCTGATCATCTAGACGACCCAAGCATCAAAACATTTTGGACATCTACAATACAATATACAAGCATTCTCTTGTTTACCCCATCCAGTATCCTGCTGCATCTTTCTCCTAAACCCTTTTTTTATCTCACTATGGCTCACTAACAGACCTAACACAGCTAAATATTTCACTACACCACAGTGGAAGTAACTCAAACACCATCCTGTTGGGTAGGTAGTCCTTGCTGTATCAAGCAGGTAAATATACTGATGCATAGCTTTCTCCTAAAGGTCCTGTATGGTCCACTGCCTCTAAAACACCTTCTTCATTCTCCTACCCCATCATGTTCCACATCTGACAGTTCCCTTCCTCCTCATCCTCTTTCTTTATTTCATATATCCAGCATGATCGCACACCAGATCAGATTGTTACATGGTTCCTTCCCCCATTGTACCAGGTTAGGCTTAGAAAGAGAGAAAGCAAATTTAGTAAAACGTATACTTTTATTCGTTTACTGAAGAAGAGACGTCAATTAGCCAATAAAGCCAATAGCCAATAAAGTCAATAACGGTATCATCTTTACCAAATTTGCTTTCTTTAATTTTACAAAAGCCGGTTCACTTAGTCTACTAATGTATTTAATCTGGCTGGTGGACAACGCAAGGATAATGAGAAAAAAGCAATAAGGAAACTATTCATAAGATCCTTGCCCGTCTCCATTCCACCACTACATCTTTAATTAGAAAAGATAGAACAGCCATGCAAAAGAAATTGTATTTGCTGATTCTTTCCTTCTTTCCCTTTTTCCTCCTTTTGGAATTGCCACAAGCTAATTGGGTCCATCGTAGGCTATTTCTGATCTAATTAGGGTTAATTGGATTTGCCTGTGCCTTGGTGTTTGCAGCATTACCTCTGCTAACCGGGTCTATGGATCAGAAGACCCTTTATGCCTCTTAAGCATGTTTATCGTCTCCTGTTAATACCGCTGCCCATGTTACCTTCTTGTCACTTCTGCAATTAGCAAGTGCGGCACTTTGCTGAGTTTGTGGAGGGTTCTCTGCTTCCCTCGCTCTGCAGGGGATTTCTTTTAAAGAGCACTGCATTAATGAAACGAGTTACCACTCAAGACCCTTTTCACAGTTGTTTCGAATGCATATATTCCCAAAACAATGTTAAAAAAAACACTTACTGGCGAAGCCTGAAAAAGTTTGCTTCTGGTAACATTCTAGTTGAGTAAAGATTATTCTGTTTTGAGTAGCGATTACAATGTATCGTGTGCTATGAGATCAGAGATTAAAAACTTTTATTATAGGTAAGCATGCCTGGCTGCCCATATCTTGGACCTTATAGTAAGATGGAAGAAGGTGTGTTATATGACAAGGGTCGGGGCTAGCCATGCATAGGGGGCAGCTAGACGGAGTTACACTTTCAAGGTGTGGGGGAACAGAACCCGAATAAGGAGTGGGCAGTGGTCAGACGCACTAAATTAAATATTAAAACAGTATATTTTTAATGCCCTATGAATTTATATCAAGTTTTTTTTGTTTTTGTTTTTTTACACCACCAAGAACTCTCTTTTGGGGGTTGGTGAAAGGGTTACCCACATTTTGGGGAACTATTTCTTCAGTGGGTGTGAGCAGCGAGGGGGCATTACTAAATGCAGGGTCTCTCGGTCAAACCCAGAGAGTTCCCAACCTTTCAGAGAATTAGATCTTGTTGCTTAAAGCGCCGCTCACTGACACAGGCCCGTTATCTCGTACACGGGGCTCCGGCAGCAGATCAGGTCCTGCTGTGTGCAGGAGTATAATAATGCGAGATGAGGCCGTGTGTATCCAGCCAGTGGCCGCACATACGTCATTTGGTGGCCACTTGGGTTAAAGTTATCCCCAGTCTGGCCCTGCAGGTGTATCTCTAGTCTATATCTACATGTACTTTTGCAAGCAATGTGATGATTGCAAAGCTCACTCTCTGACCTACATTCAGTGGTATATTTTAGGGCAGCAGGTCCGGGACATCTGGAGCCCCTCTGCCACAGAACAGGGAGCCAATTGCCCATTAACACACACAGTCATTGCATTACATTTATTTATATAGTGCCATCAGATTCTGTAGTGCAGTTACAAAATAATTTTAATCACATACAATAACAAGCTGGAAAAAGAAGGGAAGTGAAGCAGTAGGAGAGGACTGCTTGGATGGGTTGATCTGTAGAGGTTGTTGTTCATTGAAATGGTTTGATTAGGATGCTGGCTGAGTGTTAGGAAGAAAGGTTGCACGCTTCTCGAAAAAGATGTGTTTTCAGAGAGCAGTTCACACAGTGCTCCATAGTTTCCTTCTGCCATGCACCATACTTGCTCAAAAAGTGGAGCCCTGGGATATGACATCATATCTTGACGTCCAGTAGTAAAGATGACAGCACAGAGGGGCAGCTGTGGCGGTACCCTGGGTTAGACATAGGGCAGAACCGCAGATAAGTACTTTTTACATATGTTATACAATTAGGTTTAATTTATATATTTACTATTTCAGTAGTATAATTTGGAGTTTTTTTATGGTGTCTATAAAATATTGATTTCATTTCAGTTTTTAATTTTCTCTATATTTAATAAAAACTGACCTTACACAAAAAAAAATCCAATAGTTTAAAAGCAAAAAAGTAACTAAAAAGTAGTTAAAAAAAAAAGTAACAAAAGCCATCTCGGAGGTCATTTTTAAATCAGTTTCTTTTTGTTACTGAAGACTGTTTGTCATGGAAACTACTGTTATTTTTGTTTATTTTTATTTTGTGTTTGGGCAAAATAAAATAATTAAAGCTAAAATTTGTCGATGCACTAAAAAAACATAGAATAATTTAAAGGCATGATCTCATTTTCTGATTATTTCAATATGTGTCCATGTCATATATGTTGTTTTGGGGACTATGTTTATTAAAAATGTCATTTACTCCAAGAGAAGCAATAAAGATACAGGCAGTATTCACAGCGGTAGAGAGAAATTGTCTATTACTGCTTGCAGCCAAATAAATGCTGATTTTCCAGATTGGCACTAGGATATTTAAATAAATTGCTCTGCCTTCCAGCGAAAAAAAGGAAAATGTGTGCTAAATATTCTACATCTAAAAAGGATGTAAAAGAATTTGCGTTACTTATGTCATTTCATGGCTGATGAAGATAAGCAAAATTAGAAAGGATTGTAATGACTGTGCCGAGCAGTCAAGAAATGTTTAAAGTAATAGTTTAATACAAGGAGAGCTATTGACGATTACTCAAAGGCATCGTATGAAGCTGAGCGTTCAGTGCCGGCTATAGCTTAATACAGCAAGAGAATTTATTCAGGTTTGACTCAGAAGCTCTGGGTATCATAACTCATTATTAGGGCTTCGAGCCAGTCTCTGGGTGTGGGGTGCACCGTTTTAGCTATACCATCTCCCCAACTGGTTCCACTCTTCCAAGGGTATTTGGTGATCTACTCCAAGCCACACCAGGTGGAACAGCTAGCCTCTCAGAACTACACTGAGATGATAGATGTATGTATAATATATATATATATATATATATATATATATATATATATATATATATATATACATATACACAAACATGGATCTGCCTGATGGTCTTTTAGGAGAACATGGAGGACTTCACCGACAAAGATCTCTATTCTGCCGTTTCCTGCTTGTCCCCCATTTCTCCTGATGGCACGTGTGCCTGCTGGAGACTTTTAATGTACACCTTAGCAAAGAGGTTAATAGAAAACTGTGGTGACCAATGCATAGATGAAACCCACCAGCCTTTTTTAGTGGCCAACCGAGTATAATAGGCAAACGTCTTTGCTTAGGCAAATAGAAGACCAAGATCATCTAGGGTCCCATAATTTTATGGACATAGGCTGCCTTCTGCCTAGTTTCGCTTCTGCGTATAAGAACTGCCAACGGGCCACATAAGTGCAAAAATACACATTTCTGTTGCTCATTTTATGCGTCATAGCAAATGCAATTCATGACAGTGCAACGGGACTTGATAGTCCCCTGCTGAGGAGTCATTAACGACAGCTCCAAATCTCTCTGTAAGTGTCAATATTTGCATAATAGGGAGTTAGTTATGGCAGCAAAGTGTGGCAGGAATTCTTACTGGCAAATTATAGATGCCAATGCCAGGCTAGGGGCTGCTTGCTGAATCATTGCCGCGCTAATGCCATTGCGGTATTGTCTCCTGTTTTAGAATCTTCGTGATTCCAGTATCAATTTTGGACAATAGAGCCAAGTAAGTTCTGCAAATCATCCTGCATTTGGCATTTATTGTTTTCCTATTGTTACGTAGATAAGCTCTAGTTCATAGCGTGAGTAGGAAACCCGGTGGGGAAATTCACTCCCCAAGAAACCCACCTACGCCAATGCCGATTTGCCTAGAGCTCGCAGCCAAGCTTAGTTCAAAGTCCTCTGAGCGTTAGCTCCTATACACGGTAATAAAACTCCAAAGTGCCCAAAACTTTCTTGATCGGAAAAGAGTTTGTGAATTAACTCTTTCATATCACACACACAGGGTTATCCCTTAGCTCAATATTATAAAGGAACATTCTGAGTTACTGTAAGCGGATTTTAAGGCTGGTATGATTAACATTTATTTTATATTCAGATCTTGATAAAAACGTACAAGTGAGATTTGCAAAGGGCATTGGGGGAATCGACAAATCTTAACACGTTCTAAGGTTGCTGTCAACATTGCATAGCCCAATTAAGCACCTGTTTGGAAAAATATCATCTGCATACCAAACACTGCCGAAATACCCCGCTGTGGTTTGTAAAACTCATCCCTAACCTATTGCTCGACGTAAAACAATTAGTTATAAAAGATAACCATCTTCGTGGCCTGGGAAGTTTTAATTTTGAATGCAGAGAGATTTGCTCCGTAGCCTGTAAATGTGTAGGCAACAGGGAACTTTTTATCCCACGGTGAAATGTTATTGGTATTTTATTTAAAATTGTATTTTATTAACATGTTAATTCTATAGTATGCAGAGAGCCAAAGGGGCTAGCCAGTTTATTTCGTAGAACGTAAGGAGTTAAATGTATTTTTTTATTTGTCTGACACGTACGTTATTGTTCTGTTTTATTTATGCTTTTTTTCTCCTTGGTTAGCACAGATCATTAACCAGAAATTACATTAAAAAAACATATATTAATTCTGGACGAATTTTCTAGCTCATATTTTCACCTTGTACTTTGTTGCAAAATAGAATTTGTAAGCATCACGATCAAAAAGTGATTGTGTGCAAAGCTGATAGTAGAGTCGATTTGGGGATGTTTTGTAATAACCGGGCAGTTTGCACAGCTGGACTCGATACGTGACGATTCTCACATTTACTAGAATGAGTATTTGTGTTGAACCTGACCAGGCTCTGCCGATGAATGCAACGAGGTCCATTAGCATTAAGGACACAACAAAGGATAATGGAAAGGGCTTTAAGATATGCCCGCTCTGAATTCACACGGAATTAATAAACCGTTCAGGTGCAAAAATGTTCCCCAAATTCTACTCCCTGAAGCATATCCTGGCCTATGGCAACCATGCACCCTACTGGAAGTTCTCAGATATCTCTTGCAAGCAGCGGGGTCTTTGCCAAGCCAGCATGACCTCTGTAGTTTATATTAACTTAGCTACATTTACTTCTAAGAAGAGCTGATATGAAATCATATCTCAGCGCTGAGTACTCTCCGACATCATGAGTTGGAGACCCTGCCTTGTGTCATAATGAGCACTCAACCTAGGAGTTCGATGAACACTTACAGTTTAGTGCACCAAGCAGCACTTAACATCAGGTTGGGTCATTTACACATATCAATTATACATCAATCATACATATGATTCACTAATCTAAGCTAATATGCAAGAGCTGTTTCCTGAGAGAGTGCCTTGGTGGCCCTACCTGGACCATCCTAGGACAGACAGATTATTACCAGTTATCCGTTTTATATTATATGTCGGGGTAAATCCCCGCACCTAAAGGCTAGGGGTGACTTTCCCATGTTTTTCATTAAGAACGCTCTCGGAGGATGCAGGTTTTAACTGATGAGCTAGACGATAGAAATTGAATTTCAGCGTGTAATCCCTTTACCTACTGATAAATTAATAGCAATAAATGCAACAGTAATAACATGAACCTGACTTGCAAGTCATCGAGAATATAGGAAATGTATTCTCAATGTTAGTCTAGGAATCCAACATTGTAAATGTAAAAGAGTTTGAATCATGTTTAAAATGAGGTCATAATGATGATGGCATTGTGTAGGTTGGCATTATGGATAACATAAACAAAATCTTTTGTAAGAGGTTTATTGTTCTCAGAGCCCCATTGTTATGATAGGCAGGTAAATAGCAGTCTGCACACAAGGCCAATAAAATATCCCTAGGAAACAAGAAGGGGTTAAATTATTAAACCATGCTTATTTGTCACGTGTGCCACAAGAATGGAATTAAGGATAGTTCCTACCTTTTGTATAAACGGACTCCGGATCTTTAATCACATACGTTGAAACCTGACACACTGCAAAGCGTAAAGATTAATAAGGTTAACGTTGAAAAAAACAGGGAAATTGAAAAAAAAATGATTTTGTATTGATTTGAGGACATGTGGGAATTAGGCATTAGGTCGTGGAGCATGCTGGGAGTTAGGATGGACAAACACCAGCGTAATAATCAAATACATGATAGAGGGGACAATTACGTGTAGTACTGGGAAACAAGATACCCTTTGTTTAGCAGCACAATTCCTTTCTGGAGCGAAGGGTTAAATAAATGATTCTTAAAGGGTTGTTTGGATTTTTAATGGACTTTTATTAGAGAATACAGATTAGAGAATGAACATAAATTTGCAGAGGAAAAGGGTTAATAGAATGAGATCGTTTAAATTCTGCATTAATTCCAAGGACACCTTTGTATAGAAATATATGTAACTTATGCATGACTGCCAAAATGCTGTTCATCATGACAAAATGTGATGCGCACAGAGACAGCTGGCTCCTAGGCTTAATGATTTCATTTTTCCCTTAAATATGATATTTTGCGATACATTATGTAGGGCTGGAGTAGTATAAAATGTAGTATTTTTACAACAGGAAAAAAAAACAAGCAGACTATATGGGCCAAATGGTTCTTTTCTGTCAAATTCTCTGTTTCTATGACAGATCTAATCACATGATTGTCTCCTAAAAAATGAGAAGACCTGTTCCCCTTTTATTAGAACCAGTAACAATTGGAGAGCTTTTAGCACACGCGCCTGTATTTAGCTAAGTGGAATCATAGCTTTTGGACCCGTTCAGCTTTTTATGGGCACTGTGGGACATGTATTATTTATTAAATTACAGTTCCATCCAAACCCTTTATCTATGTGAGTCCTGGGGGAACCGGTCGTTCTTGGCTTCTGCTGAATATTTCAATAAATCCATTCTGATTCACACCAACCTGTGCTTTGTTTTATTTAGGGAATTAACAGGACGCTAGTAGGGCAAATCTTATGTCAGGTAGACGAATGGTATACCTCATCTGACAATAAATATAAATAATTTCCGGCCACATTTGCTGCACACAGCCATCCCACACACTGTCCCTAAATTTGGTTACCAGTCCTGATAGAATGTTCCTCTGAAGCTTGCATGAATGGTGTCATACTCTATAAAGGGACTGATCAACATCAAAAAGAAATTCCTCTCTACAACCCATACACAAATTTTACCACCTACCTATTATGATTGGAGAAGCTAATGCAGACAGGGGAAGGCATTCTTTACAGTAAGGGCTATAAAGCTCTGGAATATCTACCAAAGGATGTGGAGACAGGAAAAAAGACAGAAGCACAGCCTTAATTTCATACGGAAAACATTTAATTCGAATTATAATCCTACATCTTCATGGGCATCCATTGCCACACTTGCTTGTCTAAAGGACCTGAGGACATCGTTGATAACAAGGACCACTGATGGTCCTTGCACCAAATTTAGACAACCATTGATGAACCATCAATGCCCAGTAAGAAAGTAATTGTTTTTAACTAGTCTCTTTAGCTTATATTTATAGTCCTTTATCTTAATAAATGGAAGTTGTATCTGTGGTACTGAATAACGGATCACAGATAAATGGCCTGGTGAGACACTAACAAGATGTTTCCATGTTTAACCGGTTGGGAATGCTTTATATCTAGTGATTTGCTACTGTTCAGATCAGAGATATTTGTGGAAGGAGAGGAATGTCCCAAGCTTCTGGAGGGAAACCAGCATTGAAGTCCTGGGGACATTATGCTAATGACATTACTCCATTTCTGGAAGCAACGCTGATTAAATATTCATTGACTTTGATTATAGTGAAATTAGGGCTAAAGCGCGATCTCAAATTGAGTGGAATAATGGCAGTGTAAATAATGCATAGTCTCTAAATTGAAAACAGCAGTCTGTGTATTGCGTTGCCTTTCTCTTTCATATTACCATTTGTGTGGGAGCTTCGGTTTCAGCTGTCCTGGTTAAAAAAAAAACCTTAATACTATAGAATGTTCATCAGTAACAGTAAAAATGTAAAAAAAAATAAAAAAATTGGTAAAGTACTATGTTGCGTTATCAAAACTGGACAAATCCCAAATAGCCAAGGTTCCTAAAACTTTTCTCCTAGCACTCAATATTTAATCTGCCCAGCCTTCTATATTGTCTAATAATAGAGTCTACTTACTCCACTGAACCAAAGGTCAGAAGAGTATATTCAGTGTTACCATATTCACTATTTTTTTCTAGAATAAATAAACTGCTGGGAATCGATTACTCGGTTATGCATCTTTAGGGGTCAACTTAAATTTATGTTGTCACTGCAGAAGATTCCCAAACCTAAGAGCTTATAATAATAAATGCAACTTCTTGCATGAGAAGCTCATCAAAATGTCTCGTCATAATACATGCAGACAACATGAAGAGCAACTATTCAACCCCTATGTAAATGCCACCATACCTTTAAACCATTCCATTTTATAAATACCATTAATTTTTCTGTTTCTTTACTTTATATGAAGAAGAAACCTCTGAGCACCCCAAAGCTTATGTAATTCAAGGTATCAACTTCTACTAAAGACTCCATTTTCTTTGCTCTTCCAAAGCCTCCTAGATGAAAAATCCCAGCTAACCGCTGGCATATTGAACGCAATCAACTAGAACATCTTTAGTGTTCAGACGTGGGATGAGTATGGGTTGATGAATGATGGTTGCAACATGAGTTAAGACGGGTCCTTCAGGAGTGATTGACTTTATGATACAGTGAGCTGCTGCTTGCTTGAATGAAGGGTAAGTTAGGATAGATGCTTGGTTGAAGGATGGCTTGGATACTTGATTTATAGACTATCGATTTATTGTCTGCAGCACTGTTAAGGGTCCCAGTTTCATTTGCGTATACGTTATAATTTTCATATGCAGTGAATACATATGGAAAATTTAAGGGAGTCTGGAATTGTCACATTCAGTGGTTTAGGCAAATATTTTCTCACCACTAACCATCTGATCAACTATTTTTAAATGGAAGGGCAATTTGAACCAAATCCCCCATTATATCCAATTAAGCTATTACTGGTTCACAGGCCTGGTATGTCTGATAAGAGGGCAGCTTGTGTATATAGAAGTATTCCTTACTGTACCAAGTCAAATTAATATAATTGTTGGCAGCAGAAGAGCTGAAGAATCTTCATGAAATAAATCCATGCATTACTGAGGGTTTTCCCTGGTTACAGAAGAAACAGTTAGCTTTAGTTATCTCTGGGCACTGAAGATCCAACTATAAGTCACAATAGGTAACATATCTTTCTACTAATTTCATTAGAGTGACAGTCCATCATAAAAAATAAAAAATCCTCAAAAATATATTTTCATGGGATAAAAATCCTACTTTGAGCCATGGGTCATACCAGAGGATATTGTAAATGAGTTGACCTTGAGACTGTATTAACATTTAAAGACCAAATTGAGGTTCTACTCAATGCCTTGCTAATGGTAGCAACCAAAGTGTTCTAATAATGGTCCTTACAAAACCCACAACTTGTAAAGATATAAATCTATGCTGAATGAAATCACCAGTATCAAAGCATAAGTTTCAGGTGTGGTATAAAAATGACAAAAGCACCAACTGAGATACACAGATACCATTAAATCACAGTAGAACATGAAAGTGCCTATGATGCCTATGATTAATGTTAGGAGCGAAATGCGTAAGGCATTCACCCACCGGGTGTCGAGTTCCCAATGCTGTCAGACAAGAAAGGTAATAAAAATGACAGTTTGGGTCAGATAATTCTTGTCTGTAGTTACTAGTCGTGTTATGGATCTGATCCTACTTTCTGTTGAATTTACTGTTGGTAATGGGACTACCGCATGAACACCCATTGTGGAACATCTGGTTAAAATAACAAATAACAGTAACAGTATAAGGCTTGTTTTAGTTTTTATATAGAACATTAGGGTGTTAGCTTCATATTTTGTGACCCCAAAAATCTGCAAATTTACCCTGAAACTAGGGTAAAAACCAGGAGACTTAGAGTCAAACCCATAAGGATTCCCAGTTCTGCTCATGGGTTAAGTGGGCCTTAAACTCAATCTATCTTATGCTGCAACCTTCATAAACACCGATGTGTAGCTGCAGGACAAGAAGGAAAGGTGTGAAATCACAGCTTCTGCTTTGGATGTATGGGACCTTGTTAGTCCGTGAGGCAAAATAAAATGTGTGATGCGTGGCCACACTAAGATTACCTGTGTGTAGCAGAGGATTCGGGCAGGAATAGGTTAAAATAGAGAATTCTATTATAATCATCATTAAAGAAGTATGTAAGGTTAGTCTCCCAGCCTTAAAGTAACTGGCGACCAGACTTATTATACAGTGTGAACTATTGCTACATAAATCTGCTAATACACAATATGTACGCTACAGGGGAGACCCAGAAAATAAAGCTTCCAAGTTTGATAAATACATATATTTAAGGGCACACGTTAATGGGTGAAAACCATGAGTGTATTTCTGCTTACAATAAGGGGATGAATTATGAAGGTAGCCATATTCAGGTGCAATACATAAAATCATGCTTACACCGTAATAATATACATTGTTTAATCCCTTCATACGTTAAGGTAAAGTCTGGATAGGCTTCTTCTTAGCAGATTATAAAGGAGGAAACATAAATACGTGACATCATATTTGAAAATTCTGTATTTCTTCAATGGAACCACTGCAAAGAAAATGCAGTACTTATAATAGATAAACTAAATACTTAACAACATTTGGTATATAAAGAATACCTCCCAAGTGTCCTAGCTTTTGCAGGACTGTCCTGCTTTTGTGGTTACTGGGGATCACGAACCAGTTAGGGATCTCTATTAACTGGACCAGTGAGCTGTAAAATAAAAGAAGGTATTGCATCACAGACGCTCAGTAACTGAGAGCCGCGGGGTGGCTCGTCCATTAAGGTGGGGTTTTTACTCCTACAGCTCCGTCCCCTGAGCAGCATACCTGGGAACTTCCAGGCCCCAGCTTCCCAGAGCCCTCCTACTTCTGGTATTTTGATAACATCAGTGGGTGGGGGCCAATGACATTGGTGGGCGCGACTTATGATTGAGGGGTTCAATGGCATTGCAGACGGGATCAATGGCACTGCAGGTGGGGTCAATGGCATTATAGGCGGGGCTAGCCCCAAACACTTTCAATTTTTATGGGAGTAGAAAGGGCCATGGGCGGGGAGTGGGGCGTGTCTAAACCCCGCTCCCGCGACCCAGAGATTATAGACTGTGATCCGGACCCCCCGGGGGAAGAGGTGCTCCACTCGGAGGTGCTCCACTGGAGAGTGCCAAGATTTGCTAAGCAGGTAAATATGACATCAAAAAGAAAGAGGCCGGGCAAGATTCCCTCCAGAGCGTTTCACATAAATATCCTCTGCAGAACACGTGGAGGTAGTTCAATAACAGAAAAGCAGCAATTTCAACAAAATCATTGGCATGACTATTTCTCCAATTAGCTGTCAAATACCTACACGGTATAGGTTATGGCTCCATGTCATCCAATGACGGAGAAATGCAGCTATAACATTCCTGTGCAGTAATATGATATTAAACACTGTCCTAATGCGGAGACAATCGAATGCAGGAATATAATATATCTTTCTCTGCATTGTGCAGCTGGCCGAAAATTCATTTATCCGTCTCTAGCAGCTCCTCTATACTATTTACCTGCCATATGGTTTTTCATTTTAAAAGACCATCTCTGATTTCTTTTTGGATTTTATCATTATTTTAATTGCATTTGAGACGCACGGAATTTTCAATAAATGAAGCTGGTCTTGACGTAAATTATTAATTGGGTAATGGAAATGATACAAACCAAGGACATAATATTCCCGCATATCCCCAACAGCATGTGCCAGGAATTACGTTTAGAGGCCCTGAAGCTTGTTAAGATGTTCTTATATATAAAAGGGAAATTATAGGTAATGAGCACCTACTGTATGTATGTATGTATATGTATGTATATATATATATATATATATATATTTTATATGTATGTTTGTGAAAGTACTGGTCTAAGTGTGAAGAAAAACTATTTCAAACACAAGTAAAATGTTACTTTTCAGTACCCCACACACAATCTTTTCACCCCAGGATCTCATACATGTCATCGTTCATACATGCTCATTGCACATGTAGCTAACAGTTTATAATATATCATCATCATCATCATCATCATTCTGATCATCATGAAGATCAAAGGAAGTCCTTTTCCAATTCATCCCCAGATCCTGAAGAACCTTTTCTGTAATCAGCTGTCAGTAGAATAGATGCATCTCAGTAAATAAACCTCATTTATTAAAAAAAATACACAAAGAGAAGCAACATTTGCTTCCGTCAAATCATCTTTAACTCTATAAGCTATTTTTCTTTTGCAGGCACTACATGCTGAAAAGGCTGATGTTTAGAACAACTCAACTGCAAAACAGACAGCTGCTTCATATATTTATATGTATCATTACATAAGTTATGGAGGGTAAAGGGTAAAACCCTTCCACTAAAATTAAACACAAATTAAAAACAAATTATTAAACACTCATCTACAGGCACCAAACAAGCCAGAAGGCTTTTTTTCCCCTCAGAAATCTCATGGTGCTGCCACAACCACAAGGGATTCTGGGTAGGCACATGAAAATAAGGTTAACAATTATCACATTTGCCTCTTAATGAAAGGGTTTTCCCATCACCTTTACCCACCATCCATCACCTTTACTCACCATAACTTATGTAATGGTATTTCTCATGCTACCCCAAGCCCCAAGCCTCAAGTCTTAAACCAGCGTCACAATGTCATGCTGATGAGTCTCATTAAGGATGAAGCAGCTGTCCATGAGCAGTGATTTGGCTGCTGCACCTCTTACCCATGTTTTGTTTAACTGTACTATGGGCAATTACTTTCAAAGGATCTATGTATAAAGTGGACATATAGGCAAAAGGTGATCATTGTTGACCTTATTTGCATGTGCCTACCCAGAATCCTTTGTGGTTGTGACAACCCCATGAGATTTCTGAGGGAAGAACAAGTATTCTGGCTTGACGTGTGTAGATTAGAGTTTAATAATGCTTCTGTGTGTATATATATATATATATATTGTATGTTATTGTTATTTGAAGTAATAACTATGTGTTTGCAGACAATACTAGAACCATAGAATGTGATGGCGTATTAGAACCACGCGGTCCATCTAGTCTGCATGTTCTTCCTGATTTAAACCGTCCCTGATCTTGTTTTCGATGCATCAATCACATACCTGGCACTTAAATTCTTAAGGTAGTGGTTGGTTGGCGCTAATCAAATACTACTGGGCTAAATAGGCTAATACCATGTCAACAAAGTTTGGTTGGACCTTCTTCGCCTCTTGGAGTTCACCTCTTACACAATCACACCGTCATTTCTATTATAGTGGAAGTTTGAAGCAGCAGGACCCTCTTCTCCTCGATATGTCACCTGTAGAGTGGGCAAGTTGGCCCTGGTATGGTCTAGAGACCAACAAGCGAGTCTGCAATTTCTCTTGCAGATATTGGAATTCCTTTGTCTCAATGTATTGCCCTTTGAACATAAATAAGTTAGGGCTATATTGATAAGCTAATATCAAAGCACGACATGGAATTCAAAAGACATTTGCTGCTAACAAGGGTTTGTTGTGAGTCTTCCGCTTCTCCGCAAGCAGACGAAGGGTTACATTTTGATTGTAAATGAATATTAGAAACGCTAAAAAGATACATATTACAGGTATTTAGAAGGTCCTGATTAGCCTGCAGCAGGAAATCCTTTTGATGTGAACCTTCTGAGCAGCACTTATCTTGAGTGAAATTGTAAATAGCTCTGCTAATTTTTATCTTATATAATTTTTAATCAGCCCCCTGGAATTAATCGTCTCTCTTCTCTGCATCTTGAGTAACAGCAATTCTCCGTGGTGCCAAAAAGCAGAAATCAAACTTCAAATAAACTATTGTCAGTTCCTTCTCCAAAGCTTTGAAAAGCTTTTTTTATGCTATTCACTGATCTTGGTGAGTTTGAGCCGCTGAAAAATGTTTTATCCCCCCCCCTCTTCAAATCTCACCACCTTAACCATTTGGGTGCCAGGTATGTGAGCAACTCATTACAAAAGGAGTCAACTTAGGGGTAGCAGATTAGAACAATATTAAAAAGTGAAAAATATGTAATTTTTTTCGGATTCAGACTTTGGTTCCATGGCGGCCATTTGTTTAAAGGGACATTCTACTGCTTCAAACAGCCTCAGCAAACATTAATTCATATTAACATTCTTAGTAAGCACTTTAATAAGCATGTTTTTCGTTCTCCTATCCTTTACTATATTTTTTCCTCTAGCCTGAGAGATGCTAAGAAGTCCCTTTGAAATGAATGGCAGCGGCCAATAGGCATGCACTGATAAATCATCTGAGATTTCGATACCCCCTCCCCCGTTCACCATATGGGGTTTAATAAGAATTATGTGTTATGATTCAATGGATCCTTCAATTATTAAACCAAGTGACATTTCAGCTAAATATCATGTTTTCAATATAATTTGGTCAGAACAGAGCCATGTTAACTCAACAGTTTGATGGCATTACTATTTTAGAATCACAGCGCAATTAAATGGCCAAATTTAATTGAAGTAGAATTAGAACTAGGCGCAACGGTTCCTTGAGCAGTATTATCAAACATTTTTACATGGAAAGCTGAACACCATTTAGAAACATAGAGCGTTATGTTGGTCCAATTCTTGGAGAGAATTTTAAATGTGAAACAATTATCATGGACCAACGGATCATCTTTTACCTCTTTTTGCACCGGAAAAGCTCTTTATACATAATCCCCATAGCATGGAATATTCAACAAATAATAGAACATAATAGAACCTGTGGGAATTCCATAGGGCTATGCAAAGAATTCTTTATATGTCCAACCGATCAGCTGGACATTTGTCTCTTTCCTGCCCCCCCCCCTTCTACTTGACTTGCTTGAGATGCTTTCAATCACCCCATCTGTGGCACATAATATTAGACCATAGAATGGGGTATTGCACTGCAGCTTTGGAGCTGCAGCTTCTCCTAAAGGCAGGTGATTTTTTAAATAATTTTAATCCATCCATCCATCCTATGCATTATAGCGCATACGATGGCTGGATTGTCCCTTTAAACATGGTTGTAAAAACACAGATGAATGCAGTGACAGCAGAGATTTATTATTATTATTGTTATTAATTGATTTATATAGCGCCATCATATTCCACAGCGCTGTACAATGGGTAAACAGGACATGTCAAGTAGTATATAACACACAGACTTACAGAAAAAACAGGTGAGGAGGGGAGTACACAAAAACCAAATAGATGTAAGCTTGAGAGATAACATTATACATACATATCACATAAGAAGCTAAAAATGAACACATTCTAATTTGATCTCATCTTAGAATTTCTCATCATCTGGTTCAATTCTCTCTCGTCGACAAACGCCTTTTGCTAAGTCTACATTACACACAATGTGCCAAAGAAGAGTTACATATTTACACACAATGTTCCCATTTACATAAAAAAAAATCTTCCAAAAATAAGTGAGACCGTATCAGGCAGAAAAAAAAAACATCTTTAAGATTACAGCAACAAAACTGTCAGCCGTGTGCTTCTTTCTGATAAACATTCTCTCTTTGAATTTGTAGAGCAGAAAGCTGTTTGATGCACAAATAGGAAGGATTTATCAATCAAAGTACAATGAATCTCTTCATTTTCCCTCTGATTGTGCTTTTCCAACATGTCCAGTTTGCTAGAAGAAAAAAAACCAAATGGATACATTTAAGCCCAATTTCCTCTTATAATGTTCCAAAGCAGCTTATTCTAAAACACATAAACAGACTGTTAAATGTACAGCATTCTCAAACCATGCAACGAGTAGACGTTGCAACACCACCTGGTCTTGATATCATTACAATGTCACGACGTAGAATTCTCGTATTGTGTTGTCCTATGTCATCATGGTCATAGATGGTGAGAAATTATAATATGGTATGCGGTACGCGAATTTGTGGGTAACTGTTGGATCTACTGGTGCTAGAGTGGCCATTGTGCACGTTTACTGCCAATCTAGTAGGTAGTAGAAGCCTTATTAAACACTCATCCACATCTACCAGACAAGCCAGAAGGCTTTGTTTGTCACCAGAAATCCCATGGTGCTGCCACAACCACAAGGAATTCTGGGTAGGCGAATGCAAATAAGCATTCATTGCATTTGCCCTAATGGCTAAAAGAAGAGGTGGAACCGGGGAGATGATTGTGTGATTTATCATAGTAGCAGTCACCACTAACTGGGCTTCATTATTGTCTTGTTTGAATGGACTATTGGCTGACCTTAGTCCATTCCTATACAGTAATGCAGGTTTAAGATATATGTGTGCCGCCACTCACACTGATACGCAAGGAACCAAATTATTGTATTCCTTTTTCTATTTTTAATCTTGCATTGTGATTGCGTTAACACATATTTTTCTCCAGCTCATGAATTTCATGAACATTTTTAGGGGGTAGTAGAAGTATTATTAAACCCTCATCTACAGACACCAGACAAGCCAGAAATCTCATGGCGCTGCCACAACCACAAGGGATTCTGGGTAGGCATATTCAAATAAGGTCAAGAACAATCACCTTTTGCCTCTATATCCACTTTATACATGGAATCCTTGAAAGTAATTGCCCGCTGTACAAGACAGCCTTTAGACAAAACTCGGGTAAGAGGTACAGTAGCCAGATCACCACTCATGTACAGCTGCTTCATCCTTAATGGGACTCATCAGCATGAAGTTGTGATACTGGCTTAATACTTGAGGCTTGGGGTATCACGAGAAATACCATTACATAAGTTATGGTGAGTAAAGGTGATGGGAAACCCTTCCACTTAAAATTAAGGGGGTAGTAGAAGCTTTACCCACCATAACTTTGGTTTATGAACAGTTTTAGACAGTATAGGGAGACTATATAAACACCCATCCCAACAAAGAGGAGCACCGTTGTTCTTGGGATTGTGCTTAGAAGCATGGCTAGGGTCAGAGCTGTAGGAAAAGCTATTATGTGACTGAGTAAGGCATTTAGGATGTGGTTTATTTGTGCAATTTCATTTTTAAAGCCATCTGCTGCAGGTTTCTATACGCATTGGTTCTTTAAAGGCTGCAGAACTCTGTTATGCATTAATATCCAGCAACTATTCTGACCTTCTAAAATAATGGGGACATCAGGGAGAAAGAAGGAACGCATGAATTTGATGCCCAAAGACGGTGACACGTTATAGGTCCAACCGACAGATAGTCCCCCTTGGATCCCTTACATCTAGAAGTGACATAGCACAGTCCATTGCTAGTTCACAGCAGGTCTGCTTTGTATCTTTTGAAGTGATTGCCTAATACTGACAAGAAAACGTGTCTTACGCTCCAGGGGAGACTGCAAATGCCCAGCATACTGTAAATAGGGGAATCATTCGATTTACAATTTGAATACATTTTATGATTGGATACATTTTTATTCTATCAGTGGAGTCCCCGAGGGGTAAATATAAATGAAAGGATGTGTATGTAGAATGCATTAAAGACATATAGGTGCGGTTTCCCATGTTTGAAGATCTGCCAACACCATTACCGTGCAGCAGGAAGGGCGTGCGGGCTCTAAAGTATCGGGAAGTCATTCTTTTGTCATTATTGATTTCTGAGTGCTGCCTCTCATACACGTTTCCTTATCTGATGTCCTTCATTTCTGTCAACTCTTAGACGCCGTCGTGTGCAGATATAAATCAGTCAACACCACGAGCCTTGCTCTGTTACCCGTTGCGCACATAACTGCATGATGGATAAGGAGCCTACAAGATAATTCAGAGGCTTTATCCGAGGACGCCTCTTCTGCGGGACGAGCAAACTGTTTCTGGTGTTATGATTGACAAGGATGCACATGGTTGTCTGGTGCAAGGTGTATTTGGGTTGTGAGGAGTGTTTTTTTGTGTCTGGGGAATATTATTTGCATTTGTGGAAATTATTGTCTGTGGGGGAGAAATGCTCGATGTTTGTTTCCTATAAGCTGAGTTAACCCCTTAATGACAAAGCCTGTACATGTACGGGCTCAAAATGCATTGTTTTTAATGGTTTTAGGGACCGCCCATTGTCCTTAAGGGGTTAATTGGTATTAACTCACCAGTCTCTGAATGACCTCTGTAGGATTACATTGTGAGAAGAGCTGAGTTAACTATTCCAACCCTTTAGTGAACATCTACAAATGAAAGCTATTTTAACTCCTGCTTTACCATTGATAATTAAATACGTTAATATACATAAAAATAGAATTAATCATCCAAATAGTAAGCATGACCAGGACCGTCCTTACTTCTTGTTTCTGTAAGTCAATTTACGTCACACGTGGCACACCTTCACCTACATGCCTTATGGTACTTATTTTTTCCACAGTTACATTTTTATCCTAAGTAATTAATCATTTTATCACATGACACCAAAACACAGAATCATCGGCATCAACTTTCTAATCGTTCTTAGAAAAAAATTCTACCTCCACAAAAACTGTTTTTCAGGCCAGCGCTTTTCAATATTAGTATAAAAAGTACATTTACGCAAACATTAGAAATAGTTTCTCCTAAACATATTCATAAATGCAAACGCGGTTATCGAAATCCTCAAGTAATAAAAACAAAAACATTCATTTGCGAACTTAACAGTCCTCATATCCCAAAGCATATTTTTTTTTCCCTTCATAAAAAGCACGTTGAATACTCTTGTTTTCTAAAATTGGTATTTGATGTAGATTCAGACAGATGATATAATCAACTATATTTTCTCTCCTAGGAGTAAACAAAATGGAATTTAAATTATACACCGTTGTCTACATGTTTCTCTGTAACACAGTTTTGCGAGGTTCCTTTGTCTTGATTCATAATAATATTCAATAATGACTGTCGGAATGCTTATATTAACCCCTTAATGACAAAGCTTGTACATGTATAGGCTCAAAATGCATTGTTTTCAATGGGTTTAGGGACCGACCATTGTCTTTAAGGGGTTAAAGGGAAACGCACACAGTGAACTTCTATGCAAGCAGCTGTCTGCGTGATCTATTCATCCCGGTATTCGTATGAACTCTTGGTTTACCCTTCTAGTCTTGTCGTACATATAGAACATATGGACATCTGCTTTCTGTGTCCAGACCGCTATCCAGTGGGGTGCGAGGCAAGCCGGAGATGGACTGCACCCTGCTGTGAAAGTCGCATGCTACATCATATGAAGTTATGCGATATGACAAGATGAGATGTCTGATCGCAAATGGGTCCTAGCCTTAGAATCTTGATTTTTATAACAAAAGATTTTTCATCTTTATAGTATCAAGGCTCAGACTGCTAAACTTCAAGCTAAAGACATGTAGCATAACCAAGAAGAATCCAGATGGGCCCCAAGTCCAGTATCGTGGTTTGGAGTAAGGAAAGAAAAAGTAAAGAGAATTCTTTTTTTTCCAAAACACATCTCTCACGCTATTTGAGCTCCTGGAGAAAGAAATTAAATGATTTTCTTTTATTGGAATTGTAGTGGACCAGCAAGCTTTGTTGGCCTAGTAATAGATCTTGACAAGTGTTTGGAATTGTCATCTAAAGATTTATTTTAGGATAGCTTTTGGTGAATATACCCTTCGTAAGTAGTTAAACCTAAACTAATTGGGACAGAGTTATTTTTATCAAGTTAATTGAATGCGTGGTAGGGAAACATATTTGGAACAAGAATAAGGCAATGAAGCTCCTCTCTCTCTCTGCTGATTCCAAGTCATAAGACTATATAAAAGATATTCTAGCTGCAAGCCATGCATACACTTTATACGTGGAATATTTACTCCTGGTAACTTTATCTTTATTATTGTAACTTTATTTTTATTGTAGTGCCCAGTCCCATCTCATTTCAGTTTGATGAATGGAGAATAATATTTTGTCTTTATTATATTTGTCCACCATATTTTGGCACATCTCTGTGAAAAGAAAATATGTGTGTGAGTATTTTAATGCTATAGGCTAGATTTGTTGAAAAGATTCACTTTTTGTTTAATTTTGCTATATAAACTATATAAAACTTTTAAAAGACCTAGACAGATCCCAGCTTCCTCTCTTCTGGAGGAACAGAATCTTGATCTCAATCTAAAACTGTCGGGGGGGTCAAAATTAATCTCTCATAGATTACTAAAATTACAAAATTATATACATTTATAATATTATCTTGATTATTATATACTATAGATATATATATATCTTGTATTTTACTTGTTTGTGCGTTAATAAGATATTAAAAATATTTTAATATTTTATTTTTTTGCTTCAAATACCTGTCTGAGGCTTGGAATATAAGGGAATGCAATGCACAATCTAATATTTAAGTGATTCTTTGTAATGTTCTCTGTAGATTTTTTTAGTTAATGGCTCGATGTCTTCAGAGCGTTTGATAGCAGTTAATATGTGTGTTAGGGTATACTTATACCATCTATACAATAAAACGCAACTCCAACCAACATAGAATGGAGTAGAACTGTCCATGGGCCCCCGACGCCTATACCATTAAATTAGACTTTATGAGGTTTTGTGGTGTTACTGCTTCTCACCCCGGAAGCACTAGCTTATCAGCCTCTCAGTACATAAAACGTCCTCTTTTATGGAACTCATAAAATCCTTTGGCTATGAAACTGTAGTGGAAAAAAAGATTGTGGCATCTTACATTTCTCAAGGTCATCCATGGACAAGTGCCAGAAGCAGAATCTTGTACTAGTGATAACTTAATGACAATGTAGCCATGGATTTATCAACAAAACAGATCATGTAGAGTAATGGGTTTGCATGTAATGGGATGTTTCTGTCCGATGCACAAGGTTTTCCCCCATTTGAGTTCCTTTCCAACCAGTTTTATAGCTTGAAGACTTTGATACATAATGTATTACAAATCTCACTGATCTGATCTGTGAACACATCTACTGGTCTCTTTGGCTCCGCTTTAGGACACTAGACTTGCTTACATAGAGTGAAGCCATTCAGATTCCAGTCAAGATTGATATTTGTCAAGTTCCGAGTGTTGCTTAGCACCTGGTTCTATAGATAAATAAAGGGATAAGCAGAAATCTATAGTTTCCAGGCATTCGGTGAGACAATAAGGACATTTTTAGAACTGCGTACCCTGCATACTACGGATCCATAACGTTGAACTCTTCTTTACTTGTTTGACCTCTATGAAAATTCTGTTTGGTTTTCTACCAAATTAGAATCCTAGTTATGCGAAAATCACTGGATACTCAACATTATTGGTAAATGTCAAGGCAAATATACAAACATACTGAAATCATTTGGGCTAAAGTACTTGACTTTTCTGTGTGTCAAAGCAAAATCTTAAAGTAGAAAAAATGGAAAATTAGAACTTTATGTAAAAGTTGAAAAGTAATCCAGTGACAGTAAAATACTTAATAAGACGTTGGATGGGTATTAGCCAATAACCATTACATTACAGACTGCCCCAACAATATGGGGATCCCTGTTGTAGACCATAGTCAATAATTCATTGTCTTACGTAGTCAATGTGGGCCCTTGTGGTGTAAACGAAGAGCATGGGGTCCTAATTTAATACTCTTTTCAGAGTTCCTTGCCATGTTCTTTGAGAGGGAATTGTATGGTTTGCTTCTGAACCACATTGAAGCTTCTAGAGCTACGTTTCTACATAATCAGCGAAGTTAAGACTCCTATAAGTATAAGACTAATTGCTAACTCTGATGTGATCCATTTCTTTTACTCTCATGATCAGAAGAGGCGTATTAAATACAAGGGGCTGTTAGAAGGGCTGGTATTATCACATGCACACCTTCGGGAGATCACTGGAGAAATGACCTTCTATCTTCTTTCAGAGCCTGTGCCTCTAATTTTGGAGAGGTGTCTTTAATCAAACCAAATGTTCTAGTATTGCGGAGATAGCCTGAAGGACCCTTGGTGTGATGAGGAGATGCCAGGCCTGGTGCATTTTGTGACCTCTTGACGATCTGACCCTGGAATCTAATCAATTTCTAGCCTCGGGGTGGGTGATAAAAATGGGACAAAAATGTCCCAGCGTTAAAGGATTCCTGAGACAGCTCTTTCCAGATCATAAAATGAAGCAAAAGGTGAAACGTGGGATTATACAAGAATGTCTGGGAGAATAATGAATTAAATGGAAATTTATGGTTGTGATGCTTTTTCTGACACCACTTAAAAGGTGCAGCTACAGCTGAAATAGTACATATTTTAATATACCGCGTGTGTCCGAGTCAGCATATTGAGAATCTTGTATGTTATTTAACTCTTTCATTGCTATTTATGCTGGTATCTGAGACAGTCCTGTCTAGGCGGTTAAAAAAACAAGCAGTTTATAAAACAATACTGTCTGACTGAGGCTTTAAGTTACAAAATCAAACTTCTTCTTTATTTATTGCACAATTTTTACCCCCTTAATGACAAAGCCAGTACATGTACGGGCTCAAAATGCATTGTTTTCAATGGGTGTAGGGACCGCCCATTGTCCTTAAGGGGTTAAAAAAGTTCGGTGTCATCTGTGTAGTGTGGCAACTTCTCCTTGATACAATGTTTTATCTGCTGTATACATTGCCTGAATTTGAATATGTAGTCGGCAGGGTCCTAATTTGAAAACATTTCAGACCAGTGTAGACGAAATAATAATATGTTGAGGAAATAAATGAGCGGGTGGTGTATAGGCCTACATTTCCCTTTAGCCTTATGTAGAAAAGGCATTCAAATTTTTATCCAATTACTATAAAGTCCTGGTGTGAGTAAAAGTCACATGACTAATTAGTAGCCAAGGCAACAAAAGTGAATTATACAATTAAAATTAAACTTTGAAATACATGCAAAATCAACTACTATTAGTGTATTTTATTAAAAAACAAGAAGAAAGCAAAATGAACTATTACTGTTCCGTGTCACTACATCTAGCAATAAAGCACCAACAAATAGTTAATGGCATATGGGTTATGTATTAAAGAGAAAAGGTGGAGAATGTAGTCTGATTTCTTAACAAATAGACCATATGTTCGGTATCCTTTAGTTAACAGACTACATGGTGTCGTTAACACAAAGGCAAATGTATAGTTTGATCACCAGATGTACAAAATGGTATACGAATTTAAAAAGAATATAGAAAGAAATGCAATTAAAAATAATTACCAGTTTTAGGACTGTGGTAGAACTAGGTCTTTTATATACGTATGGTGCATAGATAATTGTTCAAGTCAACTTCGTCCACCATGCACAACGTTCGCTAACAAAACAAAAGCTTCGCCATCTTTCAAGCAACTTTTTCAGGGCACTTTAAAGAATCGCTTTTTTTTAAAAAAAAATGAATCTTTTATCTCAGATGTACTGGAAAATAATCATAAATCTATTTTCGGTGACATCTTTGTCTAAAGAAATGAAAAAACAAATAACAGTGATAAATACAATTCTCCATCTTCAAAAGGCATCAGGCAGCGCCTGTGTTCAGCCTTTGCTCTGAGTTTTAATTGCAATCCTATCTGAGAATCTGCAAATAATGACTCATCCATTGCTCATTAATCAGATGATGTTATCAAGGAAGATGCGCTTGAAAACGAGGAGAAAAAGATTAATGCTTTAAATTTCTTCTTCTGCAAGTTCATGGAGTAAATTGCTGTTTTATGGTTGATACCAACGCTGGAAAGAGGACAGCTGGCGTTTGGATACTTCGTTGGTTCTTTGTAAAGTTGCATTTCACGTTTTGTCTGCTACAGTAAAACCTACATTTATTGTCAAGAAAGGAAGATTAACTCATAAGATGGTTGTCTGGTTCATGGCCTCTGTGTAGCCTGGCAAGTTACCAGAGCTTAAAGAAAGGTTGTAAAGTACTCCATACTGGTGCAATCTGTTTTGGCAGCCGTGCATTCTCCATATTAATGGTGCTTTTGGTGTACAAGTTCTTTTCTTTCATAGTTTAAAGACCATCATAGCTATCGGCTTCTCAATGTGACTATTTTGGCATCTGTTCTAGGTTTACATCTCTGTGACATATGCTGCAGAGCACCATGATCCCAAAAGAGCATCCCCTCTGACCACGACTGGGATTTTGTTGACCAAAGTTATAACTGATTGATTATTGCACATCCAAAAATGTCTAAGTTCTTTGAGCATCAAGGAGTCAGTTTCTAAAGTAGTTAAGACTTAAGGGAACATTGCACATGGAAAATAAGAATTATTAGCATAATAAAAAATACTCGATATTACTTGGGCTCCTTCAATATTACGATGAACTTCAGCTTAGCAATGTCCTTAAGGGCAGCTAAATTTCTTTTCTAGCAGGCCTAGAATTTTCTAAATGTTTAATTAAAAAAAAGATAAAAACAGTATAAAAATGTAATATGTCATCAATTAAAAAGGTTTTTACAGTGAGGACAGTAAAGTTTAGGAATTCACACAAGGAAATGTATGGGTAGAAAAACAAAACAGTGTAATATGGTGGATAGGTCACTGTCTAAAATAGTTATGGAAACTGCATAATATTGTCTTGATGTATTCTTTTTAGGATTGGGAAGTATTGTTCTTCCAAAGTCATTGCTTTTTGTGCTCTAGTAAACCATTCTTTCCTGTTCAACCTGTGTTGTTTTTTTTTTTAAAGACGCAGATCTTACCAGATAAACTTAATTGCTTTGCTACTTTTTAATCTGATACAATGATCCCTAAATCTCCACGATGTGGTGTAAAGATTTATGGTTCACAATTCCCTTGCCAGAATGGATTGAATACTAGGCCCTGAGGGCACAAAATAAATTAAAAAAGCAGGATTTTATTTTCTGCAAAAAAACCCCAAAAAACTAACTTGATAATGCAAAATATTATTTGACGAAGGTGCTGATATGTACTCAGGTACTATATCTTTGACTTCCTTAGTATCAGAAAAAAATCTGAATATTTTGTGTATATTATAACACGCAGGTAAAAGTCTGGCTTTAAAATCTTTGGTGGAAATGTTACAGCAGGGCTGGGGCTGGTTGTCCATTCATGTCTCTCCATGTGTGTATAAAACTCACAAAACAAGACCATACACAATTAAATGTAGCAATTATAGCGTATAGGAACCCTGATGCAGAGACCAAGCAGGTCAGAGGTGAGTAAACACTATGAGCAGGAGCAAGGAACAAGACAAGCCGGGTCTGGTACTGAGAAGCCAGAATTTCAGAGAGATCTGAATCAGAAGACAAGCTGAACAAATGCTGTAAAGCAGAACCTCAGTGCAAACCATAAACAAGGAGCAGGGTCAGGACACAAGCCGGTTCTGGTACCGAGTGACCAAGAAAGAACTGCACATGGAGTCACCTAGATGAAGGGCAAGGAAGAACTGAAGGCCCAATGCTAAGATAGGAAATTCCAGCCATAAACAAGGTCATCAGAGGTCACACAAGGTCATGTGACATCACACGCGATGATGCTGGGCCCAGCCTATTGTAGTGGACATTGCCCCAGATGAGATGGTAGGTGGCCGTGGAGAGGTCTCCATATGTAGCAGGACGCCCAGTAATCACAGAAACGAGTTTTAACTCTTGTAAAGGTTGTACATGCGTTGTGATAAAACACGGTGTATGTCCTCTGCGAGACCGGCAGTAAAAACCATGGCGCTAGATAATGTATCACTTTCTGTGAACAGAAAATGAAGTTTTGATTTTGAAATAAGTAGCATCTCTATTTATCTACCAGGGTTACTGAATGTCATTGCTTTCCTACCTGTGCAGGGTCAGCACTGTTGTCAAGCAACACACCATTAGCTCTGTAATTATGCGCTAATGGTCATTAGATGATTGAAAAAAGGTCTTTGATCTAATTAGAGGCATTTTCAGCACCGGACTGCGGAGATGAATATGAACGCCATGGACACCCGTCTTGTTGTCCTTACAGAGTACTTTTTCGTGGAATGTTTTCCAATCAGGCAGATACTGTGCGGTATTTTATAAAAGCCCTTCACTCCAAAAGTGTCGCAATTAAAACAGCAGTAAAAGAAAATGATATCCCCTATATAAATCCAGGAGTAACCGTAAAACATGCCAGTATTGTTGTCATGGCGATTGCATTTTACAGTCCAGTAAATACATATGTTTCATAGCATTTACAAAAAGGTTTAAGCAATATATATATTCCATGTTTACAGGGAACAGTCATCTTATTTTTCCATTTGAGGGTTTGTATTATTATTCATGCCCATTCGGGTTTTCTCCCTTTATTAAGTTATTGTTAAGTTATTGTTAAGTTATTGTTAATCTTTGGCGCAGAGTGCTTGGTTCCCACTGCCTATGTAATATTGGTGAGAGGATTTCCGGACACCAAATAAATTGCTATTTTATTTTTGGCACATTTCATTATATTTTCTCAATTTAAATTGGTCCTTTTCGGTTAATTCCAATCCCCAGAAAACAATTACGCTGATTGAAAAAAAGAAAAAAAAAATCAACTCATGGATGGAGTTCATAAATGAAAATTACATTGCAATGAGAATTACATGTTTTTATCTAAACATTTCACTTTAGCGTTTTGTTGGATAAGGGAGGGAAAACCTTTTTCAATTCTACCAGCATGGAAGCAGATGAGGATACATTTACACCGACCTCTTTAGATCCCTGGAAAAATGGACACCAGTTAGTAGGAACATATGGGGTGTTCCTCCCGATATATTCTTCATATGCACCATATAGGGTAGATCAAAGCAGATGAACACCTATGATCTTCATACACTATTGAGATGACCCTGAGATTCTTGAAATATAAACCCATTAATAGCCCATTGAGAAGATTGTATGCAGTAATTCTCCAAATGGCTTTTATATCAATGGTAGACCTTGAGTTTATTTTAAACTTAATTGGGTCACCTGCATTCAAGCAGGAATATCAGCCATAACATTCCAGACTTTGTGAGCCTCAGTATTTACCCCTTTATCCTGAGGTTGGGGCAAAAATAGAGAGACTCAGAGTCAAACCCTGGTGTGAGTATGATGCTAAAGGGTGATGGTAACAAATTAACTATCAGCAATATCAATTTTGAACCAAAGACTCCTTAAACGAAACTCTTTCATATAATTGTAACGAGGCAGTTAAACGCTAAGTGGTGAATTCATCTTCACCTCCTCAAGTGTTTTTCTTTGATTATTTCCCTTTCTCGGTGATGTTAATTTCCTGTTGTTGTTTATTTTGTTTTTTCTCAGCACTTAAGACAGCGAGGGAGGGAGATTAAAACTAGCTAAGACTACTCTTATTTGCTTAGGCTCAAGACAGCCTTTGTTTGAAACTCTCTAGCTGAAATATAATGACTTTAGTAGAAAAATATACATTTTATGTTAAAAATGGATGTCGATATATATTTATTTTAGCCTATTTTAAAATTAAAAGTCAATTTATTTTTTTTTTGTAAAAAAAAAAAAAAAAAAAAAAAAAAAAGATGTGTTATTTTTCCATCTGAAAGTTAAAAACCAATACTTTGTCTGGATAGCCTTAAAGATTGGGTTGGATTCAATGCCGGAGATAAATCCACCACAAATAAATAAATAGCAATCCTGATGTAGGATGCCGTTGAAAAACTGAGATAAAAAAAACAGTGATATATTTTATCACCGGGGCAATATATTGGATTTTATCTCATGTTTGCCTACTTGAATTTATGATGTTCAATTACTTTTGGTGAATTTATCTCCGGAATGGAATCTCGCCAATTGTATACAATGCCTGGTACATCTAATTCATAAAATAAAAACAACTATAGAACAAATAGATATTAAATATAATAAAATGATGTCTAGCTATATAAGCATACTTAGCAACTCACTCGGATCCAACTTTTTGTTGGCTAAGTAAGCTTGTCCCTTGACCATGGTTGACCTAAATGAAAGATGGCAGGAGACGCAGGACAGACTAAATCCTGCAGCAATATAAAAATAGTTGATCACGCATTTAGTCTTCTGAATGTCAGAAGTAAAACAAATGTAGTGTCTTCTATTAACACAATAAAGACTTTTACTAGACAGCAACTCATATCAGCACATTGAAGATCCACTGTTAGGATCCCATAGCCTGGTGCCAAGGTTATCAAGTGCCAGAAAGATAACACAAAGCAGAATCGGAATAACATTACGGCCGCTATAGCGGCAGATGAAATCTTATTGGATCTTTAATAAATATCAATATGGATAATCCATCCTAAACCCTTATCATCATGAATCATAAAAACATTATTAAAAAATCGGAATCTTTAACAAACCTTTCCTTTTTCCTAATAATTTTATCTCTTTCCGTAGATAGAACATTTTTAAGATCTCTAGCTTCTTCTCATCAAAGTCTCTTTCTATCTGGGTTGAGTTGTAGCCAGAGTGACTTCAGCATAAAAACATGTCAAGTTCTGGAAGGCGTACAGCTTCACCTTGTCAGAATGTTTGGCATACATGGACTTCAGGAAACAAACAAAATCACCTTTTGCCATTTATATAGAAAGATTTTACAATCCTTTATGAAACGTACAGCAAGCATCTGTGTGATGTCAGGGCTGATGAGGATCGTTTTATCAATGGCAAAATATTTTCTTGTTTATCATCTTTAAATCTAAAGAATATTGGTTTTGGAACTTGTAGAATAGAGCTCATTTTAATTATAAACTCTACAGTTTATTGCCCACGTCATACGCACATTTCAGCCAATGATAACTCACACGCAATTATGTGTGAAGTAACACAAGTACACTTATTCACACATATGAATCACTCTAAGTTGAAGGTAGCGGTGATGTCAGCCTGCGGCCCGCCAAACGTTTTCCCGGCGTGCCAGATCGCCAGTCCGGGCCTGATGCAGCCCCTGCGCGGTGTGCCAAGATGAAACAGAGACTGGGGTTTCATTCTGTAAAGCAGAAGGTAGCAAGAGAGTAACAATGAGAAGCAGTACAAATCTCTTCCAAATATGATATTCTATCATGGCATCATAGGCAATTTGGAATGATACGAAAGCATTAGTTCCAGGGAGCTGTCCAAAAAAAAAAACATTTGGAGAGAATAATACCCAATATCTTCTTATATTACTGGCAAAGATTCTTTATTGTTTTGTTTCACTCCCTCACCTGTACCAAGCCTTGTCAAATTAGAACCTGCTGTCTTTCAAATTGAGCGAAAAGGGATAAATAAAAAGGGAAAAAATGTTTGTACTGTACTTATTCTTTCTTGTATCAGATGGCTTTGCAATATCATGCTTTGTAGCTCTAGCTCACAACAGGTTAAACATATCAAGCACACATAAATTTGAATTTGTTGAAAAAAATCCAAGGAAAGACATAGTGTTTTGCAAAACGCTGTGTGAAACTTGACCTTCACACAGGGGCTTTATCTCCAAGTCTGGTTAAAAGATCGTATTGGATGACACATGGTCATATAAACACGCTAAAAAAAGCAAACCATGTGTAGGTGGTACAGAAGAAGAAAATGGAAGCCGATAATCCAGGATATCGCAGATCTGTTGTGAGAGAACACAGCTCCCAGTAAACAGAAGGATAATCAAACACAGCCCGAAAGGCCTTCAGGGCTTAGGAAATGCTTACAAAGCTTCAAGAACTAAATGAATCATGTCTGAGAACAAATACAATAACATCAAGTGAAAACAGTCAGAATGTATTCCACATCCATCTGTTCCCTCTGTGTTATGTAAATGCATTAAAATAAAAAGAGAAACACATAACCGGTGGTGAAGGAACAGTATAAAAAGTATGGTAATGTTGCCTGTTAATATTTTTGACCACAAGTGTATTTTTAATCATTATGTCTCCAGTTTCCCATAAAAAAACCCCCCAAACAATACAATCTGCCAAGCTAGTAGCCTTTATCTGGATCACACCAAGTCAATGTTCAGGACCAACTGCCCATTTGGCTAATCTGATTTGTGTGCCTAAAGTTGATTTGTTTGTCTAGTTTTTCTACTTTGCGGTTTGTCATAAGGCAGGCATCCATCAGCTGGGTCTACAGGCAGTATTAATACCAGGGTTGGATTACTCCAACGCCTATATAATCAGTGGGCTTGCTGTCTGCAGAAACCCTTCCAGTGAGTTTCCAAGATGGCGTTTGGATCTTGTTGGTGGTACTTGCCCTGGGGCCATATTTGGCATTTCTTACTTTGTTTGATGATATAATAATTGCCATTGAATCATGCCGGCACACATGACCTGGGGAGTAATCAAAATGTATTTCTATCACCTGAAATGATTGTTGTCTTATGATGAGGCCACTATGCACTAAGCAATCTTATCTTCTAGCATGCATTTATGGTCCATAGTACTTGGTAAATCGGAGCTTACACTCCAATGTTGTATGTTGTTACAATGATTTTATTATTTTTATATCTCTATACATATAATATCCTTGCCACCAGAGTAACTGTTGGTCATGCTGGGTGGGAGATAAAGCAAAGTGCACTAAGATTAGCATTTTGGTGTATGCCCCAGCTCTGTGACCACTCTGCCTGAATATGTTGTGAACAGGAAAGGACTTGCCATATTGTATGTGCAAGGAGGGAGGGAGGGAGAAAGGCTGGACCCATCCTTACTATTGTGTGTAGCGACAGAGGATCTTTCAGATTCAGTTGAGTGCAGGGAGAGAGTGAGTGTGTGTCTGCAGGATAGTGTTGTGTGCAGTTTGGGGGGCAAAAAAGAGACAGGAGACAGAAAGAAGAGATGGGTAGAGAAGAAAAAGCTGGAAAGCTAAGAGATGATGAGAGAAGAGACAGACATGGAGTAAAGAAAGAGAGGGTAAGTTTAAGAAAAAAAAATGAGAAGAGAGAAAAAAGTGAACGTTTTAAAGCCCAATGATTTTACACCTTAATATCACATTTCGCATCTTTAATACAAAGACTTAATCATAAAATATGGAATGTATTAATTAAATTGAGCTGCAAGGAAAACACACTAAGGTGAAAAGTGAAAACTCGCTGCCTTGACCATAAATTATACACTAGGACCATCCAGCTAGGGGTCTCAAGAAAGAAGTGCCAAGATGCCCTGGATTATGCTTCATTAAATCTATTAGATGAGCTTCAAGGTGGGAGATAGACCTCAGTTTCTCTCAGCATGACTAGAGTTGTAGTCCATAGCAGCTGGCTCACCAGTAAATGTCTCGGCTCACCCCGTTTGCTGTATTTTAATGTATGCAGGGAAAATAAAATCATGGGAAGTTTGTATGTTGTCTTCTCCATTCTGCAAATACAAATTTACAGACTGCTTTGTCTCTAGTTTTACCTGAATGGGATCACATCATGGAAATGTTAACCTTTTAAATGTTTTTGCTAGTAGCCAAATACTATATGCATGAACTTGCACTGCTTCTTGAGCAAATTTGCCCTGTTATAACAAAAGAGAATAAAAAAAATCAAGATCCAAACTACTATTGCAAAACCGCCTTTAAACATTACTTTAAAAAGGGGACAGTATTACTCCAGGAGACTACCGAAAATGGTTAATTTCGAAATAATCATTAGAATATAAGTGAAGAATCACACCTTTAATTAAAATGCTATGGGAACCTCTAGCCATCTCTGCTGCCTCAGCTCAAACAATATGTGTGATTCATTTATGTTAAGACACCCATAGCTGTCTAAGGAAATTAGCCGTGGACGGCAGATTCACACAATATCTTGTCACTTCCTACTGGTCCTGGAGATGACCCTGAGCCAGGCACCACTAAATTAACATAAAGCTCACACATCTGGCTTTGTCACTTGCAGTGTCTGCTAACAACTCGATTGAGATATTCTCAATGAGCAAGAGAACATTCTGGTCCCCAGAGGCATTGGGTAGCGTGCAGGGAGATGCCACATTCTACAGTTATAGTGTTTGGAATCTTGACTGCTTGCGAATCACCATTCCTATAGCGAGAATCCGCTTTGACACTGTCTGATTACTATTAAACAAGAAGAAATCACAAAGAAAAAAATCTACGTACAATATTTTAAAGCCATTAACCAGTTTTACTCGACTTTTTTTATATAAATATTCTAGTTAATTGTGAAATCATAAACTGTTTGTGTTTATATAATTAAAGGATACAGAATCCCCCCCATGCGCTTGCAAGGGGGACGCCATGTAAATGTAAGCAACGTCTCATATGCATATGCAGCTATTGCATGCATTAAAGTGCATTCCATGGATTGACCCTTTGATAAATAACAGGATTGGCATTTGAGGGGTTAAACAAAACCCAATTCAGGATTATATCACATCTAAATGCTAAAATACCGAGAACACATAATCATTTAAGAACAGAAGAAGGACAATCCAATATCCTCTTTTATATTCTTTTTCATATTGCAAAACCCCACTCTGAATGCTATTCGTCTACAAAGTCACTTGAAATAGATTTTGGCATGTAGCAATCTGCTTAATCTATCTTTTTCCTACCCCTGCCGTGTTTCATTAACTCCCCAGCGGCAGGTGAACATCAAAAGCTTATAAAAACCTGGGAATGTCATCACAAATTAAATACTTTTAGTGAGGAACATTCTATTGGGATGAAATGGTTAAATTTTGCTTATTTATCCCTTAAAAACATATTAAGAATATCTTAATATATTATTTTAAGTTCATCCATTTTGGTGAATGTCTGTTGGAGAGGGCTAGAGAGGGCTCTTTGACCAGGCAGCCGAAAATTAGTTGTATAAGAAAATCAAAACAAACTACAAAAAGAACAGGAATGGACATCTTTATATTTTATAGAATCCCCTGCTGAGAAGTACTTGAGTATAATTAATATTGGTATCTTTACTGTTACCTTCCTTCACATACTATATACGTTTTCACTTAGTGGAAGGAACAGTGTCCACATTCTATTGTCTCTTTAGGGGGCTCGGGTGACCCCTGTGACCAGTTCTTCCTGTCTGCTCCTGCCGCCTCAAGATTTTTCAGAAAGGGCCCTTTCTCTGCAATTCTGAACATTTGCAGAAAGCCAAGAACGCAGCGGGTCGCGTAACATCATGTGACTCTGGGGTGATCACACAGTGTGCAAGAAGGAGGGGGTGCAGTAAGGAGGAAGGGGGTATATATGTTTGTATGTGTGTAAGCATGGATGTCTATGTATAAGTGCATGAGATTATGGATGTCTATATATAAGTATATGCAAGCATGGATGTCTATGTTTAAGTGTGTGTGAGCATAGATGTGTAAGTGGTGTGAGAAGGAGTGTGTGTTAGCATGAGTGGTGTGAGAGGGAATGAGTGTGTACAAATGTGTTGGTGAGTATGAGTGAAGTATGGGTTAGCATGAGTAAGTGTGTTTACATATGTGCACCATATAGGGGCAAAAACTGCACAGATAAGCTGTTTGGGGGCACAAACAAGCTGGAGCAAACTTTTTGGGGCAAGGGAGGCACTCACAAGCTGTTTAGGTGGCACTGTGAGACATATTGCTTGGTAAAGCTGAAGGCCCTGGGGCAATTTTAGCACTGGGAACCCTGTGGTTTCTAGTTACGCCCTTGCTGGGTTATTTAATTGAGAACTGATCACTCTAGGTGTGTTGCACATAACTCTTCACCTGTCATCTGTTGACCGTAGTGGTCCATGGACCAAAACTTGTCTAGCTATGAGATTTGATCCACTCCTATTATAGCCATCAGGTATCTAACACCTTTTTAAGAACAAATTAAGGCCATCAAAGCAATTTATTTTAGTGTTACATGGAACAGCAAAAAAGCTTTATTGATTGAATCAAGAGGCGAGTATAACGAACGCTTTTGATGCATCTAAGACTACAGGAGTTAAAACATTGAAATGAATGCAGCCTGGCATCAAATATTAAACAGAAAATCACACCAGGCTACTTAATACAGACTTTAATGGTAAAGACGATAATAGCGTTTTTAATCATCAGTCGCCCATAAAACCGAGCTTGTTAGTGTATATCAAGGTTTGTGAAGAACAGGTTATTGCTCTAAATTGTAATAGTTGCCAAGAAATGCCCTGGCCGTCACTTGTCCCCGTATTCACTTATGGCTTGTTAGTCCGCATTTATATTCTTATTGTACTGTAAAGCAAATTATGTTGTCATTTCCTAAATAAATTAAAATGATCATAATCACTTACGAGGAACCAAAAATGTGTCTCTCAGCCCCTTAGTTAAGCAAATGTACAACTCACACATTGAGTTTTTCTCTTCTTTTTTTTCCTAAGTAATAATCCGGCTTCTCTGGCTCACGAGAAGAGGCTAACTTAAATAAAACGTACTTTTAATAGAAATACTTTTCTTTCGTTAAAATTAAATCTCCAAAGCCCAGTAGCATTTTTTGGCGCTTATATGTAAATGTCAGTAGGGATTTCAGATTAAAAGCCGTATTTTTATACAAGTCGATGAAGATCTCCATTGGATAAAGAATACTTCAAATAGAAATTCCTTCAGCTTCGCAGAAAGGCAGTTATAAAGAACGCTGAATACTTGCAAGGAAATATCACACTTAACTTTGCTATCTTTTTAGTTAAACATTTTAATTAACCCTTTCTGCCTCCAGAGGCGCCTGTAACCCTGCGAATAAATCTGAGTTTTAACAGCTTTTTGACTCCTTTTCACCTTCATTAAAATCTCCTTCAGGGTTGACAGCTTGGAGGAACTTTGTCCCAATTTTAATATATGATATAGTCTTATTTATCTTTAAAGACAGCCATAATATAATGTATTTGTGTTCATAAGATGTGATAATTTGCTTAAAACGCTATGTTTTTTATTTCCATAATATAGCTTGGCGAAAACTATAGATATTTGATATTGTAAATGACTGGTGCTTGATGAACGTCTCCTCAGTGCAGTGGCAGAAACTGATCTTGGGAGGGACACTCTCTGTAACACATACGCACTAACACAAACACACACACCAAGACATACTAACACATACTAACACACGCTCAGACACTCACATTAACATATCCAGAAAAATAACACTCTCACACACACACACTCTCACACACACTCTCTCTCACACACACTCTCTCACACACACACTCTCACACACACTCTCTCACATACACTCACATTACGCCACTCTCACCACACCACTCTCAATACACACACACTCTCCACACACACACTCTCTCACACACACTCTCTCACACACACTCTCATACACACTCTCTCACACACTGTAAATATGAAATTTAAGTGAACACCATTTTCTATTAAATATACATGTTGTTGTAGACACTTTTGCCAACATAGACAAGTCTTGTTAATGATTTCTTTCTCATCCTTAAGTTACGAGATAACATTTGTTTACCTGTCTGTATACTTGGAACATATTTACTCTTGTGTAAATAAGAACTTTTTACCTTAGTCTGTGTTTGATGTGGATTAGTGGTACCAACTATATGCTGAGTGTTACATTTTTCTTTGTGAATGGTTTTGTAGCAGTCTCCCTCAAATAGTATTTAAACCCCCTCGCAACAATGAATAAATTGAGAAGTGACTGAGAACGAACACCTTGTGTGTGTCTGAATTATTTACTTCTCCCAGATATCTGCGCTTGCCACTCTGAAGGTTCTGCAGATTTACTCAAGAGCTCCCGGGAGGCTTTCGGCTCAAGAGAGGTGTCCCCCATAAGAGGAGGGGCGAAACATTTTCACACACACTCACACTCACACACAACACTCTCTCACACACACTCTCACACACCCACTCTCTTCACACACAATGCCGCCCCACACTCTCACACACACTCTCTCACACACTCTCACACACACACTCTCTCTCACACACTCTCTCACACACACTCTCACATACACTCACGCACACACACTCTCATACACTCACACACACACACACACACTTCACAACACTCTACACACACCACACACACACACACACTGTCTCACACACACACTCACACACACTCACTCTAACATACCCGTTAACATACCCAGAGGCACAAAGACCAACCATGTGAAGCCCCAGCCTATTTTTAACACCGCTCTCTGCTGTGCTACTACTGCTGGGTCATGCAACGCGACTTTTGTTTTTTTAGATATGTACCTTGTGTATTTTTTGTTGTGATTTTAATCTATGATATATAAATGAGATAAAGTTGTGTTTAAGGTATGCCTGGTCTTTTTTCCTTGTCTGTGCCCACACCAGCTGATTATGTCACATTTGCCTTCCTCTCTAGTGCATGTTGGGAACTGGTCTTCTGGCAGTGGTAGACAGCAGCCATATTTTTGCCACAGTTTCATAAAAACTTTTGTATATTTCAATAATGATTTAACCGGCCCCCCAACTTAATTCTGATAACAATGATCCAGAAAAGGTTGTTTAAATGGTTAGAAAACAAGATTATTTCATCCTTCTGAGGGTTCAGCTGTTGGCTTCTAAGTGAATATATCTAGTATTTTGTTTAATTAATAGTTGTTCATTTTAGGTTGATATCCCCAATGGTCTAGCCATAAAACAGCTCATTTTGGGATCTCAAACATGTCTTAATGTTCATTTCATAAATAACACGCCTTCATCTTAAAAAAATCCCTTGATCTGCTGAATTCCCAATGGAAGCAAACCTTTTTTGATGTTGTCAAGGCAACACCATACTAAAGTTCAATGTCAAAGTACGCAGGATGAATTGGTTTCATATGAGAAAATATTGGATCAAAGGTCCGTGTTTAAGGCTGTGTATGCTTTTATTCCATAGAGTGGGACAACAAGGTCCATAGTGACCTGATTTTTCAAAATGAAATCTCTGAACAGCTAATGGTTGGGCATGGAATATATACAGTATAAATATTAAAAACATTAAATACTTTCAACAAACCATATTTAAATGACTGTGATTTTTTCTGACTGAACATAACGCACTAGGCGAGTATCTATGATCTGTCCCTCTGCATTAGTACCTTGATGGCCTCAACAAAGTGTATTGGACGTAGGGTAACAAAGGATGTACACTATGAGTAGTGCCAAACTTCTCCAATGAAGTGTTACTGACAGAGTAGCATTGTGCTCAGTTATTTTGGCGCCATTGGCTAGACACTGCATTTACTTTGGTTTTAATCATTGATTTGCATGGCTTTGGCTTGTTAACCCTTTGTTAACAAGTTGATCCAGAAGATCAAGGGCAGCCTTGATCTTCTGGACTGAATATTACTTGTTTCCTGATTTGGAATGCCTGCTACTGAGTGTATATGCCTCCTGTCCTAAAGCTCCCAGCCCAATACCTACACAGTAGATTCATTTTTGGTCAGCTCTAGATATTATAATACGACTGCCCACTACTCACCCATAAACTAACATGCAGACTAGCTCTAACAACTCATTCTAACGCTATAGACTTACACATACATACACCCCTTCCTCTTCTCCCTCACACCACTAACCACTCACTCATGCTAACACCATACATTAACATATACAAACACACCAACTCACTGATACCATACATGTGTACACACACTCTCTCTCTTACCTTACGTGGAGTCCTATCTTTACTAAAGCTTGCACTCTCTTCTACTGTCCCACTACCTCAGGGTTACAAAATGCACCTTTTGCCATGTGCCTATGGAACCTGGCCCCTGTTCTAGACAGTGTACCATGGTAAAAATATGTATCAATATGTACAATTTGCACTGTACATGATAGCAATGATGATTACAGACCCATCAGGAATGTAATTTGCGTGTAGATGATGGAATATGGATTTTGCTCTTTGCTTCTCTCCCATTGGGTGTAAAGCGTTCCATTTTGGAAACAGATGCAGATGCAAAATATTGAGTAATATAATGTAATGAGATGTATATCAGGGTAATGTTATTTCTAGAGAATTGTTTTTTTAACCTTGTTTCTCTTATGACTATTATGTTTTATTTATAGAGCCCTATAACAAAAAACACACATAGAAAAAATTACGTAAACACACATACAATATATCGTTTCCGGAAGAGGGCCTTTGCCATTTTATAATCTATACACTAAGGAAGTTAATTCTATTGAGAAGAAATGTGAGAACAAGAGATCATAATCTAAAACTAGAGGCTCAGAGGTTTAGATGTAATGTAAGGAAGTTTTACTTTACAGAGAGGGTGGTAGATAAATGGAACAGCCTCCCAGCAGAAATAGTAGAGGCTAATACAATGAAGGAATTGAAACATACATGGGATAGATATAAATCTATCCTGAAGACAAGACCGAGGACTGATTAAAGTCCGAGTCTTTGAGTTGGGAAAATAGGAAGACTAGATCGTCCAAATGGTTATTCTATGTTTTTATGTTAGCTGTAAATTCCAGTGCAACTTTTTTCTAGTTTCTTTACCATTGTCTTTTTTTTTTACTATTTCTAAACAATTCAGTGATTAGAAACAAGCGACACTTACATATAATCTGCATGGATTCTGTCTTCTCATGTCTCTCTACAAGCCTCTATCCGTGGATGTGTTCCAGCACAATAAGCAAAGGGAGTTTTGGAAGTGGAATTGCATTTTTTTTCCTGTATTGAACCCAAATGTCCTATCTCTAATGTACGAGCTGTAAAATAGCCTTTGAAGAATGGGCTTTGATTCTTGTTTACCAAACTGAACATGATTCACAACTTTTCACAAATGCTTTTGCAATATTTCATTACAAGCACATTTTCAGGGCAAGGACTAAAAGCAATTTGTGGTTGGTGAACTAGGACAAACTGGGAATAGTACCTTAACTCCTTCCTGTCTGTCCACTACAATTGTAATAATTTTTATAATGATCAACCATACCCATGTGCTTTCTGGGTCCAAGGAGTTAATGCTGCTCCTCCACACATCCATTAACTTATATCATGATGAATAAATTAATTCACTCTCTTATGCTTTCTCTCTCAAAGTCTTCCTACCTTCTCAGGTGACTGACTCCTTCCTTGCATTTTCACTTCTTATTTTGTTCTTCTGTCTTCATCCCCGTGTCCTCTTTCTTCACTTGCTTCCCTGTGAACCTGACCTCCTTTTTCTCTGGGAATCTTTTTGCGTTGTTCTGGACTCTTAGTGCTACCGTAAAAGGGGTGAAGCTTCTGAGCGCACCCTTTCCCTGTTTGGAGAAGCAGGGAAGAGGCTGCCGCTGTCCAAGAGTGCGCCAAGATGCTAGAATATTGCCGATAGATTCGCAGAGAAAGAGAAGCGCTTCTCGTTCCCCACTATTCTATCCGAAAAGAACATGCCTTGTGGCGGCAAATTGTCACCCCCATGGACCCACCAGGACCCACGTAAGGGCTGGTTCTGCTGGAGCACATATTGAAATAACAGAGATGGTAGTCTGTATAATGCCCATATTTTGAAATGCGCTTTCTGTGTTTTGTTCAGGGTATTTTATTTAGAATGTTTCTTGTTTATAGCTGTTATTTCCTATCTGTCCTAATCTGTTTGTTATTTTGCCAACAGCGCAGGTTTGTGTCGCCTTGTAGCATAACAATCAGTGTGCGCACATTTGGCTCTATGTAAGCTTTACCATGTGCTGCACATTTTGTTTTGTTCTTCAATCTGCGGGAAATTGCTCTGGCTTTTTAGATATCTAATTGCATAATTTATTTACTTTGTGACTTACTTCTGAGCAGAAATAAACAATCTCAGATGTACTATGACGATTTCCATTCATTGAAGGCTTGCCACCTGGCTAGTATTTGACCAGCTTAGCTATTTTTTAAGGTCAAGTCTTTAGCTGGTTAAATACCTTCACTGACTCTATGGAGAAACAGTTTTTTGAAGGAAGAAGGCCGCAATAAGCCTGGTCTCTCCTCTGAAAGTAGAAGCTCCTCACGTCATGCTAGAGACAGTGACCAGTGTTACATTAGAAAGGCATGCAAGCAGCTGGCAGCTTCCCTTCTGTCAGGATACATTGTAACAATGCAACTGAGCACTAAACTAACCTCTGCTTTCTCCATCTGTTCTTGTGTGTGGTTAGCCTTTGATGAAATACAAAACCTTTTTATCGGTAGTTAAAGGGACAGTTTAATGTCCATGACACCCCCCCTACTTTCATATGCATTCTTCCACAAATGAAGCACTTACCTGACACAGTTACGTTACAGTGTTGCTGCTGCCTTCTTCCTAAACGATCTGATATTTCTTGCCACTGATTGGCTGCTTAAACCAGCCAGTGGCAGGAAAGTGCTCCAAGTAAAATCAATGGGAGGACTTTCCACATTTGCTTACGAAACAACATCAAAATTTAAATGGACCACATATGTTGGCTGGTGTGTGCCTTCTACATTTTGAACGCTGGAGTGTAAAACCTCTGTGTGTGTGCGCTTAACCTACAAAATCTGCAATGTAGGGCACTGGTACACTGGTGGTGAGAACAGTTTTTGACAATCCTAACTCATCTAAATTCTTTCTATGACCTTGACACAAATGTTGCTTTTTCAGGCCTTGTCTTCGCAGACAACCATTTGGGTATATGAACTGTAGGTCAATTGTTTACACAATGTGTTTATATTCTCGGTACACTCTATGACACCTGGCCATCCCACCTGTATGAGCTTGTTGGGAACACATTCCAAAACCATGGGTCTTAATATGGCACCCCCCCACTATAACAGCCTCCACTTTGTGTCCATTCATTCAGTAGAGCATTTGTGAGGTCAGGCACTTATGTTGGACATAAAGACCTGGCTGACATCCTCTTTATCGTAAAAGTGTTCAGTGGGGTTAAGGTCAGGCCTGTGTGCAGGCCACTCGAATTTCTAACTTTGACAGAGCCATATTTAAAGTTACTTAGATCTTCAGTACGACCCATTCTACTGTTAATGTGTGTCTATGGAGATGTGCTTGCTTTTATACACCTGTCAGCGATGCACCTAAACTCAATGAGTAGAAGGAAAGATAGTGTAGATAAAAATATAGGACCGAACTCGGTGGCCCACTAACCTTAACCTCCTGCAGCTAAGTTGGCCCTGCGTAATGCCTTGTATTGGAGTACATCCAAAAAATCTGACCCATTAACAAAGCATTAAGCATCTGAGATAAAATTTGTCACGGCTCCCGAAATTTAATTGATGGGATGAATCACTGGCAACAGGTGATGTTTAGGACCCCGGGCCATTGGCTTGATAACCCTGCGTTGAACAGAGCTTTTGGCAAATTATGTGAATAATGTTCCCACTCCTGTCTTTTCTTGTTATTTCTATTGTCTTTACTGACACTAATTACTTCAATTAACGGCAGCTTCACTGGGTGTGAATAGCTGGCTCTGATGCCTTGCTGGAATATCAATATATCACTATCATTAATCCCATGGCGGCCATTTATTGGACTAGATCCATTTCAAGGAGAAAAAAGTTTGACTCTGGGTATGCTGCCGTTCCATTTCATCTCTCGATGCTTTACGTGGTTTCTTATCATGACTACAACTTTAAATATCACACTATATATAAATGCACCTCATCTGGTTCTTAAATCAAGAAATAAGATAAACTAAAAGTATAATATCCCTTTTTTATTATGAACGAGGGATAAATGAATGACAATAATAAGTTGTGGGATCAAATGATTAACAAGAACAATACAAATTCTTATGAGATAATGACATTACATAAATTAAATCATTAGGTAATAAAAAAAATGAATTTTCATAAATTGATCAAATCCTCATGCAATATAGATAAAATAGACAATAATCAATATAACCATCAGCATAGACAGTCAACTGGAAAGGTTAAAGATCAATAACAATGAACTGAATAGTCAAATGAATGCAAATACAGTGTTATAACAAACATATACATACAATATACATACTGAGGATTTAAATACGGGAATTATTTGAATATTAATATCAATTATGCGTTAATTTATCTGGATATGAGAACATAACAATCTATTGTATACTGAATAATAAACATGTGCAAATGGGCCAAAAACGATTCTGACAAATTTCCATTTTCAAATTGATTTTCAAGCAATGAATTTAGTTCCCTGCCCATTGGCTGGGCTGAAAATTCAGGGGCATTTTTAATTCAATTAAGAGGTTTTAGGTTCCATATCAATTATAATATGCCCAAATAATATCCAAAAAAAACAAATGGAAATTTTCATCAATTAAGGACGCCCTAGTAGTTATACTGATAAAATTATTATTCGGATAAATAACCACTTATAGGAGTGTTGTCCAGGTTGACTTGGAAAACAGAGACAGAATTCTCTAGAATAATATTTTGAGTGATGTTGCCTTGAACAAATGATGGGGAGAGCAAAACACAAAAAAACAACCATTATATTTTGCTAGAATGCTCATCATTTGAATACATTCTTTACTACATAAATATCCGATTATATGTAATATAGGATTAAATGTAAGCGCTTTTATAAAACTCATTATTTGCAGGATCAAAAAAGTAAGCATAAAGTTAGAGGGGTGGAGGGGTAAGTAACTGGTAATGGAAATGTCGCATCACAGATGCATCCATTTAGTTCGCTTCAGCATTTTAATAAGTTTCTGCAATTTAGTCCCATCACTCCGTTTGAGCACTTGCCGCCATATGTTTCATGTCTTAATTGATACTTCTTTAAATGCACAACCTAATATAGCGTTTTTTGGGGACGTGGAAATTCTTTTTTTGGCTTTGTATTTTACATTTTGCATCTCATTCAGATGACCCATGGTACTTACGTCGCTATGGAAACTTCAACTGCATAACTATGACGGATAATTAATTGGGTCATCTGTTTTGTCTAGTTTGAAGTGAAATTTGACAATTACGGCAACCACCTTCTTATATAAAATTATACACTTTATATATTTTGATACGTATTTCAATACAGAGGGCCTATCTCATGCCACCTATTACAGAATAAACATAAATGTCACAAAATTGGGTGTGAGGATCATGGGCCAGTTGGAAATACATCTGATCTTCCCTGACTGGCCCAGGGGCCCGTATGGGCAGTTGCAGTACAGACCTTCATCATAGCTCCCACATGGCAACGTCACACAAAACCGAGCACCGCAAGGTGGCTCCTTGGGTATTGTTGGCAGGTGGTCCTGTCCACCTAAATGCTTCATCTCAGTACACAATATGGCCTTCCAGGTCCGACCCCGCTTCCAGCCCCAGCACAGGTGTCCCATTGTTGGGAGGAATCAGTTGACCTCATCATTTTGTTTTAAAGCTTAAATATCCTAGCACCTTTAGAAAGAGAAGTGAACAGAAAAGGAAATTAAAGAGAACAATTAAGCATTATTTGAAGGCATAAAAAAGGTTGGTCTCTGACAAGTATAATTAAAACCAAAACTTTTAATATCTCCAAAACTCTTCTACAGATGGAAAGAAACAATCATTTTGCCACCTTTTCTTCTCTAGTTGAGACCAATGTATGTAGCACAAAATATAGAAACTCTTTTTATTTTATGTAATGATTGCTCTAGTGAATGCTGGGTGGTTGAATATTTATCTAGGCTTTGAATCCAGCTGGTTCTTTTTTATACAATTACACATTTTCTAGAAAATTCCAACTTTTTTTTTAAAAAAAGCATTTTTAATTTGTTTTAATAAATATGTTATTGTTTAACGTACACATTTTCAGCTATACATTTTGTGCATTACAGGGTTAATTAACATTCTCTTCTCCCACAAATTCTAGAAGATAGGGTACAGGCAAATTGTTTAATAATGGATTCAAAGAAATGTATAATTTATAGCGTATTTTAATAAAAAGGGATGTATTAATATTAATGTTCCAATCTGCAGCTCAGAATTGATGAGGCCTGTCTCTTTCTTCTAGAGAACTTGGAGTCTGGAGTCGAGCAGAGGGTCGTGTTTATAACGTCGAGGGTGCACCCCGGGGAAACACCTTCTTCCTTCGTGTGTCAGGGTGAGTGACTGTCAGAGTTTCACCCCTTTAGGTAAAAAGGATTGGAGACACCCTGAAGAACAACTTATCACATACCTATACTCCTTCCAGACACGAAGAGTCTACGGCTGCATTAATTACCCTTTCTAATGGTCACACCTATGGGAGTTAAATGTTGTGCGTGTGATCGGAAACTCCTAGTAGTTTTACATTTCAAAAAGAGATGTCAGCCTTTAGACGGGTGGTTTCCTTGAGCATTAGGTTCCAAATACTAAAGCTTCTTCTCAAAACATTCATTTCAAGGAATAGAAGGTCACGGGCAGCATATTGTGACCTTTTTAGTGATCACACTGAACACACTAGCCAATGGTTTGTTTCTGATCTAAAATTAATATGGGAAACACTTAACAAAATAACATTGGCTGCAAACGGGGCTCTAATCCCCATAACAGATAGTATGGAGGTTATATAAAAAAAATGAGAAAAGGTGTCCTTATCACCTCTACCATCAATAGAATGCTCAGATCTCTAGGTTCATCCCAATGGTTTCTGGTGATGATTCATATGTATCATGATATCTAAAACTGTACTAAACACCTAAAAACTTTGCTTTAACGCCTGAAATCTACCCTCTAAAAATATTTTTTGAAATATATTCCCACATTTTTTTTCATGATCAAGTAGGTAAATCTGTTCTTCTGGACATACGGTGATTAATCTGAAGGCCACCTTGGCCACAATTTAGGGCTACTGGCCTTAACGTGAGCGAGTGTAAGCGGTCCTTGTCACTCTTTGCATTCTTCAGTGGTCTATCAGAACCAGAGCCTTAAATGTGTTTGGATGTTGAGCTGTTGTTTCTGGAAAGAAAGCCCACTACACTACCGCAAATGAAACGTAGGGACCCTTTAGTATCCCTTTGGCCAGATGACGGCCAGATGACAACCAGATATAATTTGCAGATGTCATTCTACTGGTCTACTGTATAAACTGCTGCTGGATTGAATGGTACAATTAAGAAGCTACTTTCGGAAACTTAAAGGATTAAATTACAATTTTAATGAAGATCTGTGTGATGTAGTGTTCCCGCCATAAAAGATCTACCAGCCCATAATAAATCAAATTGTATTGTAATATATATATTAGGCAAATATGGTGAAAGATGGTGGCCCAATAGGCTTTGCCCGCAGTTTAAAATGAATCCGTATATTTAGCGCGGCTCACACAATTCTTTAATTTGCAGAATGGAAACGTTTGCACGTACTAAATGCTCCTCCGTTCTTCACCTTGCTACTTTCTTGTCTCTACGTTATAATAAAATGAGTTCTGGGAAAGTTACAGGTTAAGGGCATCTTCTAGCTGCAGCAACTCCTGTTTGTTGATTGGGAGGTAATTAATTTGGAATGTCTGTATATTTTGGATTAAACATTTATGTGTATTTATATGCTAATTAAGTAGTACAAACTGTAAACATGCAGAAATATTCATCTGTACATAACTTAGCATCAGATTTTCTTCCCAGAGATATTAGAGGCTTAGCAGAAACTAATCTCAAGTGGCCCCAAAACTAATTATTTTTTGTTTTCTTCATATCATCTCTTTTTCCTTCGCCAAGACAAGAGGGGTGTCAGAAATGGTTTTCATCTTGCTTGTGAATTAAATGTGACAGTGGATCGTCTAGTCAGAAACCTCTGAAAGTACTCAGCCAGATAGGGCATTTTAACTGATTCTACTCCGTAGACCTACTTAATAAGAACTACAAAACTCCCAATCAGGGCCAGACTGGGGATAATGAGGCGGCCCTGGCATTTTAAGGCCAGTGGCCGCCTAATGCCATACGTATGGCCAACAGCTGGATATGATAGGCCACCTGCATACCTGGGAAGTTTTAGGTTACCCGGAGCCCCCCTTTGCAGGATGCGGCCAGGACTACATGATGACATCAGCTGGTGGTCTCGCTGATGTCACGAGGCACATCCTCCATTTAAGGGAGGGAAATAGGTGGGGAGTAGGGTGTCTCCCTGTGACCTGGAGGATTTGGCTTCGCTTCTCCTGGAGTCTCCAGGCAAAACCCACAGAGTTCCCAGTTATGGTCACATATCGGGCAGTTGGGCATATCCAGCCAGCTAATATAGCCACTTCTCTTACCTTGAATCAAGAGTAGGAAGGTTAGATAGGAGGGTTGAACTTGATGGACTTGAGTTTTTTAACCTTATCAACTATGTAACTATATGTAACTATGTATGCATTTAGCCCATCTAGTCTGCCCATTTCTTCCTACATTAAAACCCCTTAAACTGTATCTATTCCAAAAGGTTTTATATTTGCGATAGCCTTATGCATATTTAAATTCCATAACTGTATTAAGGTCCACCGCTGTATCAAGGTGGTGGGCACCGTACATTCTTTAACTTTGATTAACTGATCAAGAAGTAAAATACCTTTTGATAGCTTGGTAGAAAGTGAAACAATATCTAATAATAATTAGATTGAAACATGGCCAACTCTCCCACCTCTGGGGAGCACTGGACAAGGCAAAACGTGAGGAAGCCCTGTAGAAAACCACTTATCAGCCTTCTTCAGGGGTTCCAGGAGGTATTTTTATCATGTTTGTAATATATTATATCATTCTTCCATTTTCCCCTTAGGGCCCTCTCTATATACTCCAGGGTCGTAAATAATTGTGAGTAAGATGCAGATCTGAAGTATCAATAACAAGAAATTAACTGCAGACAGTTTTGTGTTCAGTGGGATTTAATAAAATACATTCTCCTCTGTTTGCGTAATGTTTATGTCCCAAAGGACCTGGGTTTTTGTAGCTAACAGAGCAGATACTAGACTGTCGCTGCCAAAGATACATTATTAAAACATTTAAAGATCCGTTTTAATATATAATTGTGCCAAACAAAAGTGTTCCAGAGGTTTAATAATGTTAGCAAAAAAAACGAGAAATTGATCAGACATTATACAACAAAAGATATTTTTAAATTGGGTACTCAAACTGTGTCAGTAGGAGAGCAGAAGCTACAAGATCCATCTGAACTCAGTCTAGAACGAGAATTTCAGGTCTCCTAATGAGTAATCATTGTAAAGGACGGCTCAGAGTTTGCTCCTGGGGATCTCTTTGAGCACGCTACTCATACCGCTCTCCGAGGGGTTCTGAGAGCACGGATCAGCCGGGGACGCACAGCTTCCCTCTCAGTGTAATGAGTATCTACAGAAAAGTTCTGAAATGTATACTGTAAAAAATTCTTCCCCGGTGAACATCTGCTTAGTTCCTTTAATCTGCCACAAGGACACAAACATGACCAAACATGAGATGGATATACTGAAGGACGTAGGAAGAGTTTCTGAATCTCTGTGCGATTCTGTATCAGGTTTAGTAAATTCAGAAAATTACCTTTTTTTTCTAAAATAATTTGGGGATGGAAGGGTTAAACACAAAAAAACCCCAGTTTACTTGGAATAGTACCGTAAATTGCCTTATAGTAGCCTCACTTGTTCTCTCCTTAAGAAGATCCTTGTATAATATAACAAACATGTCAGTCAGCCCCCAGACACAAATCAAAGCTTATTAATTCAGTTAGACTCACCAAAGGACACGGTTATGATTATTTGGAAAGCCAGACAACTGCAATGAATATTAAAGCTTTCAATTATCCCTGGTGTCCAATATATAATCTATTTTTTTTTTGTGGCCTTACAGATTCACCCAGAGCCACACCGTTAGTCTCTTGGTATTTGCTTTAGATATGAATTCTTCTGCACAGCACATCAAGAACAACAAAAGAGCAAGGTACACTTACCTTCTCTGACAAGATCATCATCGATAACGTGGACCCCTGAGAAGTACATGCTTGGGGTTAAACCAGTACGTAGCCCAGCTAAAGAGCAATAACGTTCTGGCACAATAAGTGTTAAAATATTGACTGATCTGTGTGATAATAAAGAATAGTGCCAGGCCTTACGAAAATATAAAATTCCACCGATTGACCGACCATGCATGCAATGCCTGTATCGTAAACAGAATATTAACTCTTGGGAAGCTACATTGTATCATGTAATATAGAGAAAAGATTGTAATTTGTGTATCGATGCCAATCTCAGACTTTGTTTATTTTGGTGTAAATATTCTTTGTTTTAGGAGATCAGCTCATGATGAGTTTTGCAGTCTACAAGCATATGTGGGATAGATCACAGATTTAGGCTAAGTTTAGGGCAGGGGTATTTTTTTCCCCTGAAACAAGTTACCAGGCCAAATGAGTTTGGGTCATCAGAGTTCTGCACAGACAAAACCATTCATTTTATGGAAGAACAAGAGAATGAAGCCTTAGCACACAATTATTCATTATCTTCTACATCATGTTATAGGCTCTCTGTTATTACCTTAGAATTATTAAACACAGTATTGTCACTGCTTGTTTTTGCTTTTAAAATCTCTGTTGACCAGTGATGACCTCATACACCTGAACCAGGACAAATTATTTTGAAAAAGCAAGTCACCAGTGATAGTTTATACTCAGTGACGACATAACTCTCTGTCGAAACACAACATCATACAGAAACTTAGAAGGTGAGTTTCTCTATCATGTGTTTCTTTTGCCACTGATGGTATCACTGATGACATCATAAATACTGGAGAAATATATATCTATTATAATCATGATATCATAAATTGTAATTTCGGAATAAAGAGCGGTAGGGAACAAAAATAAAACACTATAAAATGTTCCCATGTGTCCAAAATTAAAATTCAAGCCTGCTGACCCTTTCTTCTGCCTCTGACCTTTGCGTGCCTTTCAGGGTCTTAAAGTGTTATTTTCAGGGTCTTGAACACAGAAATGCTTTTAAAGTGCCGGGCCTTGAAAACACAGCAAACTGGAAATCAATATGCATTCGGAAGGTGCCGTTACAGGAGGTATAGAGCGCGTTTTCACGTATGAGGTGAGGCAGAAAGCTACTCTCTGAGCTGTCCCCTCGGGGAAAGCCGACGCAAAATGAGAGAGCGCATTTACACAAAGCTGGCAGTAACTGTCATCTGTCATTGGATCAGAAGATACAGAGTAGAGTTCTTCATACTAACAGATATCCAGCAGACAACTTAGAGTAAAATGTCAAAAAAATGCAAGGGAAGGCTCTTTCAAGATTTAGTAAAGGTTGATAAAGTTCAGCACTCTTTACATCTCTCATCCTGCAAAATGAAATAGAACATTCTGAGAAACTCTAGGTCTCTGTGAAAGCTTTGGTAAGAAGAGCTTCACATTTTTTTTAACACCCATATATGCAGGTATCACTTATATTTTACAGACACCATAGAATTCTGGCTCAATTTCCAGCGTGACTGTTACAGGTGAGGTGCAAAATTCCAACTTTTTTTCCCAAACTAGTCGTAAAATGAATTAATCGTAAAATATGAATACATTTGTCGGCCAAAATAAGTAAAGCCTTATAACCACACTTGGGAAGTTCTGAGTTCAAGCTACCTGGATCCCTCCCTCTTCAGGGCGAATGGCTTCAGCGCGTGGCAGGGCTTCTCAGGTGTGAATCCGAGACTAATCATGAGAGAGAGGACGGGTTAGCAATGAGAGGTGGGGCTAGATGTGACAAAGGCGGGGCTAGTCACAGCTAGTGTGAATCCTTATGGGAGTGGGAGGGGAATAGAGTTGGGAGTGGGTGTGTCTAAATGCTGCTCTCGTTCCTTGGAGACAGAGCACAATGACCTGGAGACCCAGAGAAGCAACGCTTCACCTGGAGACAACCGGACAGTTCCCAGGTATGCTAGTTTTTTTTTTTACAGGGGATTACTGAGCTGCACACAATAAGAAATATTAAATCCAGGAAAAAAATACGAGAGTGAAAAACATGAAAAAATGAATGGAAGCAAAACTTGCTCAACAAATGATCAGTGTGGGAAAAAAGGAAAATACAAAAGGTAACAAAGTCCATCCAATTCGACCTCATCCAGAAGAAGGCAAAAAAAAAACAAAACAAATTGAAGCAATTTCCAATTGTATCTCAAAAAAAGATTTTGCTCTAACCATTCTTCATCCATTCTCAACTTAATTAGGCAAGAAAATAGCCGACCCAAAACATTATAAAATTCTCCCGCAAGTAATGATCAACAAAAGTACATTGTGGAATAATAGGATAGTAAGTCAGGTTTGGTTCAAACCATAAATATGTGTTAGTCAAAAATAGAAAATTAAAAATAACACGTTTATTTAGTTATTTATTTATTATATTTATGTTTATTTCCAATGTTTGCCCCCGAGGACACTATTTAGCAGATCCTCATTCTGACATTCAGCATATAAAACAGACATGCCATCCCAGTAGGGCCACCAGTGGCCGGACGAGTGTAGAACTGCTTAATTGTTTTATTCTGTTGTGCAAACCCCGCCAGATTACATGAGATAAGAGCACACGCTGAGGATGATATACAAGAAAAGGGTAATTTGTGGGCCGATCCTGTACATGCTTTCTACAAACTACTCTGATTCAATAAAGGAAATATCATCGCCATTAATGCAATTGTAAAAGAAACGGCCTCTTTAAAAAGGCCACTGGGCTGCATAGCAATGAAATCATATAATATTTTGAGTAAAAGGTTAGTCAGCATTAATTTGAGGTAATGAATGTGTGTTGGGTTCTGCCCTGTGTACAGACGAATGCATTAGCTTCTGCTTCTGGGAATTCTTTAGAATACAAATACTCATATTTATTAATCGTTTCTCTTAAGGAATGGTGCAACAGTTCAAATAAATACATTTATTATCTCTGTGCAAAGGGAAGATTATAAAAAGGTTGTCATCGTACTATTTCAGTTTTATTTATTTGGCATTTTAATCTGACTCCTCCAGAGCCCTGTATTCGGTTCCTGACTACAAAATTAGAGGCTGAACTCATCATGTATAGCTTATCGCCCGCTGAATAGCTCGGGTGACATTTACAAACCTAATATCAGACATAACTGTACCTTACATGCTTTTTGCTTACATGCCATAGATTTTGGTCTTCAGCGGAGAATATTCATAGAAGCAAGGGACCCTACGATTGAACTGGTCTATCAGGATAGGATAGCTTTAATACTACACAATACATGCTCAAATTATGTTATGTGGACAGCATTACAGTGATTTTACATTAGAATGCACTTGCAACAAATTGTATAGGTCTTTCACATCTATACTACGATGATGTAGGCATGAAGGTACGTGAGTATGGGATGGTACTTAAAAATAATGACTTGAAGAGAAACCCCAGACAGAAAATGCCATTAAAGCTTGTTTTGTGGAGGGATACCAACGGTGCCTTGCAGAAGAGTCCTACATAGGCCAATGTTAGTTCCATTGCGGGCTAGGTTAGTTTAATATGCTGTGAGCAAGAACCTGAGAGGAGACTTACAGTAGGACAAGTTCTTTAGCTTACGCTACTCACAGGTCAATCGGTGTAAGCAGGGCCAGAATGTCGTTGAAGGGGCCGCCCTGGCACCTTAAGACCAGTGGCCGCCTGATGACATAAGTGCGTCCAATGGCTGGCCACACACTGCAGCACCCGATCTGCCGCTGGAGTGACAGATCTGGTAAGTTTGTGGCAATGTTGACCAGCAGTCCAACAGACCTCAGTGTAAGAGTCCAAAGGTAGTCCAGATGTTGATCTCTCTGTTCACTGTGCTCAGAAGGAACACCTTGGTGACGATATCTGCAACCATAGACATACATTTCAAGGTAGAAATAAGCCCAGGGTTGTTATCTCTCTCAAACATGCAATTTTGATTGTGTTTCTGGGAGGAGATCAGTCTTGTACGCAGATATTCTTGCCTTGTAACTGCTCACTTGAGCAGGGGATTCCGAGTGGGTTTGTAAGTGTCGCCAAAGCCATTAAAATGTTATTTGCATACACTAAGGGCCTTGCTGAAAGGTCATGGAAGAGGGCATCTTCTCTCGCAACACACAGAGAAGAAATTTGGTGTCAAACAGGGGTTATTTTGCAGGAAGATGCAAAGAATTGGTTATTACGTGTTCACGCTGAAGGCTTACAAACATTTCCTAATAACTAATGATTAAACACATTCACACAATGTATTATACTGTGGATCTGGTTTTGGATCATAAAACATTTTTATGGGTTACGATCAGACCTTTTACTGGACTATAGGTGACCAGACAATAGCTACAATAAGATTCCGTTCTGTTTTGAGTAAAGACACTGATAATTCATCTTGGAATACTTCTGGTGGTCCATGGTGTACAGAGTATATTACAGTGCAAGCTGCCCTGTTTTCCCCAGAACCCATCTAATTGGCAGACCAATTAATCCGCTCATCTGTGAGCAAATAATGTATTGCGCTAACTACCTTCCATTTGCAGAAGCCATTCTCGGAGGTAACATAATCGTGGTCTTGTTTATCTCATGCCCTGAAACACACTACAACGCCTCAGCAGTATCAAAGGTCAATTAGTGGACAAATTAAGCTATTATTAGCCTCTAACGAGGGTGGCTGGCATCATTACCCTTCCTGTTTACCAGTAAACTGTTATTTTAATACCAGGACCAACTAATAAATCAGTGCATCTGCTGTAGCACAGTGACTGCATTGTCTGAATGATATTAAATGGGTTTCAGTAGCTGCCAAATTTCTAACGTTAGTATAACGAGTGAGACTGATGCGTATTGTGATAATTACAAGAGATGGAATATGTGGTTTGCTTTGATCGGCTAAAGCAAAGAGAAGACTTTTTGGAGGAACTTTTTCTATGTACACAAAAGGTACAATTTAATCGATGATAAGACCATAATTTTCTTATAAAATGCAGAAGTCATTTTTATATGTATACTACGTATAGACGTTAAGAGTGCTGGTCTTAAATAATCTTTAATTTCACTTTTAGGCATCATTGATTTTCTGGTGGGAGGACACCCCATCGCCAAACATCTGAGAGATCATTTTGTTTTCAAGATAGCACCCATGCTTAATCCAGACGGGGTTTACCTAGGCAATTACAGGTAAGACTGGAAGTCTATTCAACCCGAAATGATACATATTCAGAATGATAAAGAAGCTACGGAATTTGATAGCACTATATAAAACAATAAATAATAATAATGATAATTATTAATAAATAAATAATAATAATAGATGGTAACTAGATTGCATTAATGACATGGCTAATGTACCATAGAGAGGACACCTCGGGAGAAAGATACAGATAAGTTGATGCAATCGTGACCCCATTATTAGGGCTCTTCTAAAAGCACATTTACCTCCTTGGGATATGTCAGTGTATTGTTTGAAGAAGCCAAGACATAGGCACCTAAATTATATCGCGGAAAGAAAAACCCCTCGTTTTTGATCAATAATGGAGATTGGGTCCTACATATTTTTTCTTTCATGGAGAAACAGCATACTTTGTGAAACTTGCCTGATATATAAAGGGTTAATGGCAAATTTTCAAGAGCATTTAATACGTTTACATTTAACTTAAGTGCTTAGCACGTAACAGCTTCAGAAGCCAAATCAGCTATGGATTATTCATTTCTTGCCTGAAAAGTAACAAATGACTTTTCCATTTCCGACCAGGAAATCTCATGGTCACTTTGCTTGAATTAATTTAGCAGAGGAACGCAAAGGCATTTATCAGGAAACAAATCCCCAAAGTCACCAACTTTTATGTTTGTAAAAAAAGTTCTGCTGGTTGGTGAAATGGGAATGGGAAACAGCGATTGTGCTTGAAGCAGAGCATATGTTTCTTAACATTTATCATCTACCGCTGGTGAACGTGTAAGAAATGACCTGTCTGATAGGTTAAAATGATTACAATTGCTACCCAATAGAAAATCATCATGTTAAAATAAAGGTTAAAGTTCTAACAGGTCATGGAGTTAATAGGGTTGTTGACTCTCTTGTGAAAAGGGAAACTTTCTGGTTTAATTTATGACATCAAACTGTAAGGCTAAAAATAAATTGGAATATACCTATAGGAAAAATGAATGCCCATTAGGGATGTTCCAGTTGGGTTATCATCCTACTTGGTACGTTATGGAGTTTGTTTATTCTAGGCTGTAATGCTCCTGAGCCTGAGTGTCAGGAAATGTCCAGTCTTAGTGAGAAAGTGTTTAATTATGTTGCCGATTTTAGCACAAGGAAGAAAACACTTATCAGGAGTAGGGATTCACAAGTTGTCAGCGATGATCAAGGAACTTTCCCTTGAGAGCTTAGTTATGTGATGCAGTGCTGTATACAGACAGCTGCAGAGGTCACACCTAGAAGACACAAGGTCAGAGGGATTTATATAGGTTGTGGTGGTGGAAGAGAGCCCAGGTAATTAAGGGTTATGTGACATACAGCATAAAGTCAGGACTGGGGCAAGAAGACAGGTTGCTAAAGGCTAGTGATTAACATTTGCTTAGGTCAGCCCCTGGTCTGATCAAGGTTTCTGTTTCCGATTACCGGATTGCTGAAATGTATGAGCTGTAGATGCTTCCCTGGACGCAGGTCCACTTGTGCTCTACACTCTTTATAAAATGGGTATACCACAGATGATGATGATTTTGTCTGGTAAAACATAACACCACTTGACATGACATAGTGCAAACAAATCAGGCAGAGGTGTGAGAGATCTTAAGGTCAGAGATGAATGACAGTGAAGGTCCAGGAGCCATATGACAGGATAAGGGTGGTTTATGTGGAAAGCAGTGAAAGTTAGAGTTTAATCCAGAGGTCAGAAACCATGGGGGCACAATCAGACAAACGCTGCCGTAGGAAGAGCACATACTGGATCGAGGTGACTAACTACAAAGTGTATGCCTCTTGTGTAACAATGTAACACGTATCACTATCAAACCCCGCTGCATGCACTAATTGATGGAGATGCAGACCTACCGAACTGTCTACATGCCTACCCCACTGAGGACCCTGGCCAGCTTTGTATGCCCTACACAATGTGTCACTAGCATATATTAAAGGGGACAGTTAGATACCATGGCAAGTAAGCAATATATCAAGTATAATGCTAAAAAAAACAAATTATTCAATCAACATGGTAAATATAGAATTGGAGATAGTGGAGATTTAGTTTGCCTCCCATAGTGCTCCTAGAACGCCGTGTTTCTAACAAGAATCTAGTCTGGTTCTCTACATTAACACATTTTCAAAACAGATTTGCCTTTTGTGTCTGAAATCCAGCTACACAACACAAAATGTGAAGCCCACATCTATTGGTGAGAACAAACGTGTGTTCTCTCAATACTAGTCTTCAACATTAATGTCAGAAACCGCATACTAAACTGGAACAGGGCACAGAAGGACACATTTGCGTTTAAACACACCAATATGCTAATAACGTTCTCTACTCATAATTTCCTTGCTAAATGTTTCAGACAAACATAATGTGCTGAATTAAAATGACCTTCAGGTTTCTAGTTTGTGTACAGAGTAGGTCAAAGTGAAGCTTAAACACTGCGACTGCTAAACGTAAAATGTTTTTAAGTATTTTGCTATATTGGGGCCTGTTAAGGTGTTTCCAAATAACAAAAGAGAAACTATAGGTACAATTCTGTTGCATTGAATATTACTTGGTCGTTAATTGCAAAAAAAATTCATATATCTGCTTATTGTTCACCTTATTAAAAGTTAATAAAAATAAACATTCCAATGTAGAACAGAGGTTATACAAAACCTTTTCTTGCTAAATAACTGTATGCAGGGTCCCCCACTTTTTGACTGGGTGGGCAAAACAGGCTAAATAGCTATACAAGCAAAATAGCTTTTGAGGCTTATGTGTCATTTACACATGCATGTATGTAGAGTCCAGGAAATACCATTACATAAGTTATGGTGGGTAAAGGTGATGGACAATCCTTCAATTTAAAATTAAGGGGGTAGTAGAAGTATTATTACACACTCATCTACAGACACCAGACAAGCCAGAAGGTTTGTTTTTCCCTCAGAAATCTCATGGTGCTGCCACAACCACAAGGGATTCTGGGTAGGTGCATGCAAATAACATCAACAATAATCACCCTTAATTTTAAGTGAAAGGGTTTTCCATCACCTTTACTCACCATAACTTATGTAATGGTATTTCTTGTGCTACCCCAAGCCTCAAGTATTAAGCCAGTATCACAACCTCATGCTGATGAGTCCTATGAAGGACAAAACAGCTGTCCATGAGTGGTGATCTGGCTATTGCACCTTACCTGAGTTTTGTCTAAAGGCTGTCTTGTACAGCGGACAACTATGTATAAAATGGGTATAGAGGCAAAAGGTGATAATTGTTGGCCTTATTTGTATGTGCCTACCCAGAATCCCTTGTGGTTGTGGCAGCACCATGAGATTTCTGAGGGAAATAACAAGCCTTTTGGCTTGTCTGGTGATGATGGTGTCTGTAATAATGCTTCTACTAGTCCAGGAAATAACATCATGTATGGTAGATAACTGAACTCCATCTAGATCTCTCGATAGGGATCATGGGCCCTGTGAGTCTCCAAGTGGAGCTCTGCTTCACATCCACTCCCTTCTCATACTCAAGACTGCCTGGGGCTAGCCTCACCCAATACGTGGCTAGTCCCACCCCATGCAGGGCTATCCTCACCTACATTGCCATCTAGCCTTCCCCTTGCAAAGCTACCCCCCAGAAGAGGGACAACTGTCAGGGAAGTTGTTAGCTATGATCATGGAGAACAAAGAAACATGTTTTTTGGCACAAAATCCCAACAACTTTTTATATATTGGAAACAACACTTTTTTGTATGCCATAATTGTATAATAATCCACTTATTTACTTTTTGGCTTGACTATCAAGAATCCTGATCATTTAGACCCAATGATATATATATATATATATGCATTTGTGCAATCACCATCTTTTCTAGTTTTTCCTGATTGTTTTTGCACCTCTGATGTCTTTATAAATCTCCCCTCTTACTCACTATAATGATGCCCTATCGAGCGTTGTCGTCTTTATAAAAAAAATGCTGAATAAGCAGTTCTTTCAAATAAATATTACCACTTTTCTTCTTTTCACATTTACTGTACACTTTAAAAGAGGGCAGCTGCTTAAGATCCATTCTCTTGAGTAGAATAGTTCTCAGGGAAAAAAAAGTCTAGAGCTTTCAACCCAACTCCTATTTCAAGGGTCATTGAAAGGCTAGGCGCCTTTCACAAATAGCCCTGTTTGATCACAGCTATCGCCAGAGTCACTTATTGGCTCACCTGTGCGCAAGCAAATGCTTAATGCCTGGAATGTCTATTCTCCTTTAAGAACTTAAATGAGAACCAACCGTAGCCGATATATTGAGTGCTTCACATCAAGTTCCAAAAGCAGTAGGTGTTAGCTGTCTTCTCTCTCCTATTGACCGAAACATTTGATGTAATATCGCAGAGTGTTAGTTAAAACTCAGCATTTTTGGAAAGGGTCTGTTGAAAAAGAAAAACAAAGTAATCTGATGAAACTGGACAAAAGTTAGCATTTCGAAGGCATATTATTTAATGCAACAGTTTTTTGCAATTAGAAAAGTGACAATATTTCTATGTTACTCAAAAGATACAAAAGGTTCTCTTGCTTTGACCCTTTTAACAGCGTTGTATGCTGCAATAAAAAAATATAAAATATTAAAGTATCCAGTATTTTCATTTCTTGTTTGAAGCTGATTTACAAAGAAACAAAAATGCATTAATGAATGTGAATTGTGTTTATAGTTATGCCCAAGCAGTCATTATATTTATTTAAAAACTTTTTTATAAGAATAGCTTCTTTATTATTCTTCTTTATTATTTTAGGAAGTTTAGGCAATTGGTTTCACATCCCTGGTTATTTTTTTTATTATTGATTTACTTATAAGACGGCAACAGTTGTACATTTGGATATTTTTAGAAGTATAGGTGAATTAATTGCAATTTAAATATTAAGAGTGAAGTCTCAAGCCTTTTCTGCATTTACTTTTCCTCCCGTTTGGCTGCAGCTTTTTGATATTCTTAATACAATGTCGAAAATGATATTTCCGATCTGCTTATACTCCAATACAGAACATTTTGCCGTTAATTGCCCATATGCACGTTTAAAGCTTTAAAGAACGTAGTCACACCATAATAAAACGGCTGATAGAAGAAGATTAAAGTTCTGATTAATGTTTTGTCTGTCCTTCAGTACACACAGTACTGTTTATATGTGCCTTGTGTGTATAGCGGATCAAATATGGGCAAATTCAACTTTCTTCCATGAAACCCTTATTAAAACGGAAGCTTTGCCTCCTTTATTCTGATGGTAACGACACATTTGCTGCTTCCTCGCTGTACCACTTCCATCCACAAAGTGTGTAATGGTGACCTCTACTGTTTGCAAAGGATTTTGCATTATGATTTGCTAAAATAAACAGTTATTTGTGTCATATAATGCTTTATTCAGGAACATTTTAACTCCCTGACATTACACAAAGATGACGTCAGTGAGCATCTCCTGCAAAAACCGCTGAGCTGGCCTTGTGATCTCATCACCTTCCCTAGGTATGATGAAGGTCATCATTTCATGCAGGCAAAGCGATCTTGGGTTGGCCTTGCACAGAGGTCAGCTCACTTGCACACTCCAGTGTGAATATTCCACATAGACTAAAATGCAGGTAGAGAGATACTGTGAATTTAATTTCCTTTGCTTAAAAATAAGAATACTTGCTCTTAAATAAAGTAACACATTGGATTGTAAAGTTACATCTTTCACAGAGGATCAGACTTGCAGGGGAAAACAACTGTTGGGTTTAGTTAAGCCATAACTAACCAACTAATTAACGTGTAGCCTGGTTTATTTAATATTGTTTCTTTTAATAGAAAACTTAAAAGATTGGCACACTTATCATGTACTAAAGCCTTTAAAGTATTTTTCTGAACTCCCTGTGCCAAGACATAGAGGAACCCTATGGAGAATATCTGGCCTTGCTCCGCACTAGATTATTGGGGATGAGGACTAGTAGCTGGAAGATAGAACCCCCTCACCACATCTTCAGAAGGTCATCCTTTAAAGTAGCAACCCTTACTTAAGCCTTCATGCAAAAAATTGATGGCATTCAAATTGACTTATCCGAGTTAGAAACATGACATCTGTCACATTTTCCTCCTACCCACCTGCCCCTGTGAGCTTCAGCTAGTGTATGTGTGATTGCAGCCACCCCCATTGCTCTCAACATGAGCCCCCATTGACTTCAAAAGGATGGAAGTGTACTTAAGTATGTTCCCTGCTTACACTTCCTCCTTTCAGTAGAGGCGGCTCAGAGATGAGGTGCAAAGTGTAGAACTGAGAGGACAGAGATAATTAACTAGTTTCCTGCATTTAGATATGTCCAAAAATACATTGGGGGGGGGAAACCAAAAAAAGGACAAGAAATAGTTTACGTTCAAAGATGCTAGAAGCTATGGTGATCCACTTACATGGCACTCATCGTTTTAAGATGAAAGTTGCGACTGTCTCAGCAGACCTTTGTTCACTGACTTTTTTGTTTTGTTTTTCGAAAATATTCATAAATTACATTATATTCATGTTTTGGGCCATCCTTCTTAAAATTCAGGGGAATGAATCCATCCAGCACTCTGTATTTCTAAACAGACAGGAATGTTGATTACTCTAAAGAAAAAACTTTAACAAAATATATCATTGGTGACCTTTAATTGTCTTCAACGAGCTTTTAATTGGAATATATTGATTAGGTAAATAACGGCATCCAAGCACCTAATCTATAAAGCTTACTACACTTTAATAAACACACAGTTTTAATTACTATAACTCAGATTAATTACAAATAATTTTGGGTTATGTTTAGCTAATAAATAGGTCATGAGATCACTGTTTAATTATCAGGTTGATTTTTGGGGGAATGTATTTTAGCAAATATGAATTGTACCAACAGACACAGCAGTCAGAGTCTGTCTCTTTTTACTTATTTCAATTTAGGTTTTTACCTTTCAGTGTTTTTTTTTACACTTTACATTACTTGTCTTGTAGTTTGGCCTCTTACAGCATTCATAGCTCTTCATAAACTCTAGACTAGAACCAAACTTATATAAACCCAAGATAGAACTAGGTTGATTATATTGGAGCTCGGTAAACAGAACAGCTCAAGACAAAACTGTGTAAACTAAGACAAAGAGGTAAACTTTAGCTCTAAATCAGACTAATGCAAGACAGCACTTAGTATAATTTCACCAGAACGAAGCCAGACCTTGGGAATATCCACATTTAGACACTCCTACCGAGAAGATGCGTTCAAGTTGACTCAGAAGAAGCAAATGAAAGCCAGTAAGAATTAAGCTGATGTGATAAAGCCATAGATATGTGCCAGCAAAAATCAAGTCAACTCAATGTATCTAAGATGACTATGTCACATTGATTATGCACTTTGACCTATAAACCATGCCAGTTAAGCTTTTGACATATGTGTGCCAATTAAAACCTCTGTTTTTCCTGTGTCTTTGAATGCATTACATGCTCACCTATAATGCATGATTTTGCCACTTTGCACTGAGTGCAGATTATTGTTGGATCATGGGTGAATGGTAACAGGATGTCTCTGAATACAAATAACACGCAGAGGTAAGCAGCCTTAGTAGTGCTTAGCTAGAAGTTTATTGGTCGGACTCTTTCTCTTTATCAAGACAGCGGAAGATAAGTGGAATTAGTAGATGCTAATATAGTAAGTTTATTTAAATATGCTGTCACGCTCAACATTTCAGAGGAGACGCTGGTGCATGGTAGGACATTGCATCCCCAGAAAAGAAAGCCCCATTGGTCTCAGAAGAGTTCTTTGGCCTCCAACTAGTTCTCCCTCTGGTTGAGCCTTTTTTGTGTGAGCTGCCGTGGGACATTATGATAATTCTCTAAGACCGAGGACAAACTCTAAGGGTGCACACGCAGGATCGATAATATAGAACCCACCAGGTTAGGATACAGTAGCACAAGCATAGGTATAACCATCAGAGGGCAAGGAGTAGTAGGTGCGCGGACAACCTTTGCTTCTGCCCGGCACTTCCACTGGGGCTTCTATGATAGAGCACCGGAAAGTCATGTCACGACCGGCACTCCGTCATAGAAGCCCCAGATGCAGCAGCGGAGTTTGCCAGAGAGGAGGATCCAGGTCCTCGTCAGCGCTACGGGGGATCTAGGTCTTAGTCTTATAGTTAAACCTCTATTTGAGGTCTGATTATAAGACGACCTTAAATATAAGACGAGGGGGAAAAAAACCTTGTCTTATATTTGCGCAAATACAGTACTATCTTTTGCCCCCAAACAGCCGGTGCAATATCTGGCTACAAAGACGGGGCACGGGGATATCACATTATTTTCCAGTGAGCTGCATGCGCTGTGTGGAGTAAGTTCACTCTGATCTCCCCAAGTGAGCCATGCAGCTAATAAGCGAATCTTCCCCTGGTTGGGCAGCAGAGGTTGTTGCCTCCCTAGAACTCTCATCTTAGGCCTAGCCAGCCTAGTTTCCTGCATAAAGCATTGGAGCATGCTGCTTAGGCAATGTGCACCCTTTCATCTTTTTTTAAATAAACATTAGAGTCAAATATTGTAGGACCTCAAAGGTCAAGCAGTAGGACTATTTTGTGTAAGAAACAAAATGATGACAAAATGACGTGTAATCCCAATATGTTAATTGTTTTCCTTAAAAGAGGAACTATAACTGTATCCAATGGATAAGTACTATGGATTTTTTTTTACATATTCTGTACACATGTATACATAGCTCTGAGAATAATAGTGAACTTTCTTGCTGGTTCTGTCCGTAACGTCAGTAGACTGTGCTTCATACACCCTCTTCATCCCGTGCTGTAGAGCGTTCCCTCTGGGAAGATTCATACCCACATATTTATTTTTATAGATACATTTTCTCTGATTAGCTGCTTGTCACTACACGTCAAAGCCGAGGCTTGTGCGAATAAACACAAGAAGACCTCTGAATAAATTCCCCATTCTTATTTATGTTTATGGGTCTATAAATCTATAATTGCCAGGTCTTGTCTCAATATATTGTAACTGCTGTTTAATGACAATGAAGTTTTGTTGCCATAGAAATGGGAGCAGTGAAGTTACCTATCATTTTTCATTCCTAGACCTCACATACGCTGAATTATAGCATTACCACAGTAATTGGCAATTAGGCACCATGAAATAAGCAAAAATATATCAAAAATGCATCAACGTTTCTCATGTGAAATTTAAATTGCCGTCTTTAGATAGGCGTGTTTTTTTTTTTTATACGGCCAGACAAGACATGAAAAACAAAACAAGAACTGCAAGAAAAAAGGGAAGAAAATATATTCAGTGTTACAAACCATCGCTTTGTTGGGAAGCTAGACCCATGTTTTGAAGTGCCAAGTGTCTCAGTCTTGGGCACTCTCTGAACTTGCATAGGATTAGATCCCCCACATGCTTACACATGATCTCCTGTACCATGAGCGTGCCGGCCATAGGCATTTTGTTCCTACGGAGACAGGTCCAAAATGGTGGCAGACGTTGGGCTTTTTTACTATGGCAGATCACCCTATTGGGCTTCGAATACCTCATTCTCTCTTTGCTTCCCTGATTTTTCTAAGAGCATAGAATAGTTGCTGGGTAATAGTGTTCTACAGCCCTAAAAGCCCCAAGAATGTTGTTTATAAATGAAATTATATGAAATTATATCTAAAATGGTAAAGCGATGCTCATAAGTGTTGATTTGGTGCACAAGTTGCTGTAGATACTTCCATAACCCCTTCGAGCCTATGCCTAATCCATCACTCTGTTCTAAAAAGACATTATGTGAACAATATTCATCTAAGTCATAGATCTTGGAGAAGTGAATCAGACTTGGGCACTTAAGCATTACTTATTCATTTGCTATATGCTGTGCTTTCAGATTCTCCTTAACCTTGTCTCATTGTTTTTGTCTTCTGTCTTGTACAAATGAAAGCCTTCAATTGCAGACTGCTGAGGCTCACAATAAGGAGGATGGATTGATTTTAAATCACACACAGTTGCGATTCACACCACTGAATGCTATACTGCGATGAGGGATGTTCATGCTAAAATGACACTTATTGCTTGGAACATGTTGGTGTTGTAATCACCTGTTGGCCAAAGCCTTAATCACTGTGTAGTAAGGTGTGTGTGTTCCAAACATTGTATTTCCTTGAAAAAATATTATATCGGAGTTAAAAACAGTGACCGTAACCTGCTTTAACTATATGTTATCAAAGGACAGTCTGAAAATGATACAGCATGGGTGACAAAGTCAACTTAAGGGTAGCTTGCCTGGCAAAAGCAAAATAGCCAAATTTATCTGGGATCTCATAGTTCACTGCTTCTATTGGCTGCAGTGTCTTGTAATTTAAAACATTCATACATAACATACATTACTAGCTTGTAAATCGAAGTATTGAGTGGTTAATAACTCTCCAAACACTTTGGGTTTAAAATGTGGATGGCAAAAACAAACCACCCCATTATTTCCTAGGGTCTTACTAGCCTAGTCTTCTATCTAGCATTAAAACCTAACAGCACATGTGGTCATGCCTGGAAATTATTAGAGTTTTACCTGGAGTCCCCAGGTCACTTTCTTCGTTCTCTAGGCATGCCTACTCCCTGCCTCCTTCACCTTCTGAGCCACACCCACTTAAGATTGTCTGAGCCCTGCCCATGCATAGCTAGCCCTGCCACCACTCCCCAGAGGATGGAGAGCTCCGGGTGGCCTACCCTAGGTAAGTTCTTAGATATGCACATGGTTTGTCAAGCACTTTAATAGTTCATACAAATAATGTTGCCCCACTTCTGGAGGAGGGGGGATTCATTTTTATATTGTGTGCATGAAATAAACCATCGTTCTCACAGAAATACTTTTTAGAGTAGAAAGAGGCTAGGAGGCAGACATTCTTAAATAACTAAGACATGAAGATTTCAACATTACACTAGTATTGGACGATCCCAGGAGATTTAACATGCGTAATTACTGTAAAGTGCTTAATTAGTTTGAAGTGATATATGTAACTGCAACTGAAGCCTTTCCCGGTTCCTTAAAAAATTATGTAGGCTCCAGATTATGCCTTTAAGGCTTGTAAAGTGGATCTGTCACGTATCCCAGGACTCACAACTTACATCTTAGCAAGCCAAATAAACCCATGCAATGCATGTTTGCGTATATATACTGTATATATATATATATCCAGAGAGCAGCCATCCTTAATTCCCATCTTGGGATTTGTGTGGTTTTGTTTTTTTTCTACTTGCAAACATTTTTGTCATTTTCCCGAGACCCGGTGTCAGAGGATACACCCGAGGAGCTCAGTAATCGTTACTCTGCTCTAACGGCGTGTCAAGCCTCTCAGGTGTGCCTTCACGTCCAGCACTTTTGTAGAGGTTTCTTTATTTTACCGTTGGGTAAAATTATTTGGCCCCCCCCATTCTGTTTGTATGCTCGGCTATCTCCTGATCCATGACCTTATCACAAACCACAGAGTTTTAATGCTGAGACTCCTGGGTGTTCACTGGACAAAAATCACTAACTGGATGTCAAAAAGAAGGTGCTGCCATTTTTATGTTTTGTAAAAATGCTTTGCGTTGGGGAGTTGTTTTTATGTGCGATTTCAAAGAACAACATTAAATCCGGCTTATGGGCAGCTGAATTTGTAGCAAAAGATTCTAAGGCTCATGTTGTAGATGAAGAAATGTCTTCTTAGAACGTTATTTATCAGCAGCACGTCTTGAAATGGACAGTCTCAACAAATATTTTATTGTCCTTTCAATTTATGATTCAGTAAACTTTAATCAAATACTTTTTCAAATTGATATAGATCCATTTGGATCTAAATATCCCTACGATACTATAAGTTGGGCTTAATAAAGAATATAATGTGGTTTAAGAGTCCCTTGGTACCTGGGGATATTAGCAACAACATATTCTGGCCTTGGCCAACTAGGCATGGCCCTAGGGCACAAGGTCCAGAGGGCATCAGTCCCCTGCCACCAAAAGAAGGGCAGATCGCCCTCTTGGCTGTTCAATGGGCCAATGCAGCTGCGGGGTATCTGGATCTTAGTCGTCTCATAGTCAGACCTATTTAAGGTCTGATTATAAGACGACCCCAATTATAAGACGAGGTGTATTTTTCAGAGCATTTGCTCTGAAAAAAACCTCGTCTTATAATCGAGCAAATTCGGTATATAGATATATAGATATATAGATATATACCTCCTTATATACATATATATATATATATATGTATATCATGAATAAAGGACACAGCCGTGAAGGTGAAGCTATATTTATTGAAAGCAAAGTGGTATCCAACATATACTTTGAAGTAACCTTACATCTGACAATTTTGATGGTTATATGTGTCTGTATTATTGAAGTGACTTCAATGATTTCCTTCTTGAATCTGTAAAGAAAGTTGTGAGCTGAAATAACAAATATTATAAGTCCTAAGGCTGATTGTTCTCTGGATACATTATTCATAGACTTTTCCATTTAAAATACAAAACTTGAGTTAACACCTGGAAAATATGAGTTATAGCGAAGACATTGGGTGGGATAAGTTTTCTTTTACCAGACATTGTGTGAGTTGCCCAACAAGTTAATATCCGGCTGTATTTATTGTTTGCTGATAAAACATACAAGAGTGGGCAAATTATAAAGGCTTGAATTCCTGTCCTTGGCGTGAGCAACATTATATATTTGAAGGTTGAAATAATAACCAAATGCCAACACTCCTTCAAGGAAGAGATGATCAAACAAAGTATCATTAAAATCATGTCCATAATCTCATAGTAAATTTTTTTTTCTTAGATTTGAAATAAAAAATAATGAACATACCAGCCAATGGAACAGAGAACCTGCTTAACGCGTTATCAAAAGATGATGCATAATATATTGTAGGTTGGTAGGCCATAGTTCAAAGTTCATGTTATCCCGCTTAGATGTCATTTCTTCTTTTAAAGATCTTGGTTTTATGGTTGAGCTCTTCTGTCAAAAATCTTTGTATATGTCATTCATCCAAACATAACATTGGCAGCGTTGGTGGTGAATATTGTGATTTTTTTTATACTTTAGGCTTTCAAATGATTTATTTATAAAATTATTATAATATTGAGAAATATTAGAGGTAAGTGTATTTTATATATATTTTATCTATTTTTTATATTATATATATATATATATATTATATTTTTTATATATATATAAATATAAAATATATATATTTTATATTTATATTATATTAAATATATATATATATATTATATATTATATATATAATTTTACTATTTTTCCATTGGCTTCACGATCTTAATTAAAGGTACAGTTTATTGTTCATGACAGCTCCATTGAAGAAGTAGAATGCATATTAAAGTACTATGTGATTACTTTAATATGCATTCTTCAAAGATGTAATAAGAAAAATAAAAAACACCTACCTTGCCTGAGGTCGAATCTGCATATCTGATTCTGGGGAATTTTTTAAAAAAATGTTTACCAAATTCTTTTCTCTTCCTTAGTCATCAAGAAAAAACCCAATCTCTTTAATGCTAGGGAGGAGCACAATGCACTGTTCTGGTTTCTCTAGGCAGGATCTAATTTTCATTTGTACGGCCGTAAACATTTTTCTTTATAATATTCTTCATAAACATGATCCATTGTGGAATTCTGTATAAGTCTGCGCCAGCAGGAAGAGTAGACAAGCATATACAAAAGAAGAAGATAGATAGAGGAAAATAATAGCAGCCACCAACACCAATGAGCAGTTTCCGATGCTCCAAAGACAAACCAATATAAGTAGATTAAATTGGTGTGAACGCTATTAAATATAGATATGGACGGCTTACATTAAAAATAAATACATTTTAATACTTAATAATAATAATAATAATAATAAAATATTGAATGTGCAAGTGAGCATATAAAGTTATTTCATTTAGACAAACCTTGCTTTATACAGAAACCTGACGCGTTTCGCTGATAAGGCTTCTTCAGAGATTGTGCACAATGTATGTTTAAAAGCAATGTCAGGTGCACCTTCTGTCCACTCCTTGGCAATGTTATGTCCTCAGTATTATGTTACACCTATTTTTATTTCTTAGGTGTAAGTATGTGTGTTTAAACACAGAATACTACCGTATTTGTATTTATTTTAGACCTTCCTTTTCCATCTTGCAACTATTCTTCATTTTCTTCTGTCTTTGTAGAAATGTTTATGTGTTCTTACCGTTACATTACCTCTCAAGAAGCCTCATCAGCAAAGTTCTTTCGTCTGATGCAGACTTTTACAGAATTCCAAAAGAGATCATGTTTATAAAGAATAATATAAAGAAAAATGTTTACAGCTGTACAAATTGTATTATTATCATTCACTGTGGACCTAATGCCCACTAACATACAATATGCCATGCGTAATTAACGCACTAAGTTACGGTTAGGGAAGGGTGAGTTGATGCTAGCAGCCACTTCACTGATTTCTTGGCACAAGGACAGCGCCCCATTTAGAAAGCGTGTCCCTTTCATGTGATTGATTGACTGCTTGCTCACCTAAGCTGCTCTCAAATATCAATCTATAGCGCTCTTGTTGCCAGCGATGCCACTACTGGGACTTCGATATATTTGAGGAATTTCAATCAAACTGTTTTTCTTTGACTGTCTTTCCAGTGGCTTCCAATTTGATCTTGCTTTTCGATTCCCTTCTGTTCTGCAGCCTCTGTTCAATCTTATCTCTCAGCCTCATGTTAACGGTCCTTTTAGGTCTGGTATCACGAGGCATCACCTTTTATGTTCAATGGCAGATGGCTTTTTACGCAGCACGCTTTTCTCCTTTTTTTTTTCCCTTTTAAACAAAGTATATTCATTGTGTTAACCTTACCAAAAAGCACCGAAAACAACAATTACCTTTATACAAATAAAAAAGGGTTTAACTGTCTTGCTTCCCTGTAAGCTAGGAAATTAAATGTATTGCTGTTAGAAGCTTATTTTTTTATAAAATACGCCAGGAGTTTAATGATGGAAAAATCATCAATTCCAATCAAAGGATGTTGATGTTGTAAAGATGCTGGATACTAACTTCGGACTTGCGTATATGAACCTGATTTCTGAAAAATAAGGATAGATATGGAGAAGAAGCGTTTTCTAATAATACCTTGGAGAGCGCAAACTTTTTTGTCTCTTCTGTTTGCAGCGGCCACTAAGATTTTTTTCATTTGAAAGTAGTTTCATTAAAAAAAATGTGAAACGGTGAATATTGCACTAATCTTTCGGTATAAGCAAATATTAACTGTAGTATTTGCCTTCTTGGCGATGACAGGGTGGCTCTGGCAGTTTAAGACCAGCGGCCACCTGATGGTGGCTGGATATGTGTGGCCACACATAATTTTTATGCTCACATTTTTTACTGATGGGGTATAGGGCGCTGCCATTGCCCAGTGTCCCAAATTGCCAGCCTGAGGCTGGTACAATGTTGGCAACAGTGACTCAGTTGTGACTCATATGTAATTTATTTCAAATTGAATACTGCTTTATTTAATAAATATTCAAAAAAACCTGGAAACTCTAATGTAATACGATGTTACCACTAATTAGGTACATTACATTTACATACTAACGCAGGTAATGGCATTAATGTACACATATCACTTTAAAGTTTATACATTACTGTGACATCATACAACGACTACGACACCACCACCTTTTTTCCGACAAGGAATATTCTGTTTTCCATGATCCCTGTTAGCTTTCATCCGGCTTGAGTGCAGCGCTGCGTGTATCTCAGTCCTGTGAATATTATTGCAAATGCAGACTCCACCAAGTGGTGCCTTTTAGTATCTGGTTTTTACCATTTGAAGCTCAGTTACTTTTATTTCTGCTTTATTTTAAGTAAAGACATGAGAATTATGTAAGATGTAACCGATTATTAGTCAAAGCACAATGACACTCATCGCTTGTATGCATTACAGCCACAATAAGTTATAAGGAGAGAGACACTTGGTTAAAACGTTAGCACTTTTTGTTTGTGCTGATTGCGAAAGAGAATAAAAAAGAACACCATTAATCTCGACTGCTTAGCTACATTGGTGGTTTTTGGTTCAATGACAAGCAAGGAGGTTCCTGTAAAACATTTCAAATCCCTCAAAGCCATCACTCCAGGGATCTTCTCTTGCAAGATGGACTTTGTTGCCCCTGAAAATGCATACTTAAATAGCTAAGAATTCTTTAAAACCTAATTGGTCAGTTAATAATACATGGTCAGCTCAGCTCATTAGCAGAAGAACATTGTCCAGCCCGATAACGCAAAGTGATGCTGGGGATTGTAAACTCCAAACTTCCTATTTAGTAGATAAACCCCTCTAAGTGCATGTACTTGCATGCCCAAATGAATAGGGTCAAATTACTCAATGTGTGATGTGAGAAAGCAGTGTTAGGGTCAATTACGTAGCACTTAAGGTTGCACAAAGATACAGTTTCCTTCACTCTTCTATGATGAAATTCTGTGAAGAATATGAGCATACCTAGGAACATTCCATGATAGGCTACCCAGAGCTCTCCTTCGATTCATGAAGGGGCAGAGCTAACTGTAAATAGTAGGAGGTTTGGTTCCAGATAGCCTTTAGTTGGTGGGGAGTGGTGGGGAGTTGGACATATGCCACTCCCTGGATCAGAGAAGAGACATACTGACCTGGAGACCCAGGGAAGCAGAGTTTTACCCGAAGACTCCAGGTCAAACTCAGACTTTCCATGTATAAATATGAGACTGAAATTCAAATCCTGAAGTCCAACAGTCCAGCACACATACCCGGGTATGTCCAATGTGTATAAAGAGAGAATAAGATTGCAGGGAGCATACAAAGTAGTTTATTTGCATTTCAATCCTGCAACTGGTTTTAACCTCGTTTATTATATCACTCTGTTGTGGGTCTGACATTGTCAGACTTTGAGGGTCATTGTCAACAGCCCAAACGACTAATGAGATGATACCATAAACTCTTATGTTTGGCTAGATTTTGTAACTTTGATGTTCTCTTGGTCACTAGCCAAAAATAGTGATGTAAGCTGTGAAAATCAATAACTGATTAAAATATCTCTAAAACTCTCACTTAGATTTGTTACAGTTTTTTTATGTTCTGCAACATCACATTAACTTTTAGTTGGTTTGATAATACAATCTCTGTAAATCTTTTCATATAAAAATAGCCTGGAGCAGCCTACGCACAAGGGGCTTCAGTGTGTTTAAGAATCCCACCGCAGCAAAAAAGCTAATGTTTCTCTATCCTCCCTAGGTGCTCGCTGATGGGTTTTGATCTAAACAGGCATTGGCAAGACCCCTCTCCCTGGGCTCACCCTACCCTGTATGGAGTGAAAAATCTAATAGTGGGAATGCACAATAATCAGGTGAGTTGAATGACCAGAGCGATACGGTTAGGCAATGGAATTACCCCTCTAGCACTTATGAGTTAAAAAATAGTATCTGAGAGCTTTTTCATTTCCCTTGATCCCACCTGAAACCTTTTTAATAGCCAGTAACAACCCCCCTGGATGCCAATTCCCCTTGTTTATTAGACAGCACTATGGAGTTCTCCTTTAAAGCCTTTGTCAGAGAGGTAACAGGATTCTAGTTCTGTTGTCATTGGTACAAGATGACCCAAGATGGATTTTCCACCACACATAAAAAAGTCTATACTGATGCATGTGAGGACCAAACTACTGGAGCCAGGTGAGCTCTGGCTTCAAGCGCTCTGCACTCAATGAGCAGGCTTGGACCAGGAGTTGGACTGGAACCCATAATATAGTACAGAGCTATGGTATGAGAACCACCACCATTTGTTTTGCTCATTATCAATTTAGGGCCATCTGGTCATGGTCCATCATGTTAGTCCTCTGTTTAAAAAGGCTTATTCAAGGTAGGGACCCAGTATGAAGGGCCGTGGGGAGTACTATAGATATAGTCCTCTATAGCACTTATGTGAGGGATATTTTGGCTCATTGGATGCAAAGAGGTACAACTGATGCGTTCTCCTACATAAAGTATTAATCCCCCATAGCTACCCAGAACTGGGTTCTGTTTCATTATTTGCTTGTCTGTAATGTCCCGGGACGGTCATAACTACAGGTAAACCTTAAACATATATGTTTTTACAGGAAAGTCCTATAAGAGAAAACATACTTGATTGAGGAATAAACGCAAAAATCCCCTTTCTGCATTTTAAAGCAATACTCTATTTTTCTTAAAAACATGAACAAAGCGTTGTCTTGTTCGTTAAATGAAAATCCTTCAAAATATTTAACATACGGAGCCCTTGGGCATCTGGTTTGCCTTTGTGGGAGACCACACTAAAGTTTTATTTTTTAGGACTGTTTGAAATAAAGTTCTTTTTCAGTTTATGAAAGGAGACGGATTCTCTGTAATATTCCCAGTGAGCTCGTGTTAAAGACAAGTTAGGTCTTTGAATCATTAACCAGGCACTGATTGATTGAAACATCATATTTTTCCGGGCTGGTTTAAAAGATGTATGCGGGGCAGTCTCTGTTCTGAATGGGAGGATTATGGCCTTAAGTTTAAAAACCCAATCCCCTCGGACAAATACATTTTTGCCTTCTTCTTTTCTTTGCACCATAAGCAACGCCATCAAAATTTTAAGCATCTGCAGAACCAGAGGTAAATCCCCATTCTTCTGTTTTATTTTTATCCAAGGTCTACTCAGAGACAATCATACTCACATCCAGTGTCTAATATAATACGAGCTACATTCCTTTTTTTTCTTTCTTTTCATTCTTTCTTTCTTTTCTTTCTCTCTCATCTTGAGTATTGTGTTTAGTACTAGAGACCCCCAACTCCAGCAAGACTGGAGAGAGCTCAGAATGGATCTACTAAAATAATGAATGTTTTGTCAGCTGAAAATCAAGATTAAAGAATCTCACCGTGTAAACTTTTAATTGAAGAGAGAAGAGAGGAAAGGAATATTTAAACACATAACGGGAAAGTATGATAGCAAGAACTAGAGGGTCTTCATGGATCGGGTGAAATTGTAGAAGTTAATACAGTAAGGGAATTAAAGCATACATGGGATAGGCATATGACTACCCTGAATACAAACCAAGACCAAGGACCACAAAACGTTTGTGGTTACTACCTCAGGAAGAAAAATGGACATGACCATGTAGACTGAAGGATTCTTATCGTCTGTCAAATGTTATGTTTTCTAATGTTAAACCATCCCATGTAAAAATGTTAAAAACTCTAAGGGGTCTTCTTTATTTAGAATGGCGATCATAGATCCAAATACAATTTTGGCAACCACAATTTTAGAAGAGAGCGATACTTGTGATATACGATGGAAAATGTATTTTTTTTTGCCATCATTAAGGTTGAGCAGACCTTTAGAGTTTGAGGGATGGATGATGCATGTTGTGGGGGCTGTATGATGGATGTGCTTATAAAGGTCAGATTAATTCCCAGTACAGGCCCCTGACCTTTTCCCTTATTTCATATTGCACTGGGCCTTACAAACACATTTCATTCAACCGCACATTCCGTGGAACATATGAAAGATGTCAAGGATACCAGGAAGAAGTGTGATCATAAATCAGTCATCTTCAAAACTGAAAACAACGTGCAAAAACTAAACTCGGTGAAAACATGTATGGCCAAATTAAAGAATGATTCTCCTCTGTTATTCTTTTTTTCTAAAAAATATTAAATCCAACGTTCTGTGTGCACAACAAATTATAATTACATTTTGGTTGAAGTTGCTAATGTTATATGTGAGGATGATTTTTTTAGTACCCTAAGCTGCATTTATCGTATAAAATATATTTTGTAATACTAGAAAAGAAATAGGAGAGGAAGAACCCAAGTATCCTAACTATCTTGTGCTGCTTCCGTCCTACAAGCAGTACTTAGGTTACCTCCTAAGTCAACCAGGCCTCAAACAAACTGTAGCACTAGAAAGGAACATGAAGGACAAGGTAGAAGGTCAGTTCACAAAGAAGTTAAATAAAGAATTGTGGTTACACTGGAACTACAGATACTAAATATCCCAACCTACTAGGTCTCCCTCAGACCGTAGTAGAATTTGACCAGAATCCCAGGTCCCATGTTAATGCTCTAGCCTCAAAAAGGACTTTAGTTCAAGTCGATAACTTTTATTGGACTTACATAGACTTACATAGAAAAGAATGTGCCATTTTATAGGCTTCTTCGGTTTCTATCTGTATAAGGTGACCTCTGAGGTCCTGAAAGTTTATGTTTATGTTGGCCCAATAAAAGCTTTTGTTCTTGAGGTAATACAGCCATTTTTGTTATCAGAAAAAGCAGGACGTCAATGGGGCACAAATGTACCATCTTGGATGAGGATGGACAGCTTGACAGCCAGCAAGCAATACCAACGGGCCCATTATAGTTAGGTTTAGTAGAGTGTAGCCACCAGACTCAAAGTATAGAGAAGTGTTTGGAATATGAGAAAAGGATACACGCAAACACTGTGTGTCCTCATAATCCAGTCTGTATGTATTGCTTCATCTAAATAGTCAGGAGACTGATTTAAATTCCACAGAAAGAAAATATAAATTAAATGGATGCAGACATACGTGAACAGAAGTTCCTGAGAAGAATTAACTCTGACCAGTTAATCATTACAAACATTTATTACTCAAAATGCTATCGCCTTACATCTGACAGGCCTGTTTAAGATAATTTGTTAAAGGTGACAAAATGCCTCATATTGCTGTAGTTTTGCCCTGACCTTCCCTCATACCAGAAAATTAATTTCGGAGCTGAAACAAATGTATTAGCGCTGTCAGATAAACGTCGGGCCTGCAAGCATCTCTTTTATGTTAATCTATCACGCGGGCACTTATGATGGCGCTGTGACACTCACCGCTCGCCCTCATATCTGCTCATACCTTCCAGTTCTGAATCAATTCTCAGGAGCAGTGCTAATATATATGCAGGCGATGCAGACCCGTTGAACCAGTCTGTTAGATTCGCTGCCCAAGGGCAGTCTGACAGCTTTTTGATTGGCGATACATTAATCTTACTCATCTAGGTATCAGTAGACCTTGCGCTTTGTCTGTACACAGGCTAGACTAAAAAACCCACAAGCCCACTGTACTAAGGCAGGTTTATGCAAATGAATGACCTTGGCTAGCGCTGAACATGTTGATGAATGAGCGGTGTTTATGAAAATGTGAAACGCTGTACAATCTGGTGCCGTCCGCAGGTGAAGACAGTGAGCCCTTAAAGATCCGGCTCCACACCTTACACTTTGGGAACTAAACATTGTATTTGAAATATTATTCCTTGTTTTAACAAATTAATTTAGTTATTCTAAAAGTTGTGTAAATGCCAATTCCCCTCTTAACTCAATAATCCCATCCACACACTCACAATTATAATGTGATTGCTTCTGAGACGCAGCTCTTAAGTACGGAAATATATACGTTATAGGTAATTTTCCCACTTTTACTGCTAAAGTACTCGGAAGATGCTGGCTAAGCAAACTATGTCGAGATTAGGCGCCCGTTTCTTTTCTTTATTTTTCTGGCCCGTTTGTCTGAGAAACCTTCCACTTTTGTGGTGTTTGATAATCAAATACAAATTTCAGCCCCAAGCACAGAAGGCTGACTCTTAACAACCTTTCCTAATGGAAAATGTAATTTATTTTCAAAATAAATGCCACATTTGCACAAGAACACATTATTGAAAGACTTAATGTTGCTGAAAGTAATTTGTATCTGTATGGAGTGGTTACTTTAAAAGCTTCCATTTGTCTTTTCCTCTGATATACTGCGTAAGAATATTTCTAGATTTGCATGGCATTCACCGGTACGCTGGTAAGAAACAGTGTTGTAGAGTTTGATTTTGTCCCCGTTGAAAGCAATTTTTTTCTAATCATTTTGTTAACCCCTTCAATCCCAGGGGTTTTTGGTACCTCAGGTCCTCAAAATTAAGTAAAAGTGATGGAAAATCCCCTCCAAGTTTATCAATTCAGGTGTCCTGATTTCAGAAATACCTAATTTATATAGATTTTTCATACTTTCCCAGCACCAGGGAACATAGTATAAGGTGTACATTTTTTTGTATAATTTTTATGCTTATGGTTTAAAGGATTTGGGGGTTGTGAATGGGTGCAGGAGGGTTATACTGGGTAGATGTTATGCTAAGGCAATGGGATATAAGGTTTTTAATTTTTCCTTTATATTTTCTTTAAATTTTTTGTTAATTTTGTATTTTTTAGATATTTAAAAAAAAAATGGTTAGAGGTCCTCTTAGGGGCGTCCTGAACATGTTATTAATGCCAGTGATGTCAAAATGACATACTAGCTCACTTTATTCTTTTTTTAATTTTATGATTTTTTTATTTTTAAATGAATAAGTTTCTTTTTTTCTCTTTCTCTGTTTCAGGACGGGAGGAGGGGGAGAGACATGGTTTCTCACTCCCCTCCCCGCGATCCCCCTGCACCGATCATACTGTGACGCAACGCAGAAGGGAATGCCAGTTTAAAATGTAACAGCTTTCCGGCTTTCGTGACGGAAGCTGTTACATCAGATAAGACAGCAGAAAGCTGGCAATGCCGGCTTCTGCTGTCAGTGGGGAGTCCAGGCTTTCAAATGACAGCCTGATCTCCCGTGCAGCAGCAGGGATGTGTCCCTGACGCTGCAAGAAGGGCTGGACATACCGGTACGTCCATAGGGGATTCTTGGGATGCGTTTTTTGGACATACTGGTACGTCCATCGGGGATTGAAGGGATTAATGTTTGGCAAACTTGATTGTTTTACATGAATCAAAGATTCTCGTCGATGAATTACAAGTTAGATGGCTGTTGCTTAATAAGCAGATATCTTTCAAGTTAGTTTAGTGGTGTCTGTTACTGCAATTATATGTGGTGTCACTTGTTCATAGTTGACCTGTTTTGGTTGACTTCACACTCCCAGAACTCGATAAAAGAATACTGGTAAATTCTACATAGTAAATTTCTTCAAGCTATTGCCAGGGAATATGTAGAACAAACATGTAAATATCTTTTAGGTATTAATTTTACGTCACAGGTAAGTTCATATTGAATCCTACTACAAACTGCTTGTAACAAGTACTCCTTTTAATCCGATTAGTTGTCTCCAAATATTTGATTACTGATGGCACTCACTAACCGAGCCAATGTTAACAAATGATTTGATCACTTCGATATGCAACCAGTTTTGCCTTTATCCTGCGCAATAACATCTTGGGATTGTAGGTGTACCAGTTAATGACCTCTTTTGTCCAGGGATTGTGATGGGCAGAGTTATTGGAATGTAATACACAAAAGGGTTTATAAAAAAAAATATATATATTTATAACCTTAACTTCTCAAGAGAATATGGGCTCTTACTATGTTTGCCCAATAATGAGTATTAATATGGACTAATAATGAAAAGTTACATACGCTTGGAGTCTCTTGTCGGATGTAATTGGTTGTGTGGCAAAGTAATGCTTTGGGTGTAAGTTTGAAAATGTATAAAATATATCAGCACATTTTTTTCTAAACCTAAGTACCACATGTTAA
>VKOC01000004.1:19772590-19786768 GCA_009364415.1 Spea multiplicata
TGTTAATACAGTAAAGTCATTTAAGCAAGCATGGGATAGGCATAATGCCAAGCTAGATATAGGATAAGGGCAAGTACTAAAGTAGAGTACTCAGAGGTTGGGCAGACTGGATCTGGCTCTTATCTGCCGTCACTTTCTATGTTTCTATGTTTCTATTAATAGCGAAGATGAAACATAACTGTCAATAACAGAAAAGGTAACCTAAAACTTTAAATGGAACGTAAACATTTAAGCCTACGCAGACATGAAGAACTCCTCGCAAAAGCCACCATATCCAAAGCAGCAAGACGTTCAACATGTCCAAAAGTGGAAAAGTATGGAACAGAGAAAAGGGAGTCCAAAACCCCCTCAAGAGAACCAGGAAGGCTATCAGGCCACCTTCTTACCAAGCCACCTGGTTAAGGTAACCATACCACAGGATTCTCTCCAGGAACATACTTACCAGTTTGTAACACTTGTTAGTTATGTTAGGGCGAGCAGATATTCCATGTTTTCTATGTGCTGCAGGAACTGCCCACTCCTCTTAATTATTCTTGAAAACAAACTTTTTTCAAATGCCTTAAAGCAGTTCTACAATAGTCATCAATGTATAAAATGGCCACCCGCGAATTTGTTTTGAATATACACCTGGCCGAGGGAGGGTCGAATCATTTAAGGTCATCTCAATAGAGGAGGTTCATAGAAGTTTTCAAGAGGGAGTGTCGGCTTAAAAGCCCACCCACGCCCCAAAAAACAAAACCTGCGCCCACATACCGAGTGTTCGGGGGTCTTGTTCCAAAGTGGGATTTTCCAGTCAACATCATCACATAATCACATAAAACAAACAAAAAGTGGGCTAGTGAAATGGGTGCATGCCATAGGCTGGGTTATTTTAATTCAGGAGTCCTAGTACTTACCAGTGTGCCATCAAAACAAGAAAACATGCCCCCATACACTACACCTCAGGCATCAAGATGCCTACTCGGCCTTAAGGCCAGAGACTCAAGCTTCCCCACTCTCGGTCAAGAATTGAGTTTATTCAAGAACCGAGCATACATTACATACAAGGTAAACTGCACTACTCTACCCAATCCAACCATCAGCTTAAGCAAGTACTTGCTTGATCAAGACATGACCAAGCCAGGCTCAATGGAGTGGTCTGATCTACCTAGCCATTCACATTACGTAGGTCTGTATATAGACCTAGGGCAATGGCAGTTTATCTTAAAAGGGCAGTTTACTGCTTCTAAAAGCCGACTGTGGAAAAATGCATATTATTACATCACTCTGTGAGCAGCCAGTCAATGACAGGAAAGCACTCTCAATGAAATCAAAGGGAGTGCTTGTTGATCCACATCCACAGTCTTTGCTGAGCCAGCTCTAAAGGTGATCGAAGATAAGCTTATCTCCAACATGGAAAATAGCTGAAGAGCAGGTAGCGGGGCAAATGCATATTGCATGCGCAATCCCGCCACGTGATTTTACAATGGGCTAGCCACAAACGAGACCACTCAGCTACCTTATGCATTAAAAGTGCATATGATTTCTTGATTGTTCCTTTAATTGAGGTTTTATTTTTAACAAATCAATGAATTATTTTACTTTTAAAAAAAAAAAAAATACTAATAACGACATACAGCCTTCAGTACACAAATACTGCCCTATGACCAATACCCCATCCACCACTGGCAAACAGCACAGAAACATTAATACTTGAACCATTTTTTAAATTAAGCCAGGTGAACGTTGAACAATCGCATTTTGAGAAGCGCCACCAAATATGCGTAAATGTGACAGGGTTTGAATATTTTCCTATTTTTTGTTCTCGCTTAATTATATAGGAAATAGGGGCTGTCTCAAGCTAATTATCTGGTACGCTTTACGGTCATGGTTTGATTTCTGTTATGGTATTTTTTGAAAAGTTCAAGAAGTTAATTAAAGTACAACTTTATGTTGAAATGTGTAAAGTCTTTTTTTTCTTTATTTTCCACTTTAAATAACTACTTTCTCTGTTAACTTTAATTCTGTCATAATAAGACATTCAAGCCGGAGGTGAGAATCATCGATACCCTTTATATCAGTTAGGGTTGCCAAATTAAAAAAGATAAAAAAATATATTAAATAAATAAATAAACGTAACACACCATATTAGAAACAGTACGCCAGCGCCCTTCATTGCAGCCATGATGCCACATAATGGCCAAATGTCAATATGCCACCGGGCAACTTGGCTCATGTTTACATTACGTTGTTAACAACACGCAGGGGTGTTTAGCATGCTGTAGGAAGGAGGTTAATTACACGGTACACACAGATATATAAAAGTTGAACTTCAGCACTGAAGAGGTTAACTACATATATAGAGGCTTTGGGCTTCACCAACAGAGGTTACCTACACCGGGATAGACTGAAAAGGCAGAGTTTAATGTTCAGGTAGCTGTGCCGCAAGGTCACTTACAATGTATTGGCTACAGCTCTGGATTATTGATCACAAAGTGTCCCTGACGCTTTAATGCCAGTGGATAGCGTGCGGCTCGGCTTATTTACTCACCGAGCACCCGAGGTGCAGTATGGGTGCAGATGGCCAGCAGTACACAGGACATTTCCTTGGTGTGCCATGTGGCCAGTTTGCAGGGACGGGAGGCTGTCTGCTTAGGGTGAGTACCGTTACACTATGTTGGTCAGTAAGGAGCCAACCGGCAACCACCTTGAGTAACTCTAGTGTCATGGAGCATGCCTTCACCTGTGAGTAGCACTGACCATGTGCAGTGCTCAAACATGGATGGTTTTTTACCTTGACATATGCACTTCCCCTACATATGCATATATTCTTTCTCCTCTTCTCTTCCCCTCTCCCAGGCACCATGAAGCAAAGGCTCACCCTTGGCACTCCAGCACAATAAGCTGGCACAAACACCCACACACATACATTCTAACACCAAATACTAGCAAACACACACTCTTGCTAACACCATACACTAACTCGCACTCTAACACATGCTCACACATGCTCGCCTGGAGCCTTCTTCCCCCAAACAGCCTCGATTTTCCCGCAGGGTCTCATAACATCGAGTTACACCACCCCACCTCCGTGAGTTGGAGCGGCCCTTTTTGAAGAATCATGGAGGCCCCCTGGAACTTGGGCTCTGGGGAAACTGGTCTCTCATTGATCCGCTGCCTTTCCGTGTCCCTGCTGGGCACTTGGTTACCATGCGCCTACGTGCTATGCACCTATGGCACCCGTCTTGGTGCCCATTAAAAAAAAAATAAAATGTACAACTTTTCCCAGGACAGCTACACTTTCAGAAGCTTAAATTCACTAGCTTAGTAAATACATATGTGTTCATGGAGCTTGTTGGGGAAATGTTTTTGGGATTAGTATATGGGACAGCAAAAACAGAATTTGCTGAATCAACACATTCAGTATAATTCCCAACTTTCGATCAATAGTGGTCACCGTCAGACACAAATGTAAGTACACCACGGGAAATTGACTCACAGCAGCCATTTGCAACTCGTAATAAGCTGCATCAAAGGTGTTAGATGAAAAGGAGGACCTTTAAGGTTTTTTTTTATTATTATTGTAAAGTATCATTTTATATAAGTAGCTCTTTAACCCTTTAGCTATGTCTGTAAAGGTAAGTGTAATGATAATCATATGACATTTTCTTACAGCATCTGCAGCCTTTAGCAGAATGAACGCACAAATTTTAAAAAAAACAAACTATGAATTGTTAACGTCGGAACGATGATCAAGCATTTTGGCTACAATCAAGTGAGTACCTGCGAGACAGGAAAACCTGATCCTCTGGCCTTAAACCTGAGGACCCAAAGATGTCTGACCCTTATGGAGTCCTCAGGTTAAGGTGACCTGGGTTTTTACTATTAATGTTGTCTTGGGTGAAGGATACACTCTAACACGCAATGTGGTTGGACCCTTCCTTGAAGAAAAAAAGCACTTTTTTCTTTTTCACATTGAGCTGACCTTTTGTTGGTCTTAACGACACTTTATTTTCCACACACACTGCACCTTTTTGTTTTTGTGTATATATGACACCGGCTTTTAGTTTAGTTTATTTACGGAACCCGCACTCACTGAAAATACCACAGTGGAGTCGAGTCCTTCAGGATCTTCTGACTCCCACGTCCTCTTAAAGACTTTAGGTTTCCTTCTAAGACGGAAGTAAGGATAAAACTCCCCCGTATTTTTTTTTTTTATTAGTAGTATGGTCCCAGATGATGATTGGGGGCTCATTGTTCCCCCAGGCTGTTACCATCTCACATTTGTTCTACTTTTAACCCCTTAAGGACAATGGGCGGTCCCTAAACCCATTGAAAACAATGCATTTTGAGCCTGTACATGTACGGGCTTTGTCATTAAGGGGTTAAACATTTTACACACACATATAATGACAACTTAACAGGCACTCCCCAGTCTTATGCAAAAAGTACCGGTAGTTTAAACATGGCAGGCCTTGTGCCCTGCTAATTTCCTGTTGACTACGGAAGATGGAACATGTAACATTAATATCCTGCCCATGGCAAAACCTTCATTACATTTTTTTTTTATTTTCTCCCAATAGTAACCTTATGAGTGTTTTAATTTCATTGCTTGCAGGCATATGGAATTTCATTACATTATGGAATCTGAAATGTATTTGTTTCCTTGGAAAAAAATATCCTTCTGGATATGTAGGCCATGTATTCGTTATGAACCTCATTCCTATAAATATGGCAGGACTTCATTTCTGCATGACTCGATTTTTCTATATATTGTTATCTACCCAGATATACCTTTTAAACAGTATATGCGAAATAATATAGATTAAAGAACAATGCCTATGGTATTCTTAGGATCCAACCCTCATTCCAATGATTTTTACAAAACTCTCAGACAGTCTGGAGAAGACTTCTTCAGAATATCTCCTGACACAACGTGGTTTTCATGAGGAGGATTAGAACAAATGGACTGCCGCCATTGCTACAAAAGAATCTCTGTTGTGGGCTATTTAAAAGTTAATACTTAACTAAGGGTTTCAGGCTCAATTTATATGAAACGATCCCATGTACGATTCTACTAACACTTTAGTTTTATTTTAGTTCTGCTTGAAATATTGATACACAGTTCCTTTCTGATGGGCTGCAAGATACAGGTGGCATTCTGATTGAGCGTTACGTGCTTTGCTGATCCCCCTTCAGATCAAGACCTTTTGCTGCTAGTACAACACAGTATTTAAATTGATAATAGTAAACCCACACTATGACTTTTAAAGGATAAATATATCAGATAATAGTTTTTAAAATAAAAGTAATAACCAGTAATCAGTAGCAAAGGTATAGTAGTAGAGTATTTTGGCCAAAGCACATAAGCTCACCTGCCAAGTTTTTGTTCTACTTTGCTTAAATATGGCTGAACAGATACCTTTTCATTCCCAATTGGTAATCGGATTGAGCACGGGCTTAGTCCCACCACCACGATCTTTAAAAAGAGTCAGCGATACTATTGTGACCAAGCATTGTAATAGCTAATGCTCAGACTCTATTACCCAAGATATGTATAGTTTAGGGCTCAATTAAAGGGAAAGATCTCAGTTTGATACATCAATGTTTCTTCAGGGCACCCACTTTAGGGTGACCATTTGTCCTGGGTTACAGTAGACTGTTCCTTGTCCCAGGTGGAAAGAAATACGAGTTTATGATAAGAAGCTGCGCAGTTTATGCAAGATGTACCCTTGGCCAAGGTTTGGGTGACACCCCATCGCGTGGTTGCAGGTTGTCCTTTTTAGTGGACAAAATAGTTTTCAAGGATCATGGTCAAGTATGCAACAACAGATGCCCCCTAACCCTAAAAGGTTCATCCACAGTGCATTCAATGTGTTATTAACAAAGACATTGTACATTAGTATGTACACACGTGACGGATAGTCAGGTATTTGTGTGCACGCGGTGTATATGTGGCCGCTAGAACATGGCACAGAAAAAATGTCCTCTGAGAACCACTATTCTACATTGGCTTAACCTTGAAAATAATTGCTATATCACATGACTATGCTGGATGGAGGTTTATATTCCTTGATATTGAACTTCTCAATAATTTAAAGGTCTTGGCTCCTAGACGGTCTGTTTGTATTTACAATGACATTATAGGGGATTATTTGCATGGGCTTAGTGTTGGGGACTCACCAGTAATATTTATCAAGGTTGCATCAGATCAGTGGGAATAATGACAAGCCTGCACAAGCAACTAAATACATATTTTATGCCCCCCCCCCTACTTTATACATAGGAAAGACTTTTTTCCCCCCAGTTTTCTATATTATTGTGTTTTTTTATTCATGAATCACCGTTCAGGTGGTTATATCGCCTCCAGCTTAAATTCCCTACAAATATCAAAACCGGGCACCTGAGTACAAAATTTAATACATCCATTTTTATTCTGTTCAATATTCTCCCGAGTCGCCCGGTTGGAATAAATATTCCGACAGATGATTGCATGGAAACACACCATGCGGACTGTGAATTGCAATGTGCACGGTTCAGTTGGGAGATATTTAAGATTAGTTTTTCCGTTTAATCAAATTCAAATGTTTGATGGTTCTACGCAAATTTGGTACAGAGTAAAGTGTGCCTTTATAAGCCTGGTGTGCTGGTTCATAGCTAAATGTGTCCATGTAGATAGGCAGCTTCTGTATAATGAAATACCAGGCAGAAAATAAGTTCACTCAGACTACTCATGTACAAAGGGATCGCGTATAATCTCTCTATGACGTTCACTAACAATTCTTTCAAAGAAGTTGGTTGGCAGTTACATTTTTCAAACCAATGCATTGCTTACCCCTTGGGCACCTAAGGGGTTAATGCAATTTACCTGATGCCTTATCTAGGCAATTTCAATACCTCCCAAGTGGCCCTCTTTACATACCCCCTAACATTTCAGGTGTCCAAATTGGGACAACTATATTGGGGGGGGGTGAAATCGGGATGGACGGCACCAGCCCTTGAAGTCAGAGGAGATAAGAGGATCTGCCAAAATGGCCCATGCTCCCCAAAAGAGGGACAGAGCCCGATAATCTGGACTGTCCTGTGAAAACTGGGACTGTGGGGAGGGATGTCTTTAAAATAAAATATAGAATTCCCCATCTTAATGCTTAATTCAGATACAATACATCTTAACGTGGCACATATATATATATATATATATATATATATATATTATATATATATTTTAATTTTTTTTTGGAGGCTGTGGTTATATATATATATACCACAGCCTCCAAAAATAAAAGTGTCCCTCTTTGGACATTTGAAATCTTGGTAGGTAGGATTTTCCGGTAGCCTTAGTTTATTGAAGATAATTGCGTTTTTTTTTGTTGGCTTGTGTTATTGTGTACTCAGATCTTACTGCAGAGTTGCAAATTTGTTTGTTAGGTGCCGTATACGCCACTATCGCTCTATAAATAAATGAGATATACTGTTGCACAGGGAGAAATTAGTTTTTTTGAAGGTGTTGTAACAAAATATGTATTCATATCTCATTTTCCATGCTGTGGTCCAGCTTGCATGGCAGTCAACACGAGCTGCTGCGTGGAAATGAAAAATACTTCCGTCCATATCTTTGTCGCTTGTGATATTTACTGTGATCGAAAATGTCAAATATAGATACAGAATGCACTTCTCCTGCTTATAGTTGTTTTTACGCTAAAACAATCCTAGGCAGGGTGTATTAAAGGCCCATTCCAATGTTCACATGGTCACATTTTGTAAATGCATAAGGGAATCTGCAGACCCCCCCCCATATTAATCCAATTAATTTCAATGAGCTCTTTCCTACCACTGATTGGCTGCCTCAAGCAACCAATCAGTGACAAGAATGGTCAGACCATGGAGGAGGAGAGCACCTACTGTAGCAGAGTAAGTGTCAGGTAAGTGGTTAGTAAGTGTCAGTGAATTACTTTAGCGAATTAGTGGGTACCCGCCATTAAACACGTAAGATTAAAAATCTGGTGTGACAAAAAGGGGAAGATTAATGTCTCTAGAATGTCATAAGGTGAGATTTCATTTTAATAATTAAAATAAAGCAAGAATTCAGCGCATACCCAAGGAATACCATTCAATGGCCATATAGTGTGGAATGTATTCGCTGGGTGTGCGCTGAATTCTCGCTTTATTTTGTGTATTTATTGGTCATTATTATTCTAGCAGCAATCCGCGAAGCATAATGTGTATGCCTTTTATACGTTTTAGGATGTCCACTCCCCTGTTTTATATAAATATATATATATATATATATATATACACATTTTTATAATACTAGCCATGGACTGCGTCTTCTGACACTTTTTGTTTTTGTGTATATGTGACGCTCCTTTTACTTGATTGAGTTTATTCGCAGAACCTGTACATACTGAAAATGCCACAGTGGAGCCGAGTCCTTAAGGACTATTAGGTGGAGATGTGCGTTGACCTTTCGGCTTCCACGTCCCCTTGAAGACTTTAGTGGTTCCCCTCTAAGAAGGTCTAAGCTATCCCTTGGTTTTTTGAGGTAAGAAGAACCACCTCTTCTAAAAGAAGCGTAACTTAAAAGTATCGATGAAAAAAACCTTATTTTTTCTTTTGGCCTATCTTCTCTTTCTAGACCGATAAGAACAACCAGTGGGAAGCTTGTACCTTTTTTGTCCCTGCAATTAAGATTGACTGTAGAATTAAAGGGGTTAAAAGACTTTGTTCCTGTCTTTATTCTTTCAAAGCCCTGGCAGAATTAAACGGTGCAACATTTCCACATCTGACCTGCACAAAACATCAAAACCATTAGCTTCTAGTGTTCAATTTGCAAGCAATTACTTATTCCGTTAGCAATTGGGATTATATCCAAAAGATTGCAGTAAAATTTCATGGTAGAGCGAGCCCGTATCTCAAAGATGCTAACACGTTTGCTTCTAAAGGCGCACCTGCGTGTGCTGTTTAATCTTATTTAAGAGATCAATATTTTTTTTTTCTTACTTTCAAAAGGATAAAAGGTTTTTAGTGGCCCAGGGCTGTCATTCTTTGAATTAGAAGATCCTTAGTTAAACCTTCCAGTTTATTCAATATGGAGAACACAGTTTCTTGTACAGAATTTCAAAGGACATCATCAAATTACCGTATATTCTCTGCTGAGGAAGACCTTTTTTTGTTAAGGGCTTACGGATAAATAAGAATGTTGTAACTTCTTCCACCCTGATCCTTCATGATGAGAAGATGATGTCACACACACACACACATATATATATATATATATATATATGTATGTATATATATATATATATATATATATATATATATATATATATATATATAGTGGAAGTACTATAAAGAGCCAGGTTTCCACCTACTGGAGAGTACTTTCATATGCATTTTTAAACCCAGAAAAAAAATCTACTTACCCTTTAGTAGAAGTTGCAGCTCCCTGCTTCTGTTTTCTGATGATCTGCGCTCCTTCTTGAAGCAGCCAATCAGTGACAGGAAAGCTCTCCCATTGAAATCCCTTAATGTGCATGCGCACGAGGCTATCAAACTCGCTGCTCCAACATTCGCCAAGCCAGTGGTAAAGCTGACTTTTGGCAAGGATACCGCTTCTCAGTAGGTGCATTCGGCAAGGAAAAGGACCAACACAAATGGCGGGGATTCTGCTAATGCTCCCTTCGCATGGGGACCCCAACATAATTTGAAAGAGAACACTCAGTTATTATATGTATTAAAGCGCATAAGGTGGTTGAAGTGTCTGTGGCGTTGATTTTTACACTAATTGTAGTATAATTAGATATTTGAGTTTAGCGTTAACTCGGGATTCTCGTTAAGGTAACACATAATGTAAAAGATGAATGTCCCGGCTAATATCAAACAAGCCGCAGACTACTTCGCTCTTTTTTGTATTCATGGGCTTTTTGTTGGTTGTATTTGCCTGTGTGAAAAAAGTATTTGATTATCGCCATAAAGGTTGGGAACAATCTCGCAGAAAGGATTATCTTTGATGAGATGATTGGAATGTACCCACTCGACTTAACAGTTACTTCGTTTCACTTAAAGCATCATTTTACAATTGTATTTACTTTTTTAAGGTCTGGCGGGTTCTTAGTGGCAGAATACATGTATAAATTGCTTCTTTTGCATAATACAGGCCATTTCAAGTTTTTCATCGGCATTCACGTGTGTTATGGGCTAGCTAATCATTCCATGCTTCAGAATATTCTGGTTTAGTTCATAACTTTGACTTTAAAGGGGCTGAGTAAAATCTGAGCGATGTGAAGCTGTACCCCCCCTATGTTACTGGCTCAATCATTGAACATTTTCAATAAGGGAAGTTAGAGTGTTGGTATATGCATATGTTAGCCTACCGCCCAAGAATATTAGGGGGTATATGCTAGCTTCATCAGTTACGTACAAGTATCGATCTCATAGCTGTGCTCCCACCCATGCTCACCACCGAAGGCCGGAGCCGGTGACGAAGATCTACAGGGTCCTTCCAAATGGGAACAAACCAAGCAACAAAAAAGCCAAAGAAGATCTTGCACACAAGGGCCTGATGCGGGTAGGTATATTTATTATTATGCCAGTGCTAGTATATATAGAGAGTAGTTTGCTTAACACATTTCACGCCCGGAGCTTGGCAATCTTTTTAGAGAAATACCACCAACTGCAAAGTCAACTGTGATCTTCCAAGACTGTGTATTTATATTCAGTTCTTAGTCCTCTTTCTCTGTACCACCGTGTGAGTAATATTGTCAAATGCACTGTATATTGCCAATTGTAATGCTATAGTTTTACGTTCCCACTGTTGTAATATTGTTATGGAATCTGTTGGTATTCTATAAATAAATGCAATAGAAACATAGAATTTGATGACAGATAAGAACCCACTCATTCAGCTCAGTCAGCCCACTCAACCATAAACCAGTCCTTGGTTTCATCTTAGGTTTGGGAGAACCATATGCCTATCCCATGCATGTTTTAATGTAATGTTATATCAAATGGTAACCTGTCACAATATTCTTGGTGGAGCTGGTATTTTACATTTACATATTTCATTTCTACACTGCCTCATGGGTGAGATTACTTTAATTGAGACTCTCATGTCTGTTACGATACAAAACATATAAGCTACTCCTGAGTGGGGTTTTATGATCAAAGTAATACCTCTTCTCTGTTGAGATGACACATTTGCATGTCTGTACAGAGACAATTCACTATTTTGCTACCCCAAGCCTCAAGTATTAAGCCAGTATCAAAATCTGTCTACTGCACCTCTTACCCGAGTTTTTTCTAAAGGCTGTCCTGTACAGCGGGCAATTACTTTCAAGGGATCCATGTATACAGTGGATATAAAGACAAAAGGTGATTATTGTTGACCTTATTTGCATGCGCCTACCCAGAATCCCCTGTGGCAGCACGATGAGATTTCTGATGGAAAAACAAACCCTTTGGCTTGTCTGGTGTCTGTAGATGAGTGTTTAATAATGCTTCTACTACCCACTTGATTTAAGTGGAAGGATTTGCCATCACCTTTACCAACCATAACTTATGTTATGGTATTTCTCGTGCTACCCCAAGCCTCAAGCATTAAGCCAATATCAGAATCTCATGCTGATGAGTTTAGTTAAGGGTTAAAAAGCTGTATATGATTGGTGATCTGGCTACTGCATCTTTTACCCAAGTTGTGTCTAAAGGCTGTGTTGTACAATGGGCAATTACTTTTGGGAGATTCATGATTTGCATATGCTGACCCAGAATCCCTTGTGGTTGTAACAGCAGCGTGCGGTTTCTGAAGGAAAAACAAGCTGTCTGGTGCCTGTAGAAGAGTGTTTTATTTCTACTACTCCCTGTTTTGCATTAGCGCTATGAATAAACATTACTTAATGGACTAGCCTACTCTGGTTTTCTTTTTGTTGAAGAGATGCTAAATTCTCTTTAAGCAAAGGGCACTGGCTAGCCATGGGCCAGCTTTTACGGCCGGGTCCTTTTATCTGTACTCTTTTTCCACCATAATAGAAAGTATCCAAATTAGATGAAGATATCTCATCAGACTTTTCAGCCTATAACTGAATTAGCCTTTTTTCTGTTTTATATTGTGCAGGCAGGAGGTAAAGTGCTTGTAAATGCACTGTGACACCATTAAAAATAACCTTGGACCTCTCTCTTATTGGAAGCGGTTAAGTTGTTATACAATATGATAGATATCTCTTTTTTTACCTTAATGGATAGTAACACAATCAATACAAAGCTATAAGAATTTGGTTCTGCTCCACCAAATGTAATTGAAAAGTAACTCAAGCAGAAATTTAAAGTGGTTTGAAGGTGTATTTTTACTTTTCTTTCGTGTGTTTGAATTGGGCGAGGATTAAGTCGTAGTGGTTCAAGGAGGGAAGATAGGAAGTACAAGCTGGTTTTGATTACAGGTTGCATCTAAATGCTAGAAGCCAGGAGTAGATAAAAAAAATATTGAGTCAAGAACCAATTGAGCCAAGGAATGCGGAAAAGGTAGACATCGACACAAAAAATATAACTCAAAAACTTCCAGATCTGACACATTTGTATCAACAGTGTTTCTAGACTCCTGATTCGTTTTAAGGAATAGCACAAGAAAACATTGTGTGCCGGTAGAAATGGTTAATTGAACTGCATCATGTTTAAAATTAACAGATTTGTACAATTTGTTACAGCGAATGTGTCACTTTTCCCAAAATCTTACATTTTACAATTCTTTACGCTAAATACATATGTGTGAAAGTATTTACATACTAAAATAATCAATATATACATATTAAAATCCATGTGGAAGAATCCTGTTTTCTCTGGATCTGCCGTGATTATTCCTCCGCAATTACGTTGGCTTTACACCGTTAAGCTGTTGATTCAGACTGTGCTGGGGAGAACCGTTGGAACCTGCCCTAGATTTCTGGGTTAAATAGTGCCTCTACTTCAGTACGCAAAAATACATCCAAGATAAATTTTGCCATTTACTGGCAAAGCAAAAACACACAAGCTATAATTTTTTTAATGATTTGGTGAATTAAGTATTGATTATTAAAGGCTGTGCAAGCAGCAGTTTATTATTGGCAGTGATGATGTGAGTTTCAAGCTGTTTTTGTTTCTTTCAAATTGATGTTTATTCCTATATCCGCATGATCTCAGCTATTTGGTGAAGGGAAGCTGCCTTAACTGAAAAGCGTCTTTGAGAAACAAGCAGACCGATTGTGTGCAAGGTAACATGTTTTAAGTTGTGATCAGGCTTCTAATGTTTCATTATATTTGCTTGTGCGGCTGCAGGCTTGATACATTGGTATTTGCCACTTCTCTTGTTCTTTAGGTCAACACCCAAATACTCTAGATTGTGGGGGTGGGGTCCTGAAATGCACCATATCCACCCTAGTTTCCCTTTAAATGGAAGCATTTCCCACAGCATCGGTATAAACTAGCCACGTTCCACAAGGATAGGTTCCAAGTAGCTGGAACCAACAAGATCCTAAGCATGGCCACAGCTCTCATCAGTGAGATGCAGATGGTCTCTCTCTATGCCCAGGACAGCAAAGAGGTCCACAGTTGGTGAGCCCAAAAAGACATTCTCGAAGTTCGAAATATCCTGCAAAATAAACTCACCGAGGATGGACAGCTGCTTAATAGTCTGTCACATAGTTACAATAGATCAGTTTGATGCTGCCACAAGGGTAGTCCAGAATGGAAATGCAAATGTCCTCTGTACATGGCAACCAATAACCCCAAACATATGTTTTGGCTTTCACAGGCCTCATCAGTGGGGTCTGGTTGGTATCCCTCTTGGTACAAGAGAGGCAGCGATTCACCATAGGACAGGCTATTAAGCAGCTGTCTGTCCTTGGTGAGTTAATCTCAGACTTTTTTGTATGGTATTTAGACATTCCGAGCTCTCTTGGGCTCACCCCAAGTGGAAAGGGTAGAGCAAATGTGGTCTTTCTTGCTCTCGTGTGCTTAGAGAGAAATCAACTATCTGGCTATGGGGCCTGTGAGCGCTATGTCTAAGTGTTGATCTATTGTTTCTCGGCCTTTTGGCTAAGATCAAGTGTAGTTCCCCTCGGTAGGGGGGGGGGAACTATGCTGATCCTCTGGCCTTAGGGCTGGGAATGCATGGAGTCCGAGGTGCTTTGATTGCCCTGACTTAAATGTCGGAGTCACCATGTGCAGTATTGC
>VKOC01000004.1:19791872-19840977 GCA_009364415.1 Spea multiplicata
ATTTTGATCAAACTATGGAGGAATTATACAGAAGGGTTAAAAGATGGACCTGTTCCCTTGCAGGGGTTGAAGCAGTACCTCTTCATGTTGAACGCGTCGGGTAGATTTCTTCTAGCAGGCACCAATCAACGCTTGCATTTCAGCAACGACTCTCATAATACTCAGCCACCCACCCCTAGTCCCTGGCAGCTTAGTGTTAGACATTATTAAGACTTTTTCACACGTGATGAAGGTATTTATTCACTCTGTAGTAAAACCGCTGGAATATTGATGCATCCCATCGATCAGCCCGGCTCGGCATCGGTCCCGGCGCACGCGTGTGAACACAAAGGCACTTTCTGCTATCAAAAATGCTTTTCTGTCAAAGCAAAAATAATATATGTTCTATTGTATAAATAATCTTTACACTGGGTTTTTTTTTGGCTTCATACAGACGCTCTATCAGCAAGATGAAAGGAAAATTTGCTGCACTTGTACTATATTTCCCTTGGGGTAGTAAAATATGGTTTTGATTCCAAGGGCAATCTAGTAGGAACAGCACTTGGTATTGATGTTTGACACGGCGCCCATTCCTCCTGCCTTGTCCCACGACTAAGCGCTCCTTAAGTGAAAAGTTACAAGTTTCTTGTTAAATTGAATTTCTCTCCGTTTTGTCTTACAATTTATTGTCCTGCTGCAATTTTTATAACTTGGTAAAAACTTGCTGCGGCATCATTTGTACAAGTGAAAGGCCATCTAATATCGAACAGGTTTCCTTCAAAGAAGCAGCCGCCTTCTTCTGAAGACAGATGGCTCATGTCAATTCTTTGTTTCGTATCAACTCCCCCCCCCACACACTTGTTACTTCACAGAACATGATTCAGATCAGAACACAATAAATATGCAATAAATACGATGGACAACTCAAAATTACTTAGATGATTTTGTTCCTCTGCATATATTGTTACATAAGTATGATTTTTTAGATCTGTTGCACATTTCCCACAGGGTGCATTTAATGAGAAGTGTTCATGAAAGTCAGATGCTCCCCCCAACTTTACCAGCAACCTGTCCCACAGTGTCACCTTTGCCCCCAAGCAGCTTTTCAGTGCCATCCTTATACCCAAACACTCTGCCTGTGCCATATTTACCCCTAAACGGTGTGTGCCATTATTTTCCCCAAATAGCTTGTTTGTGCCGCCGTTGTCCCCAAACAGCTAATCTGTGCCATAATTGCCCCCAAACATTTTGTCTGTGCCTTCTTGCCCCTTGCAAAATACACTATGGCACACACATGTAAACACTTACATGAATTTACACATGCTAACATACTTACACATACTCAATAACACACTCGTTCACATTCATTCTAACACTTCCTCTTATGTATACACATTCATGCTCACACACAACACAACACATACACATCTGTGCTAAGAGAAACACTTACACACTCTTGCTAACACACATTTCATCTCATACCGCGTACACATACATGCTCATACACAAACACATAAACATACACATCTATGCTAACACACAAACACTTACACATTCATGCCCGTACATACAAACGCTTTCACATACAGATTCATGTTAATACACATACATAGACATTCATGCTCAAATACACTTATACATAGACATTCATGCTCAAATACACTTACTTATACATAGATACTCACGATCATCTACACTTATACATACACATTCAAGGTCACATACACATTAATGCTCACATACATACCCCCTCCATTGCAGTAGTATGTTCGCATGTGGTGCTTCATAATGATGTTATTTATAGGGAGCAGTGCAAATGAATTATCAAACCACCTTCTATTCATCTGGGCATTAGCTTGTAATATTGCTAGCACAATGTAAACATCACCTTATAGACTGCACTTACTGTAAGCATTGTTTATATGACATCCTTTAAATGGAGGTCCATGGTGCTAGAGTTCGTTGGGTCTAGCCTGGTCAGGATTGCCACAAGGGGGAGGCAGGTATTCAGCTGCTCGTGCGCAGCCTGATGAGAATGGCCCTGTCAATCTGCCAGCTCAGCACCGCCATAAACTACATGAAAAGGCTCTGTGCATCTTTAAGACATGGCGTGTTGGGATACCTCGCCTATTAAAGCATTCAAGGAACGTCGACTGCGGCTGGAGGGGCTGCCCTGGGTCGACCTAGAGCAGGGCCCTAGGTCAATACATTGCTGATTATAGTTGAAATTGTAGTTTAGCCGTTTCAGGAAGACGTGATGATATCCGGCTAGGTTTGGTTCTTACTAGAATAATTTTATATGGAATATCAGGCTTTTGAAACTCTGTAGTTTTCCTTGTATATTGCAGAGAACTCCACAATTGATTAGTAAGTTTATTGACGGTTTTTACGGACAATGAAGGGATTGAGCGAGACGTTGATGGTACAATTTGTTTTCCAGAACCCAGACATTACATTTTTATTTTACTGCTTCAATTATTTAACCAACTCTCGGTTTCAACTTTCGTGTTCAATATGTTGAGTAATGTTACTAAGAAAACTGCCAGTTTCATTACATAAAACAGACAGAAGGCCGGTCAGGGCCTTTCCACACTTCGCCTGAGTGAAAGTAAATATATATCTCTGTCTGGCGCTTTCTGCAAGATACATGCGGCTGGTGACATTCATTTGTTTATACGAGTGAAACATATGGCGGATATTAAACAGTCGCTGGAGTTTTTAGTCGAGGAGTATGTGGTGTCTCACTGTATAAAACAAACAAAAAAAGATAACAGAACCTACACATGGTTGTAGGGTCCATAACCTACAGCAAGCGTCATCCTTCATACATTGAGGATACTTTACAGAACCCTTCCGTTGTAATGCAATAAGGTATTTTTTTATTACACAAATTAAATAAATTTAAAAAACAGTGATACAGTGATGCAAAATGATATGAAGGTATTAATCTAATTCTTCGCAATGTTTTAGAAAGTGACTCCTTATGGCTTTCTAATAGACAGAAGTTATCCGGTATTCCTTTTTTCTAAAATATTAAATAAAAGTAAGTTTATTTGACACACAAATGTTTTATTCATTTGTTTTTAGTCAGTTATGGCGCCATAGATACATGGCAAAGCCAATGGGTTGGTGCTATAGGGCATAGAGCCACAGGGACTCAGTAGAGGTGGTCAACCTTCTTCATGAGCCATCATCTGCTAGGTGGGTCAGGGCTTTGAGCCTGTTATCGTTTGGACTTTGGTTCCGTCAATTCTCCTTCTTCTACTGAGCTGGACCAAGCCATGGATTCTACTTGCTTTTGTACTGACCTTTTTGGATACAACGGTCAAATGTATATTGTGTTCCTTTTGACTTGTGAGAGAGAAGGTTAAAAGAGATTAAAAACATTGAATACTATGTGACATTTACTGCCATCCATGTCTGGATAATTTTGAACAACACCATAGTCAACTCTAAATAGTTACTCTACGCGCGATGCATTATTATCTCTCCAGGAGGTTTATTTCGGACCAGGGGCTATTAGATCTACAGATGTGGTATCTCCTGCTTACCTTCCTAATATAATGCATTAAGAAAAGCAAATGGTTGTAACATTTGATATCATAACTATGTTACTGAGCCAACATAATATATCAAATCAACCAATGTAATTTTATTGAGCAGATGCAGATCTTTTAATGGCTTTTTGGCACTTAATGGGCATTTCATTGCATAATCCATGCTTAGGTTTCAGCAAATGTTTTTGGATAACAAAGTTAGCCGTCTTTTAAAAGCATCTGGTTATCTTGTTAGACCTTTAATGCAAAGCACTTAGAGTCGTATTTAAAGGGATCTCAGGTGAAGTCACATGTCTATCTGGATTATGTATTTCTTCAAATTATGGATCTGGCCCTTCAGATAATAATCAGAGTTTGATACAAAAATAACACAGAGAAACAAAATAAGTTTAACCTTAATGCATTTACTTTCAGGAAGCAAAACAGAATTCAGAGCTTTGCTTTATAAAGGGTGACATATTCCACCCAAATATACATTTCTCCACTCTCACATACTATTCTACAGCTATTCTAGTTGTTTAAGGCATGTGGAAGAATTTTTTGTCATGGTAGGGAAGATGAGGAAGTATGGACTCTTTGTATCTGCTGGATCAGGTTCAGCCATGATAGTAGCAGTGGCATATTTTGCTTAGAATGACAGATCCTGGTGAGCACATTACTAGGGGCTGATCACCCTGCTGAGCAATTCCACTCCCTAGTAGGCATCTGCTCTCAATTAGCTGGTTGAGGAGATCAAAGATCTCCCTTGAAAACTGACCCATTTATACTATTGAGATCTGAGATCTGGGTAGCATGTTTTCTACAGCAGGACAGAGACCTGGGATATCTGGGATATGACATCATATCCCAGTGATTTGAGTGAAGAAGAAGCTCAGAAGAGGGAGGAAGGACAGTCTAAGAAAGGTAGGACTCGGGGAACCGATACTGGCCAAGAACAGCAGTTACTTCAGATACACTGGCTGGCTAATAGAGGAAAACCCTCATCAGTCTTAAGATCAAATGGAAGAGTAGGGCAACAATAGTCTCCTCCTGTCTCCCCATGGACAAAGTGTAAAATATCTATGGTAATTGTTTCTGATTTCTGGACACTATACAATTACCACTTATTATTGTTGAATAGGAAGCCTCAATACCAAAAAGGCAGACAGAACCCACCACATTAACACGTACAATGCATACAATCATACGCACGTCCAAATACAATAACAGACACTGGATATCAGCCTGGTGTATAAACACTCTTCCATCACCTCCTGCTCTTCTTACACTGATATTATAGGGCACAGAACTGTCACAGCCATAATCTCTTCTCCCACTCACACATATTTTGGAAAACATAGAAATATTAAAAATCATAAGGACTGTCTGGCAGCTGTCTAGTTCATCCCCAGTAGTATCCTCCATTACATTCTTCTTCTTAAGAGTTAATTGTTCCGGCTCCTCTAACAATAAAGAGGTTAAAAAAAATAAAAGAAAATAGTGAATTCTTGTATTTGGAAGCGGAGGTGCACATGACCGTTCTAATGCAAGGTTTCCTGGATCATTTTATTTCAGATGAGCTAGCGAAATAGAGAAAATTAAACCACTACATTGGTTTGTTCGTAAGAATTCAATTTCTGAAAATGTCCCCCATAAGGCTCCAAATGACTTTTACTATGGATTCTGATTTTAAAGAATAATCGCTCCTTTTGTGATAATGGGAGCTATCATGCAGATACTTTATTATAGAGCAACAGACTGTTGGAAAGTGGTTTTAGAAAGACATTCATTAGTGTAATGGAGGGGAGCCAAAATGTTTTCTTCTTTTTGTAAAAAAAGAACAAATGGTGAACGTGCAATTTAAATTCTAAATATTTTGGGCCAGGAACTGCCGACTCAGTAAGCCAGGTTGCAAATCGTTCTGCAAAAATTAGAAAGACGCCGTGTCCAAAAGATCCATGCATTTCCAATGTATTCTTTTTTTTTTACTTCCAGTTCAGTAGAAGATCATTTAGAATTTGATATTTAGCTAGAGAATTTGCATTAGCGTAATTAAATAAAGCAAGTTCCCTTTTCATAAAGCCGACTCGCTAAAATAGAAGTACTTGGCTGCATTTCGGAATATTTTCATCGGTAGACGCTGTCATCTTTTATTGTCTAACTCAATGACCTCCAAACGTAATTCTCCTTTTTTTATTATTATAATCACATAAACATTTATTCAACGGTTTTGTTATAACGTAGAGGAGGTGAAGCTATAAAGTAAGGTGTAAACCAAACAAATAAACACAAAATATTTCTGCTATTATAAATAGTTATGCATTCATTCAAAACGACACTTTAAAAAGTATTAGGTTTAATTAACTGAACAAAAATGTGGCCTTCTTTTTTTAATGCCACATTGCTTTCATACATTTTACAAGGAACAATTGTATGGGAAAAAAAATTTTTTTTTAATGTATAGACATCTCTATGATGCTACTCACTCGAAAATAGTGTGAGTACCTTTAGATCACCCGAAATCTCTAAAGTGCGAGTGCTTTTTGGCGAAATGTGTTTGCAGCAGCAACCTAGCAAGAGTTGAACGAAAGTCCAAAGTGCATAAACAAAACGTACATGGGTTTTTTATTTTTAAAATTAGCAAATTCAGTCTAGGGGGCTATATGCACATTTTAACCGTCTTCCTCTCTTAAATATATATTTTAAAAACCTTAGGGGAGGCATGGACACACAGCCATGCATCCTCCTCATCCCCTCAGCTTATACTCAATGGTTTGAGTTAAAATGTAAGTAATGCCTCTTGGGGGCATCTTTGACCACCTTCCCATTGGGATAAAGGGGATTAAACTAAATAAAATGCCCTGTGGAGTGGCATATACTGCATTCTGTGTCCCTCACCCTTCCTTCATCCCTGTCATATTAGATGCAGGGAATTTAGTTAAAAAAGGAATACGGAATGGGGTCTGTGCCCCTCCAAACAACTTGCACATTCACTAATGGGTTGTTTGCGAGGGCATGCGACTTTTGCACATTACAGCAAAGGACATGTGAGTTGAATGAGTTCAACTCAGCTGAATACGCAAACCTCTTAGTAAATAGACCCAATAAATGTATGAGCAGGGTCCTCATTTAATGACCTTTCTAAATTCTAGCAAAAAATAAAGCTTGATCATTAAAATCGTATTCATCAGTAAAAAAAACGGAAATAAAAAAAACAACAAAAAAAGTAATAATATGTAAGCTCCAAAGCTCCGCAGCCAGCAGAGGATGTTATGTGCTACACAGGTTATGGTAATAAACGTTGTTGTTGTTAAAGGGGCAGTAAGACCTGTCTTTTTTCACCACCAGTAAAGCATTGTCTCGTAAAATGCCTTTCTCCACCCAAACTCAAGGCTCCTTTTTCTTGGTTCCTTTTCGTCTTGGTGAACTATTTAAAAATGCTCGCAGTTACCAAACAACCAGATTTCAAGCAGTTGTGTGACATATGTATATATATACCACAACACTTAGCAGCATGATGCACCCAATGTCAATAGGTTTATCTAAAGATATGCATATTGCTAACATGGATTCCTGGAAGGTGCCTATCATTGTTACAATTTAATCATAAATCAAAATGTAAAAAAAAAACAACAAAAAAAACCCACAAAAAAGTTATTTAAAAATACTTTGTAACCACTGCCGAAAACTTTGGAGAACATTAGGTGCTTCCATTGTACTTTACCCTTTACCCCATATATCTTCTCTTCCACTACAGATTTCAAGTGGTCAGAACGAATGCAAATTCGCCATTTATTGGCCTGGGCTAATTGACCAGCATTAGGCTTTCTTCTTTATTCTGATTATAGAACCCTGAGCAGGAAATCACAAGACTGAATGCCACCACATAGTTATGCTGCCTTTATCTATCTGTAGCATTAGTGGCAATTGACCTTAGCATATGATAATGACTTTTTTTTGTAAGGTTGTGCTCTTTCGTCAAAGGAAAGCAGAACAAAGTACGAGTCTCTAATGATGAATCCAGATAGGTTATCCTCATTAAAACAATTGCTGTAACAGTGATTGAGATGCACACACTTCATCTTCAAGAACTCTTCAAGCTGTATATCTGCTTGATAAAGACTTTACTCCGCTCTAAAGCCGTTTGCGGCTCGGTCTCCATTGAAGTTTCTCGCCGCGGATTTTCAGCTGGTTATAAACGAGTCGCATACAGAAAATGAACATTGTATGCGGATACAAAGCAAATAATAAGAGCGGAGTAACAATCTGCATAGGCTGTAGTGGGATTGATATCATTTGGCTGTATACACAAGGTTTTTCTATGCTTCGGGAAATAGCTTTTGTTTTCCCAGCAACATTCAGGGTAGCAACTTGTTACACTGCGGGGAAGTAAATGCTCAGAAAAAGTGGCTCGGCTTTCAGTATCAATGATCAAAACCAGAGCTGACAATTAACGTTATTTTTTTTTTGTAAATGTGTTCTAATGACATAGTGTATATTATTGTGCAATACAGAAGGGAGAGATGATCTCAGTGCTTTTTGTATTGTACAGATCGTACAGCTTGAGATGGGTGTCTGACTATAACAAATAGGACAAAATGGGCTATTTTTGTGTAAAGACTATACTCCTGTGCCACATTTTAATAACTGATGCCATGGAACTAAAAAAGGAAATCTTTCCTTTAGCAAATAATTTCCATAGACTCTGCATGTTATTATTAAATACACTATAGTATCAGCGATGTATCTAAGAAGACCTGTGTCCTCTTGTGAAGAGCACCTAAGCATGATGTCAGCTACCAGTGCTTCATGTCAGATGATTCCTCAGTGTAAATGGGCCAGTTACAAGGGACATCTCCCCAACCATTGAGTCGTTGCCCCCTAGTGAGCTGATCAACCAATAACTCAAACAGCCCCTTATAAGATTGCTCTCGACCCGATGGGCCACCTTAAGCCTAGACAGGCACAGTGTATCCATTAGACGTGTGCAAATGTCCAAAAAATGATTTGGACAAGTTATTCCGTTCTTTTGGCCCATTCCTTTTTGGGCAACAAATTTTGCTTCCTGCCCATTCAGTTCAGCCAAAGATTTGTTGCCAGTGCCCCCATTCACACTCTCACACTCCCGTTCACTCTCACACCCTCTAAATGTTTTCCTACCTTCTTTGTTGACCACTTCTGCCAACAACTTCTTCTTCCGCATCTTCTTCCGCATCTCCGCGGACATGACCCGGCGGGAACCTCCTCCAAACTGGTGGCGCTTGCGTTGACATACATTAATCGGTTGGATAATCAGGGAGAAGATGTCACCACAAGCACCGCCATTTTGTCAGATATTCCCACCCAGTTATGTCCTTATAATATTATAGTTGATAATGATCTCTTATTAGTGTGTCGAGACCCCCCTGGCTTTCATCTACCTTTAGATTCGAAATGTAAGCATGTAGCCAAAGCACTGCAGATTCCTAAAGTCACACAAGCGTTAATTTCAAGTTACTGCAGTTCTCCATGCAGCCAAGCATCCAATAACATAAATATAGGCGTTTATTAAACGGTGTTGGAGTCAGTTGCCTCCACGAATTGGCTTGTCCACCTCTGGGAGCTCTGTGTTCCAGCTGATGGCATTTTCTCTGTTTCTATCAAGCAGTGGGATCTTTCCCGGTATTGCTGCAGCTTTCTGCCGCACAGATGGTGTAGATAGCAGAGCAAATTAGCCCAGGGACTGATACCAGTCAAGTGATGTGAGATTAGTCAGCTGCAGACAGGTGCACAGACTTAAAACTAAAAAATATAAGAAAGATAAGAATAATTACGGCAATTAAATTCTAATAGGATAATCTGCCAGGGGTTAACCCATTCCTTACCTGGGGATGTATAATTATGTAACAATGTAAATGATGTGACTAACCCTTACTATACTATGCATTTTGGTATATTTTGGAGATTCCCATGTGTGAGTTATAGTGTAGAAATCACCTTCTTAGCAATAAAGTAAAGTCCCTAGAATTATCAAAATTCTCCCCAAACATACAGCTTTTGATGAGCGAGATAGATTGCTGGGCTATATGGAGTTTATATGTTGTATAACAGAACATTGGAGTAGGGTGGTCAGAATAACAGCTGTTACTTAAGTCACAAAATGTCTAGCGATAGCATGTTGGCTGCAAAAATCACACAACATTGCGAAACTCTGCTTTTAGGATACCGGGAAACACGCCATACCTGAAATGGAGTTAAGGTGTATGATTTCTACGGGTCTCCCGACACAACACAGCAGTTTATATGCTTAATAGAAACATAGTGACGTGTGTGTGCCTATGCAGATCAATTCTGATTAGCTGCTATTAGGCACTGAAATGGCTCGGCCAGGCTCAAGGTGAAGTAAAAGGTGAAAGTTGGTAGCATATTGTCCGTCGAAGAGCTGGAGACAGGTAGAGTTAAGGTGATACCTTTATTGGCTAACTAAAGCTGGCACTCTAAATCTACTCAGTCAATAAATGTGTCAACCTGACTCTAATACTCAATATTAGAGGTTACCAGTTACCGCTGTTCTCTATGCCCCAGTAGCTGTCCATGGTGCTGAACACACATACTCGTGTATCTAATGCCACAATAGCTTTGTGTCTGTCTCAGGGCTGTCCAACCTGTGGCCCTCCAGCTGTTGCAGGACTACATCTACCATACTCCTCTATCAGCCCCTTAGCTGAAAGAGCATTGTGGGAGATGTAGTCCTGCAGCAGCTGGAGGGCCGCAGGTTGGACACCCCTGGTCTATCCCATGTATATTTAAATTATCTCGCTATAGTAATCTGTACTATGCTTTTGATTACTCTGGAATATATGGACTGGTATTGCAATAATTCTCTCCTTTTCCACCCAAAGCTCCTTTTGGGATTGAAAGCAGAATTTTTGTATTTACTGTTAAACTATCCTTCTAAAGTAGAGCCCCTAATTTCCTCCCCCACCATTTAGTTACTGAAGATTCTGTAAGGATGAGTACTTTTTGGTAGCAGAAATTTCTTGGGTTCACATGCATACGTAAAGTGCGAGAAAACAAAATAATGGAATTTGTGTTTTTTAACCAGTAAAAAAAACCCTACGTTCCATTGCCAACATTGATATAGCCTATGCAAGCTGTTATTAAGGTCTGAGTGGACACGCTGGTCTTTAATATATAAGTGCTCTTTGATGATGCAGACCACAATTCAAAGCACTTCCTCCTTAATTCAAATAAATGGATGTTATTTAATCCTCTTGGCAAGACAGGGCATTTAATTAGCCCTGCATTAATTGGTGGTGAGTAGAAATCTCTCCTTTTTTATAATAAGCTTTTCATTTATTATTTTGTTTCCTTCCATTATTATTATTCAAGCCAAAGCTATTTAAAAAAAAAAAACTCTACAGCAGAGAAAGGGAAACAAGGCCATATGCCTTCCCTCTGGGTATCCCTTGGCATCTAGACACTGGCAAAGCCCGTTCCTTGGTGTAGGCGCCAGGGGAAGATACTTAATGGCTTTCAGACTCCGATATGAGTTCTGTGGCCATGTGGGTCCCTCTCCGGTTGTTGTAGGATATGAGTTTGAATTACTGCTCAGTCTGGCTTGCCAGTTTTCTCCGAGCTTCCAGCCGGCCAGCCTGCCATGCAGGATTTATAATGCTTTTAGCTGGGTATCAGTGGAGTCGGCGGCAGCATTTTGCGATAGGGCTTACATGCCAGAGATTCTTATCAATGAAAAATAAAAAATACCCTTATGGTCGTTCCTTCTCGTATCTATTGCTTGAACCTTCGCAGCTGTTTGATAATATTAATGCAGAAATATAGAGCTATTCTTGCATTTTCTGTGCTAGCGTTTAAAAGGTAAGATGGCAGCACAGGGGATGCATTTAATCTTACTGTCCTTGGTATAATTATACTAACAGAACACGTATGCATAATATTTTATTTGATCTGCAAAGAAAAAAGCCTACTAAGAATATTGTGGAAAGCTGTGTGTATGTAAGCATATGATCGTATTACTTTACAACCATAGAGTATCAGATGTAGAGTTTATACAGAGTTTGTTGGATATGACATGCTTTGGGGTAAAACATACTGTAAAAGTCGATGTTTGGAGAATGTTGTAAGCCATAGTCTAGTTTGAGCTTCTAACCATTTTTATTAATTTCTTACCTTTATTTGCAAACGATCCCTAAATCTGGAAATAAAACCCATGTAAAAATCTAGCAGATCAAGTAAAAAAAAATAAATCAAAAAAAAGTAAACCTAAAACAATTAGAACCCATATTTAAGATAAAAAAGGAGTCTAATATATCTGTGCATAGATTAGGAGTACGTATTAGTAATGCTCTGCGTTTCTTTTGATACAAGGTTTCAAACATATGATAGTAATGAGATTTATATATCTATATAGTTATTATTATAAATCTAATAAAAATAATACATTTCCAAACAACTCATTATATATTAATGATAAAATCTTGAACCTGATTGAGGTCTCTTGTTTATCAGCCACACATCAATTCGGGTGACATCAGCTCTGTTGCTAACGAGATCAAATGAATGCAATTAGTGCATCATTTACCTGCAATTGTTTTGTAACAAACCGTTAATGAGCTGAGTAGGTTTGCTCTACACCATTGTAAGAAAAATAATTTGTCTCATCATCAGCACTTAAGCCTTCACATTAAAACAGCCCAAACAAAAATCAGACAAATTAGACCTATGACACAGATCTGTGAAGACCAGGTGACAACAAGAAGAAAGTCTGCAACAAGTCCTAACACATTTACTGCATTTAACACATTTAAAGCAGGTGTTAGAGAAAATGGACGCAGGGCAATCAGATAACGAGATGTACCTAACCTTCAATATAACCACTAGACTTAAACAGAACAAACCAGTGGGGGAATACATAACCCATTGAGCGCGAGGAACCTGGGAGAGCTGTTCCTTGAAGCACTAATGTGTAAGATGTAGGTCTGACCCTGGAAGCCCAGGCTTCTCTCCGGTGACAAATTAAAAGGTTGATAGAGGTCTATAGATCTCCTGCACAGGGGACTGGAAGGAGTCCAACCATGACTACAGATCCTAAGGTCTTGGCAGTTACTCCACTGGATAATAATTTAAAAAAATAAAAGGATAATAATATAAGATAAGAATAAGAGAAGACCCCCTCCCAGAAATTCAGCATATTCCTACTTCTAGAACATTGCCAATACAATCCCCCATGTAACATTTCTGTGGAAACCTATACCTCCTTTCCAGGGCCAGCCCAAGGCATAATGCCGCCTGGGGCAAAGGTTAAAATGCCGCCCCCCCATTATCTACCCTTCCTCTGCCGCCCCCCATTATCTACCCTCTCCCTCCCTATTATCTATCTACCACTACCTCTACAACCCCCTTGTACTTACCTTTCAGCAGTCCTGCAGCGAGTCTCCCTGCTCGGTCTCGGTGCCAGCTTGTAAAGATGAGCGCCAGAAATGACATCATCTTCCGGCGCTCAGCATTACAAGCCGGCACCGAGCTAGAGGGCTCGCAGAGGAGAGGGGCGCCGAGCGGGTTCTCACAACTTGGTAAGCGAAACCACTCGGCGCCCTCTCTCTCTTCCACTTAAAAAAAAAAAAGGGCTTGGGGCGGCAAAGGGCTCCTGCTCCTTTCCCCCCATTGTTAAAAGAATGCCCTAGTTGGGATATAAGGGGCGGTTTGACCACAAACTGTAAGTCCTGTTAGATTGCCTCTATTGAGTTAAGGTAGTACACTTGCATAATAGAAAACAAATCGCATGGGGTATTTTAAGTTTAATGTATCGCAAACATGTATTTCTCTTTAACTTAACCGCATTTGCTTTGTGCAAACAATCACAGCAAGAGGCTTCTTGTGTCACTGACAGTCAATGACTAGAACTCAAAGCTGTAGGTTAGAGAAAGGAGGTAATTTGGCTTTTCTTGCTAATTGTGACTCTCTCTTTTTTTTTTTGGAGAAGGTCAACATCAGTCATGCTTAAACAGGGCCAATTACCAGCTGGGACGGCATCCTATTTATAGAGGACTTAACAAACCAGCATCTGTGTTTTTTGTTAGGCTTCTGAATTCTATGGTAACAAATGGTCATCAGTTAAGAAATTGACAAAACAAAGCCCCCATGGCACAACCAGTGGCGTATGCTGGCCTAGGCCAGGGGGGCGGCAGGCTCAATGCTGCAAAACCTTGGCCAGTTATTGGGGGGGCTTTGATCTCCCAAACTGCCCCATTTACACTATGGTATTTATTTATATTCTTGAAATGAAATGAGGCATGGGAAATGTAACTGATATTTATTGGGTAAATGTGCAAATCTTTGTATATGTTGTAAAGTAAGGGTGGTGTTCCATTAAGACAAAACATTAAATTGCGCTGTCCACTGCATGCACCTCACTGGACCATTTTATTCTTTCCTCTTAAGGATTTCGACATGAAAGAAACAAGGTGATGCTTAAAAAGCCTTTTAAGTTTATATGAAAAAGGCCTTATCTGGGCATGCTTTTATGTCAAATGACAAATATTCCCTGAAATAAAATACAAAATTACAAATTGCTTGATTAAACAATTATTACTTTGAAGTAATTTGGCATTCAGCAGCACTGAAAGTGATATTAATAATGCTGGAACGGCCCCAGAATAATGCTGAAAAGGTAATAGATTTACCTGGATAGAATGCTCCCGATCTGACCCGACGACTATTGACTACCAAGCCTCTGGAACCCTGCTTGATTTCTGAGCCGAAGGTAGCTGAATTGGGGGTCTCTGAATTGGGGGACTCGTTATAGACATAAAAGGAAGCCTGGGTGACAATTTGTAATCTTGGTTCAACATAGCCTTTTTGGTATACCCCCTTACTGTGATCTCGGAATGAATTGGAAGACCACCTGAGTCACTCAGTCTGAACCTGAGATGCTCGGCTGTTGGTAATTCTCCTTGTTGAAGCATAGGAACATGATAGAAATTCCATAGCATTACAATAACTTGGTTTACATGGAGTATTTCTGACAAATCATTGATGCGGCAAGCTTCCAGGTATATATTGCCCTAAAATGGGTTAATATGATTAAAAAAAAGACAAATCCATCCACTAAGTAAAAATATTTCCAAGTTCAATAATACACAGCGGTGCAGAAAAGATATTCTGTCCTTTTAATGATCACATCCATCATGGTCTGTGCTTTCTGGAAGATGATCTTCTAGCCATGTACAGTATTCAATGGTGATTTAATTAAAACGCACACCAAAGGCTGACTAATGAAGTAAAAGTCAAGAACTACATACAGACGAGACAATACACAGACTGAAAAAGTAGAGGGTGGCTTCATTTTAAAAGGTAAAGGTTATTTGAGCCTCGCATAGTCTGTTTTTAGACATTTTGCAAGCTCAGTAGGATACTACACTACTTTCGGAAAGATCAGGCTGATAAAATCAGTCGTTGAGGCTTGGTTTAAATTTAGGACCTTCTAGATTGCTCTGTAGTGCTTTGACATTACTAAAGAAAAGGGCAAGCTGACCACAAAATATTTACTGCTCCATGTGCGTGGTATTTGATGTGTACACAAAATGCTTCTCCATTTACAATTGCATTAGAATTATATGGGGGAAAAACACCACATACCACAAAATACCACAATTCTTTGAATTAGTTGATTGCATGAGAATGTGGACTGCAACTCCCATTGATTTAGGCAGCCAAATGCATTGCGTTTGCTATTATCCCCTAAAATAACCTTTTCAATTCCAAAGTCCAAAAGTTGGTGGCATGGTGGGAGATGTCTTTCCTGCTCCCCCGCCACGATGCTCTAACCATCGTTTGTAGGCAGGGAATAGGACAAAAATAGGCAGGATATGAGAAAAAAAAAGAATTATTAAAAATGGCAACGTCCACCACTATGCCTCTCTCCTTTGCTTCCTGTGGTATGTCCCAAAAATGTACATATTTAGTCCATATTATGTAAAATTCATCCTTGGCATCCACCCAGTGCTCAAAGTTCTGTGGGACCCATGACGCTACTCCCATTTTAGCATCTATGGAAGATGGTTCAATCACTCACAGGGTGTGAAAAGGCATTAATCCTGATTATTACTACTTCAAGGTTCAAAGCTACTTTGTCTTCAACATTAACTGAAGTTGCAATAACCTGGAGGTATTGTCTGCTTCTTAAATGTATCCCTTGTATGCGTCCTTAAGCAACGGATATTAAACAAGAGCTGTTTTCATCCCAAAATATACTTTTCCTTCCCATCTTTTACTCTTCCAAACATGTATCATTTACCCTTTTTTTCTAGCGTTCATAAATGATCCTCTCTAGGGTAGACCCATACCTCCAGAAAGGTATTATCAAAGAAGGGAACAGAAGGCCTATGCAACCAATATACCCCAACAGATAAGGGAGTCTTAATGAAGGGGTACATCTCATTAAACGAGCACCAGTGAAGTGAAGAGGATGAAGGACGGACACGCAGGCTGTATGTGAATAGAGTCCTGATGTTTCCATCCCCTGAAGGGTTATTTTGTATCTATAAATCTCTACAATGGAGACAGCACAACATGTATTTCCCATGAAGTTTCCGTGGAAGACTTTGAGAACAATGCGAATCATTTATACGAATTTTATTCAAAAATGTAAAAACTGTCTTATTGCTGCAGCAATCAGAAGATTGGTTGCTATAGCGATCAGTTTTTTTTGTTTAAGGCGTTGCACGAGAATTTGCGGAAAAAAAATATGCAAAATATATATTTTTTTAATAAATACATTACTGACAAATGGCCAGGAGAGCAGAATAAAGTCTGACGAATGCTCCTTTTTTTATAGCTTCCTGCATTTTTCCTTAGTACTCTTCTATTAGATGAGTTCTTTAACCCTCTACAATAACTTAAATAAATATGATATAATATATATTTATGATATTATATATATTCATAGGGTTGATGGTCTCCATTGTGTAAAAAAGGAACCAATTCTGCATTAATAAAATCTGAAGAAACCAAGACATTTTGTGCCGATAGAACACCCCATAAATAAATTGATGTAGTCTTCCTGGATACTCCATGACACGAGCCGGCGATAATGTTTATAGCTGTAACAAACTACAAGTTCTCTTCTGTCTCCTGTCAGATATCCCTCCTCAAAGGCAAGCGCCATTAACACAAATATTCGGAATCTTTCCATGTATTTATTTATCTCACCCGAATCCTTGGCCTGAAGGAGAGTTACCTGTCTGCATTTAATCTCGTTAGAACGCCACATTTCTAAAGTATAAATTCGCAGTTGGAGAAACATTTGATTCCATCGATAAAACTATTTAGAACTCTGAAGCGTCCTTTCAATTAACAACTTTTGTTAAGACTGATATTTTTCGAGCTTTGAGTGTGTTAATTGCCCCTAGGGGAACATTTCAGGTATTTTATACCAATGGTTAGTTGTTATAATGTCAGCTACTTTGTGAAACGTATCTGCTGTGTTTGCTATTTTACAAATGGGTCATTAGGAAAACAAACTGCTTCGCGGTATCTTGTGAGTTATCCTGTCTGTTCCATTAATATCCATTAGACAATGTGATCTGTTACCCTCATTGATCAGTTCCAGATACTACTCCTTATACTGACAGTATTCAGAACAGTCACCGCAAGACAGATCTGCCAACAGTGTACTCGTCCTCTTCAAATGGCAGAATTGCAACATTTCTTTAAAAAATGAATAAGATTTTTATTCCTTTTTGCTTTTTGCCTACCTTTTGTAGATGTCGAAAGTCCAAAACGTGTCATGAGAGTCCTGATAACTGGGTTTATGCTCTAGCTCACAACAATTCTTGCCAGCATTCAGTTTACTGGGACTGTTCGCCATTGTTTGCCCATTTGGCCCAGCATGGATACCAACCATAATGTGGGCAGAACACACAGCGTGACGGTGTGACCACATACAGTACCTAGCCTGGAGATTGCCCAATCCAAACATTGCCGTATCTTGACTTAGGCGTAGCATGGCAGTTCAATGGGGGGGTGATAGTCCCCCTTGTACAAAAGCGGGGGTCCTCTTGGGTGATCAGTCCACTCTGTTATATTTTACCCACATAGCCCTCGAAACCAATTTAATAATATAATAGAAGTACCGGTATGTCATTTATTGCATGGATCCCTTTAAATTAAAAAAAAAAGAAATTGCCATAAAGTCTTACTATTACACACAGTAAATAAGACATGATTATTATACGTGTGCATCCCTTTAAAGGAAGGTAGAAAAAAAGAGACAATACTAAATCAATCACAAATAAAGGGCCAGAAGTACAGAATAAGCCACAGAATGCTTGAGACTGCTTTTCAAGTAATTTTGAATTGTCAGCTTGAGTGGTAGAAAGGTATTAACCCTCCAGAGTCCGTGTTAATGTTCTTCGTAAGGGCATACTTTGAGCTAGCTAGTTTGTGGTCCTCTCCTACAGGCCTTCCATAAGCATCAGCGTGGAGGTTCGGAACAAGGCCAGGTAGAGTGGCAGCCATATAATCCGGTTTCTGTCGGTATTGTCAGTCTTCCATGCTGAATGATACATTTGAAACCAGAACGTGTAAACAGGATTTCTTTCCCTGCAGAGTTCTAGCTTAGGCTTCTCGCTTGTCTCTTTTAATATGATTTGTCCTGGCCATAGAAAACAAGGGCTCCTTTTTCTACCGATCCCTCTGCTAATGTAATTAGCATCTAGTCAATAATGTTCAGCATTTCATTTTACCGCTTTAATTAACAAATTCAATTTGTTCAAAGCACTGTGAAAGCAAATTAAAAGCAGACAGAAGGAAGAGCTGCAGGTCTGGAGATATATTGAAAGGTGTTTGGGTAACCAGATCTTCTTTATTACATGTGTTTACCTACAGTTTAGAAGAATTCCACAAACGTGAATAATTATTACCCCTTGAGACATGCGACAGCCCAACCTACCCCATTGATTAAATCGTTTCTTTCTGATTTTAGAAAAGACGACTGCATCATTTTTTACCCTAAGATTACTATACTGTCCATTATCTTCCAGGACACATGTACTTATCACATGTACTTATCACATGTTGCTGATCAGCGCATGGAAAGGTCCACCTTGTAGTGTGTGGGATGTATATATGACCGATTCCCTTCTTTCGGTTGTCGGCAAAGAGTCAGATATATATGTAATCAGAGGGAGAAAAAAAGGCACAGGGCTTAACAATCAATCCTTTCAATCCTTAGATGGTCCTTACTTTGTGGAGGCACTATGGGTCTTCGGCACCCGTTCCCTGTGTGAAGCAGTGGGGGTGCGTCAGGCACAAATTAGATGTGTCTTGGAAAAGAAAGTATAATATGGATTGTAATTAATATTTTGGGGCAACAAATCCAAATGGAAGAAGGATGGTAGCTATCAGCTATCATTTGAGCAGAGGGAAGCAAGTCCATGTCAGTGGTCCACTACCATAAGTATCATGTAAAATATAAATTCTCCAGCCTTGTCCAAAAAAAAGCTGTAATTCATAACAAATGTCAAAAAAATAAATGGGAGTCCAGAAAAAAATGCCTGATAGAAATCTCGGCTAATGAGTTTTCCCAGGCACCCCTACTGGCTTAATCAGCAATTGCAAGTAAAAATAGTAATAGCGGTAATTCCTGTTTCTGTAGCCTTAGGCATAATCACCCTTCTTCCCTCTTTCCATCTACCCCAGATTACTTCTGTGGCTCACGATGATAGAAGGAGTAGACCAACACCAATGGCTGGCAAAGTTTCAGTGCAGACTGTTTATATTTGGCACAGAATTTAGCTTTATTCAATGTGTCTAGGTAAGCTATGTTGGACTATGTCCCTGCTGGGTTGATGGCAGATTTCCATTCCACTTCAGGACTCTTACTATAGTTGAAATTATTTAGGAGAAGTCAAGGGATAGATTTGTGCCTTTGGCCAACTCAAGACTTTGTTAGAAAGACCTCAGTCCCATTATAGGTGGCTAATTGGTGCTCGTCAACATCAAGGATGGTGCCTAAGCCCATTTCCAAAATGTCATCATATATCCTGGCATGTTTCATGAGCTCAGCTGTGAATATGTCAGCTCAACAATTCCATAATCTCAGCTATTTCATGAATCATGGAACCTATGACTGTCTTATGAACAATACCCTTTACAAGGCAGCACAATCCGCAGCCAATTCATTTTTCTTCAGGAGCCATATAACTGCTAGAATGTTGAACTAAAATAAGACAATTACTTTTTTGGCATTTCACAAAGAGATTAATCTGACAGTCCGATCGCGCAATAAATGCTTAGCTGGTCATGCCTAAATTGTATATTAGAATTGAGCAATAGTAATAAATTGTATATATATATATATATATATATATCAGATAGAAATGTTCTTATCAGCTGGGCCTGATTTGTGCAAAGCTTTCTCTGAAACACAAGAAACCGAGTTGCCAGGTAACACCATCATTGTCCCGACTTATTCCTGCATTATTATGTCTACCCCCGGGGAATGCTAGAGGATCGTACCTGAGCAGACCCATCACGACTGTTGGTAGTTGATAGAAAGAGGAATATTGTGTTCACATACACACTCCTGTAGGTTCCTAATGATTTAAATTCATTCTGCATCTGTCTGAGAGATGGCTGTCATCGGAACATATGTTACCCTGCAATAGTTATACGACGGAGAAAGGCTTATTGTCAAGGTACAGAGAATAAAACAATCTAAGGTGGTTGAAATCTGATCTGAAATTACAATTAACTCTTTGTTTTCCAAGGGTACCAGGAACACACGCCTCAGACGAGATGAGGTAATACGATTTTTAAGAAGAGAATCCTTGGAAACGTAGAGGTTTATATATGAACCCGCCAGAAATGTTTTATTTGATGTATTGCTCCATTTTATGCCCGTGGCTTAGTCATACATATGAAATACTTGACTTTTTCCAGTTTGATACATCGGGGAATTCATTGTGTTTTAGCTTCAATGTTTTGTTTTTGGGTTGTAAAAATGAAAGAGAGTCCCTGATACAGTTCATTGGAATCCGTATAGCATTCAGGTTTTGGAAAATACTATCTGCTAACAATGTCTGGCAAGCCTGCTAAAAGTAATTATTAACCAGAAAATTAAGCGTTACATTTGCAAATTGCGTTAATTTGTACGATTGTCTGAAAACAAGGAGGTACCCCCAACAAAACAAAAAGGAAGCAGAGAGACGAATTTTGGTTTGCATTTTGTTGCTTTCATCGCTCTCATACTCTCACTCCCTCTCTCTCACACCCTAAATCATTCTCACGCTCTGTCAATGTCTCCCTTCCTAATGTCTACCTATGCCAACAGCTTCTGTGTCCCTGCCTTCTTGCCTCTTCTTGTTCTTCTGTTTTCTTTGTTCGGCCGCGTCTCCCCTCGGTGACCGCTCTGTTAACCAGGCCTCTGGAAGCGCTTCCCCCCACGGCTTGGCCCTTTTGCTGAAGTACTCCGAGAAGTCTGAATATTGCATATGGATTTGCAGAGAAACAAAAGCTCCTGTGAATGGTGAAATTCATGCAAATCATCACCTTGCATGATGCAGGATTAGGGTCTGCCATGCAAAATCATTTTCTTGCCCTGCCTAGGTGCCATTAAGGCCTTTAGCCGCCATATTTAAATGTTACAAAGCTCTATAGGTGTGTCAGAACACGAGGCATGGGTGAAACTGGATGGGGAGAGTGAGAAGGGTTAAAAGCAATGATCCCTCTAAGCTGCGCGCACAATCAAAATGTATGTGTGTACATAACGTTACTAACCTTTTCCCAGTAAGCTGCCTCCCCTGGGGCTCAAAGTATAAGTGTGTCTGCAACAGCCATTGCGAGTGCCACCGCAAGAGAGATTTGTCCCAGTTGAGGCACAGATCTCCTGTCATTGCACGTCTGCCAGTCAGTGCCGCACCGGATATGACGTCATATGTAGCCCGGCGCTGTCTGCCAGACTTGAAGAGTAGGACTACACCGCAGTATGCCAGACTCAGAGCCCGAGTATGGGGAAGTAATGGGATAAATATATATATTTTTATGTATATTAAGTGGGGGGGTGCTAAGGGAAAAGTATGAAGATGATGGGGAAATAATGCTGGGTGGGTATGGAGATAATGAGACGTTATGTTAGATAGAGGGGGGTGATTGTGATGCAATATAGGGTTATGATGGTAGGGGATGGACAATTTGGTGGTTGGGGATAATGATCATGGTGGGGGCTGCGAATGATGTAGCCCTGTTGGCAGCTATGCTTTTTACTTCAGTAATAATCAATAAACATATTTATTCCCACCGCTTATTAACAGTGTGCTATTTGCACCATATATTCTTTAAAAGTTCCATCTTTGAGAGTAAGATTAAAACGATGCCGCTCTCGGCCGTTTTATTTTACATGGTTCGGATGATTTTGAACGTTTGAGCTGTTTGCCGTAGGAAGAGCGAAATAATTCCTGATACTCGTTTTACCTCCCATCTCTATATTCAACATCACAAAGACTGCAAACAAGTAAACAAAGCCATATCCATCACCATATAACAGATTTCTCGACTTCCATTAGTGGAAAACTATGTCAGTTAACATTTGATCTTCTACTCCTAGCTCAAAATATTGATTTCTAATTTGGGGTACTGCATGACATCAACATGCTCACAGAAGCCATTATGTTGTAATTGATGAAGATATAAATGCATTGCATGATTTCTTCTCTGTTTAACCATTCCTGTACAACTGAAAGACCCGAGTTTCATTGTTACCAAAGTGTTAAGCGTCTGTATGGGAAAAGCTAACAAAACAAAAAAAAAAATCTCATCTTCTCTGGGAACAAAAGGTCTTTCTACAGACAGATTTCTCTGTGTAGACGGAGAATTATCGTTAAAGGATCCTTCTGTCCTTAATTTACACTTACATTAACTCACATTAATAGTTTCCGTGGCAACCATTTAATTACCTAAAACAAAGGAATGTTCGCGTGCGGCTGATGTGTATGGAAACAAACTCCCGATGTCCGGCTGAAATTGACAATAAAGTCAGTGGGTTGGATTTGCTTGCATATTGTCAGTGGAACACATGTTCACATCTCTATGCATGTATGACACATGTTCTGATCACGTATTCTATAGAAAAAAAATCCATAAGTGTTATACGATAGTAAATGCTCCGCTCGCAGAGTATTGATGAAACCTGGTTATATGCTATTGCAGGTGCATCGAAAATCATAGCGGTTATTCTCTCAGCAAAATGTCATAACTATGATGTAATGTTTTAGTTCTTAACTGAAATATGTATCCCTGGACATAGGGTTTGAGTTCAAATTCTTATTGGTTTTATCCCCGTCTGAGGGTCTTGGTGGGAAATTGCCAGGTTCACAGTGGTGCTTAGTCTCTAACCGACCCTTTCCTACTCCAGTTTAATAATATCCAAGCGTCCCATACCCCAAAAGGTGCACACAGATAGGTCTATAGACCCCATGTTGACATAACATAAGGGAATAATAAGTAGGATGAGCTAGGACTATTGTTCCAGGTATATATAGCAGGAGGAGCAGAAGGTCTCTGTTTCCATGGCATGGGCTTATGGAGACAAGATACCATATACTGCATTGTCGTGCCCTGTGAAGGAGGACAAAATAGATCTGTTTCCCCAGAAGGACACTTTTTTTAATTCAGTTTGTAAGTACATAACGTAAGGGGGCTCCCTATCCCCTACAACTAGTGTAGGTACCGCACGTTTAAATCACCCTACTGTGCTAGGCTCGGCCACTTTATATGGAGGATAAAGCTTATGTACTCTGTTGGTTTTGACAATACCTTCTCGTTCCATCTTGTCTATTGTTTTGTAAACATACTTCCCTGCCGCCTTCAATCCTCGCTGTGCATGGGGAGTTTACCGTACGGCAACGTGGGATATGTTGGGAAATCTTTGAGAGGATATTCCGCTCTGTAAATATGATCTGAAGATGACAGCGACAACCATTACACATAGTTTAAAGTCCAAAGACACCTCTAGTGGTTTTTTTTGTTTTGCAAGCTGAGACTCTCCATCATTCCTCATACTGGCAAGAGACGACAGCTTAAAGAAATGCTCTGGGTAGCATGCGCAGCTCTCCAGCTTTCATCCTGTGAATTTGCCAGGTGTAATTGATCTTCTAGAAGTTTATCTTTCCAGCGAGATGTTCTATTATTGCACATTAATCAGAGCCTTCAGGCATTAACACAGAGACAACCAGAAGCTAATTAAGTGAGAATCTATGCCAGCTTATACAGAAGTGTAAGGTGCTGCCCTGAAGGGGACAAGGTTTCTCTCTTCATCTAAAATGCTAGAATTCCACAGTTTATAGGAAAAATAGCCTTCACTAAATATAATACATTTACATTCCATATCTGCATTCCAGATGTTTGCATTGGATTTTGCAAAGCATTTCAATAGATTTGCTTTTAAAGGAACCATGACTGAGATAGTCGGACTTTTGTCAATACTAGAAAGATGTTAACCGGTTTACATATCCACTACCGTTTGGGATCATTCAGCTGTTTTCATGGAAAACAAATTCATTTCTAGCTGTAACATTATTGCATAATGGTGTTCTAACGATCAATGAGCTCTTTACATTTAAACTTGGATAAGCGAACATGACGTATCATTGGAATACAGGAGTGGTGGTTGTTGATAAAGTTTCTCCTATTAAGGTATTCCATCAAAAAGCTACAAGAACCATTTACAACGTTAATGTCTGCACTATATTTCTGATCCATGTCATGTTATTTTAATGGACAAAAAAAATATTTTTCTTTCAAAAGTGACCCCAAACTTTTGAACAGTAGTGTAAGTATGAAACTCTGATTACATTTGCTTTGTCCACAATGATCTCTGGAGTTGAATTTTATAGTGTGGCCCACTGACGAAATCACCTGCAATGGGCACGTGAGCATAAGAACTGGCCCATGGAGCGATGGAAGAAGGTGGCTGGTCTGATGAATCACGTGGATGGCCGGGTGCGTCGGTTGCCTTGAGAACACATGGCACCAGGATGCATCCATGGAGGCCGCATCTCACAACGTACAGGACTTAGTGAAGATACCACCGCGTACCTTCAGAAGTCTAGTGGAGTCTATTCCTCGACGGGTCAGGGCTTGTTTGGTGGCAAAAGGGGGACCTGCACTATATTAGGCAGGGGGTAAGCTTCTGGCTGATTGGCGTATGTATATGCCATACTTAATACCACATCGCAAATCCTTCTAAGCGTGGTAACTCACTGGTTTTCGTTGTGATGAAAATTTTAAAATCCTTTGAAAAATGTACACTTAAAAGTATATCAGCTGGCACTAGAACGAAATTCATCTTCTTGCTCTTCAAAAATATTTTTAGTAACAGTGTCGGTTTTTTTTTAACGCAAGTGAAATTCAATATATTGTTTGCCTTGCCTAAAATCCCCAGAATATACATTATTCAGCATCTTAATTTTACAAGTATCTAAAGCCATTTACTGCTTTGATCTTTGGCATTGATCGTTAAAGGCCGGGACGGCTACTATCTCCTGGTGCAGCAGTAACTTTCTTAAAGATGTATATGTATGACCTTTAGTTCCTCCTTGAAAAAAAGAACAGATTAATGTGATTTTGAAAGCACCAGCACCAGGAAATCTATGAAGAACCTGCGTCTCAGATCAGCTTCCCACTCATGAGAGATCAGTAATTTGACTTGCAGCTACCTACCACTATTCTCTTTGTTCCTGGAACTGTGTTCAAAGCTGAACATAACCAAGTTTGTTTTTCTTGTAAATCCAAAATGTTCTAGAACATTCATAACTCTCACTTGCACCAGCTATTCCTCCTTTAGACGTTACTACCAGTTTGGTTTTTTTTAATACTGAATGCATTAAGAGCTCTGATTCATTCTGGACTTATGAGGGTGATATCATTATTATTATAATTTTTCCTTTTATTTTTGTTCTTTCAACAAAAAAATCACCGCTCTTTTGCTGCAAATCTCAAGCAGGGGGATTCTCGATGTATAAATGGCACATAAATGGAATGAAAAGGTCAATGTTAGTTCAACAAACCTCTCCAAAATGTGAAAAACAAATCAGATTTGTGAAAAATTTAAGTGGTTTAAGTGGTTTCTATAACTGTAAACCTTGGCTACAGAATAAAATGGCACATATTAATATTAAGCGCTAGCACCTTTTTTTGGCATTTTAATTTTACATAGTGCTTCGTTTTAAAGTTGAACATACATAGCATGGTGATGAGTGCATAGGGAGAAATGGATGTGTATTAGGAGTCTGTTTACTTACGATTGAGCTTTCAGTTGGGTTAAAAGCTTAAATCAACTGATATAACTCTTGAATTTGTATATGTTGGCAAATATACTTAAACCTGGGTTATAATCCACATGATTGTGCGTTCAACTCAAGACATTGTCAATGCAAAGTAACACTGAAAAGTAATCATAATCATAATCCTGTTTAATAATGGCAGGGGTCCAAGTACCCTTTACACCCAATATGAGCCAGTTCATTGCTCCAACTCTGCCCTTTCCTCCATGTATGAAGTTAATTTACAGAACTTGGAATGAGAGTGTATTAAGGTTAATATTAAAAGGTAGTGGGCTGCCTGACGTCCACTGACCTTTCCATCATCTCCTCCACTTTGAGAAGGTAGAAATGTATGGTTAAAGCAGGAAAGGGGAATGGCGTCCACCAGAACACTCCCAAATACCATCTCATTCCCTTTGAAAATTAGAACCAAATGGAAATCACTCTCCAGTGCCTAATGGGTACAATCTGTAAAAAGAAATGTTTAGGTTCACCACCTGTTGACAATTTGGGGAAATAATGTCCTTGCATCCTCATTTTCGATCTCACAGAAAGGAGACACCAAAAACAATAAACTATAAAGACTTGAGACGAACTAAAACCGATGCTAAAGCTTGTAGGTGGCTGCATATGGGATGATGCGTTTGCCTCGGTATACGTTGCGCCTCCTCATGTCAAGACTGGCTAGCCATAGCTGGACATTCTTAAGGATGATCTAATGAACAGTAAAAATTTAGTGATTTTGGTTTGTTAAGCCTGAAAACCCATGATAAACCGGATTCAGATATGATGGCTTTTAGTCGTTCTTTAAAATAAATAAAAAATACCAGGCTAAACAGATACTGAGTGCACACTTTGCCCCCAATGAAAAGACTCAGCAAATAGCATTATATGTAATATAGTCATAATTAGAAACAGTTCAGAATAACTTGAATCCTTAAACCATTCAGCTCAACCAATCTGCCTGGACTCAAGACCTTAATAAGTCCTTGGTTTTGTCTTGGATTCAGGATAGCTATACGTCTATAGCTAACACATTGCATATACTAATTACCAGTGCCCTATTAAGTGTGTCTTCTTCGTTACCATCACAGTTAAGCCGGGATCTTTGTAATACTAAGTGCTTACCTGGTTTGGCCCGGAGTCTTCGGGTGAAGCCCTGTTTCCCCAGGTCTCCGGGTCAGCTTATACTTATTAAGGCCAGCAGCTTAGCTCATGTCACAGCACTGCTTAATGATGGAAGCTTATCCCCGTAACCTTCTATTGCCGAGCCTGTGTCTTTAAACCTTCCTATACCTTTAAACCACCATTAAAAGCTAACAGCAATGTGCTGTGCTACAGGCTGCTTATTACAAACAGAAAGCAATTGTTATAAATGAATAATTGTGACCACATCAAACAAACCCTGCAGAAACTGTTTACATCAGTGTTTCGGGGAAATTGAAAACCACTGGAGTGTGTCAGTATGAAATAAAATGTAAAGACAATTTATTTATATATTAATACAAAATATTTATTTAAGCACGTGGGTGGGGCTGGAGCGCAATGCCGTATATTTATGTGTATATTTAATGAAGGGGAGGAAATTACATTTTATGGGTTAATGAATCACATGGTTCCTGTCTTTATAATGGGATGTAAAGTGTCTTTATAATGGGAGAGATAAAAGCAAATATTAAGAGGGATGGGACCGTACCAGTTGACAGAGAGCGAAATAGATGGGTTGAGTAGCTGTTAGGATGTAGTAAGGAAAGGAGAGAAAGTTGGATAGGGTCAAGTGGTCAGGCTGTGAGGTGGAAGAACATCAGAAACCTTTTCAGGGGTGACAGGACTAAAGCAGTTAAGGGTGGTTACAGGTACCATGTCAGTACCAACACAAGGGACAATGCCATTTGTAATGGTTTCTATTTTATTTTTGAAAATGATTGTTAAGGGTAATCCAGAACCAAAATGCAAGGTCAATTTTCACTGCATGAAGGAGCCGACAACCCCAGATCTACATGCCGGCCTTTATAGCCCTCATTACTAAGTTGCGGCTGGTGTCCCTCTAGGCACAAATGAAAGGTGACATTGTATGCAGCAGGCTCCTATGGCGTGTGGTCAGCAGGCAGCCTACTGGGCATTTGTCTGGTGGGCCAGATGGCTAGTCCAGGCCTGTCCTACAGTAAGTGCAGATAAAATATTGGGAAAGCTATATAATGTGCCAAATGTGGTAAAAAAAAAATTGTAAGATTTGTGGTGACATCTCAAACTCACTGACTGCCTATTAATTGAGTTTAATACATGTATGTCACTCTGCGGTATAACTATCTGCACATTCTCCATTCATGATCATTATACATGGTATTTTGTCCTTATTCCTTGCAGTTGTGTCGTGAGTGATTTTTTCTGTCTTCTCTCCTCTAAACTGATGGATATTGCTTGCCGATATCATGAAAAACATGGCTAATATATCAGTTAAATGGGAATTTCCAACACCACCTTCTCATCCATACAAGTGGCTCTTTGGAGAACGGAATGTGTAATCAATAGAGTTAAATCTTTAGCTAAGATAGATATCAGAGTGTCCCATGGATCCACACCAACCTGTGGCCCTCAATCTATTAGTAGACGAAAACGTGTGTTACTCTCAGCTGACTGAGAAGTATTTAGCATCTGTTTAATAAAACGTATTACAACATCCATCGGTAGTCTGTTGAAAACCTGAACGGTCCCAGTTGTTGTGGTGTCAAAAGGGATAATTAAGACCCCACTTCACAGTAGTGGTTTATTATAGACTTGTGCTTTCAGATTCATACAAATTGCAAATTAAATGACATTTGCATATTTAATCAATTCATAAGAATCTGTAAGAACGAGGCCAGACCCCCCCATGAAACAGACTAAAAGAAGCAAAAAGCTCTGCAAAAAAAAATTGGCATGCAAAATCTGTGGGGTCTTTCACTTACACTCGCTTTCTCACACTCGCTTTCTCTCTCACTCACTTTCTGAATGTCTCTCTACCTTCCCTGCCGACCACTTTGAGTTTGTTGTCCCGCAGTCCCACTTCTGTGTCTTGCATCTTCTCGTTCTTCTCTCTTTATCCTCATCTCTGTGGACATGACAGCTTCTGGTGAAGTCCTCTCCCCCGACTGCAGGGTCGGGGTAGAAGACGTCACTGGAAGCTCCGCAATTTTGTTCTAAGATAACCTTGTGTGAACTTCTGCCAAAATGGTGTATCTTCTGATGTCATCCTCTCCCCCAATTGGAGGATCGAGGGTGATGACATAACTAGAAGCTCCATCATTTTGGCAGAAGTTTGCCAGGATGTTATGTCTATTTTATCAAAAATTTACATACCACCTACTATTAATAAAATCCCTAAGTGGGATTTTTTTGTTTTTAAGGTTATGGTAAGGTCCTTACAGATGACTTCTAGATCACCTATAGATACTTATTTGCATTATTAATTAATTTACATCAAAGCCAAAGTGTATTTTTTACCCAGATTCATTTCTATACACATTGTTCTGATATTAAATAGCAGCTTTATTGCTTCTATTTATGTAAAAGGGAAAACGTCAGAGCAGGAATAAGGGATAGTGGGACCCTTCAAGTTTTCTCATTGAAGCCATTCTAGAAGAAAGAAATAGCTTTAGTCCTTGTGTCACTGTGGCGTCACCTTTCTTGATAGTTGCCCCTTCGTGCTGCACTTCTGATCCACCGAATTCCTATATGAGACATGAGTGAATGAATTGGCAGAAGAGCAGAGACCTGAAGATCTGATACAAAGACAATCTGGGAAACCTAGGGGTTCTCTCTCTCTCTCAGACAAATGAGCAGCAGGCTGGGGCGAAAATGACAGGAAAGGGTAATGCAATGATAGAAGGCAACCCTCTGAGGAATAAGGAAAAACAGACAGGTATGCTAGTTAAAGCACAGAAGATAAAATATAATCCCTCACTTCCAACGGAAAATCGTTGTGCTGTTTCACTAAAGAGAAAAAAGCCACAATTTAAATATTTTACTTTAAAGGCAAGGCCGATCCTAGATTAAATGATGCCCCAGACAAGAATACTCTGTGACCCACTCAATCTTTTATATTTTAAATACGTGTTCTATATGAGATCAAATCTTGCAGGCCTTTGTGACTTTCAGGGCTGTAGAATGTTGTGATGACCTCATATATGTGCATGTTGATCCTAATTGTTGACGTCCATAATTGTTGACCTTATTTGCTGCGCCTCCCAGAATCCCCTGTGGTTGTGGCAGCACCATGAGATTTCTGAGGGAAAACAAGCCTTCTGGCTTGTCTGGGGTCTGTAGATGAGTGTTAACAATGCTTACTACTTATATAATATATATTATATATATATATATTATATATATATATATATACAAACACATATACATATATCCCGCTTCTGCAGCTTTGCCTCTAGCTGCTCGCGCACACTGTTTCACCGCAGGGTCACTCCGATACGCCTCCCCATGCCGTTTCAAAATAATTTAGAAAGGGCCCTTCCAACCGGGATCAGTGCGGTCCAGGTCGGAAGGGCCCTTTCTAAACAATTTTGAACTGGTGCGAGGAGACAGGAAGAAGGGGTCGCACCCCCAGTGCCACCCCTGTAGTTAGGCCAGTGGGTAAATGGGAAAAAATAATCTTAATGTTTCTGAGAACAGAAAGTTAAAATAACTGAGCCCAGTGTGTTTTCCAAACTATATATCGCTCATTTTATTCTGTAAACTCTTTAAAAAATATTATTCACCTAAATCAGAGAATGACCCCTTTCAATTTTCATATATAACAGCCGTATTAGATTTATAAACCCTTAAAACAGAGAAAACCTACATCCCTTTCAGCAGGGACTTCTCCACATAGTTCTTCCACCTGTCTTGGACACGTTGGGCCACCGAAAGACATTTGATTTATAACTCCCTCGATGCTCATGGCTTGTTAACCACCGAACAAATTTAAACACCTCTCAATAAATTACCACGAAAAGTATAAATAAAAAATAAACACACACAGCAAATTATCTGTTCGTCATTTCAGCCAGTTCTCGTCATTTTAACCTTATGAATTTAAAGGCTCTTTTAATAAGCCCTTGCCTCAGCAAAGGGAAAATAGACACAGCTAATAGGCTTTTTTTTTTAAAAAAAAAAAACCCCATAAACATCAATATATATATTTGCGGGAATCAAGTCAGCACATTCTATACGGGTAGTAATTTTAAAATTAGCAGTTGCAGGGAGAGATAAGCACCATCAATAAATTAAATGGTAACCCTGTGGTTTCTCTACAAAAAAAAAAAAAGGTTAAAATAAACTTGCGTGATTGACTGAGAATTTTAAGTAGTTTTTCTTCAATGTAATCAGGGCTGTACCAATGTCATTGCTCATTAAAAAGAAAGATTTTCACTCCAACGTTTGATAGAGTGTGTTTTTCCTCTCATTTGCATTCCGCTTTCTACAGAGTAAGCATCTTGCCTTGCAAATGATTAGATTCCTTCTTGTCCCTTATCTGTCTATAAAGTCATATAATGGAAGGGAGCCGTGATTTGCAGGCATGTAACATAAATGATTGAATGAAGATATTGACTGGAGAGTCCTAAGGCAAACAGACCGCTGGATGGACTGGCTTTGACAGAATGATGGAAGGCAGCCTTGGTTCTTACATAGTCGCCATTCTAATTGGCCTTTATGAATATTTAATGAAATCAAGATGAGATTCAATCAGTGCTCTTAGCTGCTGAATCTTAAGAAAGATAGAAAATGCACGTTATTAGGTTTCCCTGTGTACACTGTGAGTTCTGGATTATTTTTCGTCCTGCTCGCCCATTGCACAAGCATATTGACAGCTAGCATTTAACCGAACCTTCATGTCAAGCATATTGAGTAGTCACACTGCACGTTGATAACTGCCGTGCAATATTATAGCTACTCGCCCTGGCGACATCGGCGGTCAGACCTGGACTGGCCAACAGCTCCTCATACCCACCCAACCTGCCATTCCAGCTTCAGATTGGGCACTACAGCGTGTGGCCGTCGGCTGGATATGCCCGTCGCATGCTATGTGTTGTAAAAACGTAACGTGCAGCCTGTCATATCCAGCCATCGACCATGCTTACGTCATGAAGCAGCTGCCAGCCTTAAAGTGACAGGGCTCTCGTCATCCCCAGTCCGGCCCTGCCAGGGGTGGAATTGGCACAGAGGAACTTGAGTCCCAAATTGAGATGGTTCCACCAATCCTAGGGCATTACAGAGCATGTCAAATCTACTTACCATGATTTGTCAGATGGAGTGGTATAAGGTTCCTCTGGATCTGAGATTCTGATAAACCTTCAGTTTCCCTGGGTTTTATTATTAGCCCTTCCTCCTGTTAACGTCAAACACTGAAATTGGGTACCACAAGTGAGCCTCAAGGTGTTCTACATTTTGTGACTTTGTTAAGCTGATCCATGGACACCTGAGTCCGTCCAGTAACTGTTGAAGAAGTCCTGGGGCTATTTGCTCAAAACTACTGGTTCTATTGAATAAGAGATATTTTGATATTTTGGTTTGGCTGTAATGTTTTTTCTGACCATAGGGTCACCTGCAAAATTACCAAAGGCATTCCAATTTTTTTATTTTAACATACGCCGTTAGATAACATCCAAAGGCCGAAGCAATAATTGTCTTTTTTGTGGGTAAAATTTGGCTTTTCCACTCAGTTCTCACTAATAACATATCCGTGCTTTGAAAACATAGTCTATGTAGTGCTTTGACAGAGTTCTGCCTGTCTCTTTTCCTTTCATTTAAATGTAGAATTTTTGTTTTCCGAAATGCACTGGCAGAAAGTCTTTTTCTTTCATGGAAACACAAAGGGAAGATTAGTGTATAAATGGAAAAGTCACACCATGGGGGAGGCTCTCAGCATTTTAGTATTGCAAATGTGAATGTGTCTCTTCCCTAGATAAGCTGTTCATTGAAGCAATGTGATGCCTTTATGCGAAGCATTATATTTTGTGGCAGAAGCTCCCATTGCTTTCAGAAGCCTCAAAAAGCAAGGTTTTTTTGGGGTTTAAAATCAGTTGTAAAATAGAACAAAAAAGGGGACTCCTTGTGTGTCTAGAGAAAGCCACATATAGAATTTTTAGACATACACAAAGCATGCTTATCTGAAAAGGGATATGCCAAGATTAAAATGTGACCATACCTACGCCTCGATGGCATCCTGGAAATGATTTAATGTTACCGAGTATCATTGCTTAACCCCTTGAGTCTTGCAATAAGCCTAAAAACAGCTAAAACCCAAGATTTGGTGCACGAATACCATATTATGCTGTCCCCGGTCCATGGTTTAACGCAGTATGGACATATATTTAGGATTTTAAAATGTCCACAATGTTTTATTATTTTAAACCGGTTATCATGTGCTTCTTTGTCTCACGTATATTTGAATATGAGATAATGAGAATAGAACGCAAACAATGATAGTTGCAGGATAAGGTGGTCTGCCCTAAGAATCCGTTTTTTACCCAAATCGGTCCCAGAGTAATGTCGCTTACACGTCGGTGGGGGAATATGGTTTCAGAACAGATTGTGAGCTCACGAAGCAAATCTGCAGCTATATGCACTCTCTTTCTTCAACCATCCTCCCTCGTCATTTATAGACTGCATTGCGACACTACCAAGGTGACCCTGTATTATAATAATTGAAAGGCAGAAGCTGTAATGATTTCTCCCTGTTCCGTTTTTGGCGGCTAATACAGAGGTGGAAGTGTTTTGTAACAGCTGTATGGGAAAGTACAGCTCCCCTGAGCACAATATATTTAATACCCAAGTAAACATTAATAACGCAGACTGGCTGTGTTTTTGTAACTTGCAGAAAGAGATGTGGGTTCGCTCATAAAACAAACTGCTCACGGCTTTTCTTCTGAAATATGCATGTCCGGGGAATTCAGGCAATGGGCAGTTTTATTGTCTGGATGGATGTGCGTTCGTACAGAAAGATGCGTATATGTATACATATTCAACCAAATATATGGCTGACACTTTAACCAGTTGGCTGCCAGAAGAAGAACTTTTAGATACAATTTGGATCCTGAGAGTAAATCACTATGTGGCGTAGTTGGCATATGGCTTTACTTACTAAAGTATGAGCTGGCCAAAAGTCCTTTGGAGAGCTGATAGTAATATTATTTTAATCTATCAACTTCCTCTGATATTGAACATTGTTAATCCCGGTGCTTCTTGGGTGGAATGTGTAGCTAAATGTTATTTCTTCTGTCTAGGATCCTATTGTGTGCAACATCTCGTATGCAAAATGCCTTTGGAAGAACTTCCAGCAACTGGTCCAAAAAAAGCTCCTTTTGACAACAATATTGAATGCGTTGACAGTAGTTAATGTGGACACTATGCTTACAGTATTGACAGAATATGTATTTTTTACAATAAAATGCTACCACACATAGAGAGAGAAGGCTACAGGTATCTCAGTAGACACTTTACGCTACAAAGCTTAGACCAAGACTGGATGAAATGGCTGTTCAACCAAAAGCTGGAAGAACTATAGCTGGAGCATCTCAGTATCTAGTCTGTTTGCCCATCTAGTCCGGCTCTTGATGCAAAGTCACAGACCTTAATCACACCCTGGCTTCACCATTGGTTTGGAAATAAACGGGTGAATGTCATTCATAGAGGATAAGTCCCCTTGTATACAGCTAATACATATAGGGGGAAGTCTATATTGCAGACCAAGAAGGAGGAACCGCTAGAGGAGAGACTTGTGTTGGCAGCTGCAAAGGCCTCCATCGCATTCTTAGTAGTGTCTAAGCCTGGGTCTAGAGCAGTTGACTGCCCTTTTGCCCTGTGTTAAAATTGATTCTGAATGCAAACTATTTTTGCTGTAAGTTTGTTGATATGAAGTTATCCATCCAATAATTCACATTAAGCGTGTTATTCTTTTCTGTATTTCAGCAACAACGGAGACTTGACCTTCTGACAATAACCAACCCGAGTGAGTAACCAATTTCTTATAATTGCTGTATTAAACTCAAAGATGCTTTTCTGAAAGGAGTTCTTCTGTGGAGCTTTGGATCCAGTACGTCTTTATCAGGCTGTGAGACCCAGAGCAGGGCTTCTTTACCCAGCGGATGGTGTGAGAATTTTCCCAGATCTTATCATCAAAGTTTGGCCAGGGGACAAACGGCAAAGACAAAAACATCAGCTGATGCTCTTTATTGATGATTTATTGATATCATTGTTTTTTTTTTATATAAATATACGCTGGAAAGGTCTCGAAAGGGTCTACTTAAAGCTCTTCAGTGCCTGAAAGAGTCCCTGCTCTAGAACGATGCCAACTGTATGGGCTGCTATGATACACTGTATATTTCTTGATGAATTCTGGATATTTGTGTTTCTGCGCCGTGCCTATTTTATGTTACATTTTAAAAAATGTTATATTTACTGGGGTTTCGTTATTGTGTTTGTAATTCAGCATCTTCTGCACCCCATTAATTGAGCAATATAACTATTGTTGGCTTCTTATTATTCCTAGTAATGGAAGCATTTATATTGTATTTGTACAGTAAGCTATCTTTTTGAAGAATGAGAGGGACATATTAATTCCCCCCCCCCATACATATATATATACAAATACTGTTCCTAAGATGTGTTTTGTGTCCTGTTTGACATAGGGAGAGGGCATCATTTGAAGTAGTAACGGTGATATGGGTTTAACCACCAGTAGCTAATATACTGGGGAATTGTATCCTAATGAAACCTAATAAACGTAAAATGGGTTCCACTGATGTTTCTAGTATAGTTATACTTTGTGGGCTTACTTCATATGGTTTGTGATCACAGAATTCTGATATTTTTATTTATTGGTAGTACCTCTGACTGTGATGACTGTATCATAATATAGGAGGTAAGGGATATGCTGGATATCATTATTTTGATTGACATTATGATTCACCAATTACCAACCTGTATTTAAAATGATTTCCTGGTGGCCTTTGTTGCCCTGGCTAAGCCAGTTTTCTATAGTCGGTGAAATGGGCATAGAGAATTTATATAAGGGAATGGTTTAATTTTACTTTCTGTAGCTTAGGGCAGCTAAGAGACATCATCAGTATTGGGTCTGCATATATATGAACCTTTTCTATGGCAGGTATTTTCATGTAACATAACAGTGATAAAATGTTGTTAGGCAATTTTTTTTTTGTTATTGGATCAATAAATTGTTGAGCGTCTGAGAGTCTCAGGGCTTTCCGGAAGCAACGTTGTCCAAGAAATCTAGACATTAATAAATATGATGTAAGCATTCTCATGTAACTTTGAAAGTAAGGTTTGACGTCTGTGGTTCATTCTTCCACTGCTTTTATCTGTTTGAAAAGGAGAAAAGTTTCTTTGCCCGGAAGGGTTGTGTCGTGAAGTTTAAATGGTCTCAGAGTTTTCAGGAGACTCACTATGTCTGCTGTTTCTAAAGCAAGAGTCCATTCTTAAGTACCCTTTACCAGGTCGCCACAATGTATCTTTGCACCTCGGCATGTCCCATTAATTGGATACTTGGATCTGAAAGTCCAACGCGCTCCATTGAAAGCTGACATTTCTAACGAGATGACCTTTTCAGCACTCCATAATGATTATCGTCTGGCTTTGTTTGCACACAATAACACATACTTCACACCACAGAGAGAATATGGGCTTTGAAAACTATTCAAAATCCAGTTAGCAAAAAACGAGTAAATTGGGTACAAACATTCATCAGATTGTTATTGTTCTGCTATCGATTTGAATGTTCTTTCATCTCTCCTGTTGCATTATAGAGATCCAAATTATCTCTTATTCCTTATTCTTGTTTTGCCGGATTCTATTAAAAGGTCAAATGCTTGCAAAAAGACAGATCTGCTGGATAAAGGCTATATGATAACCATCAACCTTCAAATAACCTTTAAATGGGCTGTCCCTCCCCGGCTGTAGTAATTGATGTGCTCATTTAAAAAGTGAATACTGCGTCTAAATATTTGGATCCGGTGGCAAGAGTAAATAGGATACAATATGCTTGTTTGAACAGTTCAGATGGAATATTTGCTGTTTAGAACATAAAAAATATGTATTTGAAAGGTCAATAGGAATAGTTATTCAACAAAATTACCTCTCAACCCATACTCTCAATGGCTGAATCCTAATGGGCTGCCCAAGTATGGACTCAGAATGTAAACTAAGGTCTTCCCTGTCCCATTGGATAACAATCTCAAAGATTAAGAATTGAATACGTTATCTCTATATTATATCTATATATATACACAATTTCAAATTGGTCCCGTTTCCTTTGATAGAATAGTGGATTGCTTCACCTGATGGAATTCTACAAACCAGAGGAGACACTCAGACACTCTTAGTATAGTTCTTACCAAATGATGCGTTCTTCATTCTTGGTGGAACATGGCACAGAAAGTTGCTTACATTACTCAATTATTTAATAATTGAATCGGCTAAGGCCATCTTATTTATTTTTGCACATACAACTGCCATCAGTGCCTGCGGGTGATGTGTCAATGGGTTCAGTTTGAACCCCAGGCATTAGGAGTAAATGTTTTGGGACCTTGTGTAGGCACACTACCGGCATCTTTCCATGCATGCACGCTGAACTGATTCATCTGATAGACCATGCTCAGAGACTGTGGTTGAGTCAAGAAAACTAGATGAGTTAGCCGAGTACAGGAAAGGCAAGGAAAAAAACATTTTGTATTTGTTGGTACTCCAACAGGCATAAAAGTTGACTTTTTACAGTAACTCCACTACCGGCAATATTCCACCCCCCCCCCCCTTGTTGCATGGTCCTGAAGTACACATAGCCATGCGTGGCAGCTTAGAATTCAGTTACTTGGTCTTTTTATGCTTTGATGATCGCAATTGGTTTTATCTTCCGCATGGATATTCAAATTTTATTTTCACAAATATAGCCGTGAGAAGCAGGTTACCACCTGCGTGAAACAAAATGTTACTCCAGATTCCGAAAGGTTGTGCACAACATGAAATTATATTCAATTTAGCTCAGTGCTTGAAGCATGACCCAACTGGCCAGGGTATTTGAGGACAGTCCTGAGAACTTTAGACTAATGCATCTGTGTCGGCATATCCTTGTATCCCACAAGGATGCCCCATGGGCATACAAGTCATTTCAGAAATATTCTTGTGGACATGTTTCTGGTTCCATAAACAAACAATACAAACAATTGTACAGGACGATTATATACAATAATACTAACAATACAAACAGTTATACAAGACAAACAACTAGGTTCATATTTCCAAATTACCACCCTTCAGGATCTATAAATAATATTACCCCCTATATCAAAGAAGACAAAAAAAAAGTCGTACCCCATAATTTGATTCTTAAAGTTGTTATCAAGCTTATTCTTCTATATCTCTATACTAGCCATATACTTTCTGCCAGAGTTCCCAGCCAAAGTTCGTTGTTTCTTTTTTTGTTCTTTCCATTTCTATTTGGAGTTTTATCCGTGAGCGTAATATCCCCCAGTTTGGTAAATCTTGAGATTTCCACTTTTGCTGCCATTAGTATATGTAAAGTATAAAGCTCTCTATCTTATACAGTTTTTAACCGCGTGAAATCGTGCCATGTTCTAAAGACAATTTAGCTTACTTTTCTTCCACCTTGTGTTTTGGTAAGGTAAGGACATAAAATTATTTAGGAGAACATTTCCCAATCGATCTGGCTATAAGAAATCTCTAAAACACTACTTTTTCCATTATCCCTTTTTTTAATGAAAAATGTAGCTCTCTAGCTTTTCTTAGGGAGCATTATGCTCCCTGTTTGCTCTGGAGAGCAAATATTTCTAGACCTTTGTTATTTACCAATGGTGTTTATAAAACTAAGTGCACAGATTGTAATGGGGGAATAAATCACTTTAATATACCATCAACTCCAACCGCTGGCATTATAGAGCAAATATAGTAATGGTCACCAAATGAAATATTGCTATTATCTTCATGGAATGCAAATATTACTTCCCTTCTGATTAGAGAAAACGGAGAGAAAACCACAGAATGTGGCACGCAGAAATTGGACAAAATTGGCGCATTTACTGATGTTAAAAAATGTAGAAATGGCTGCAAATGTATTATGCTATTTATTAAGGTGATGCATCGCTTGTTAACTGATTAAAAATTTTTTTATCTACACACTAAGGCTTAACTGCTGTATGGGGCTTATTCACTAAACTGTGAGTTTACAGGATAGCTTTGGCAAGTTTCTCAACTATACAGATGATCCTTTCTCTTAAAACATGATGAGCTGAATCATCTCCCCGCAACTCCTGCCATTGATTTAGTAAATATACCCCCATATGCCAAAAGGCCATATATAGCCGTTCTGAAGACTCCCGATCTTGTTATTTATTATACTTCTCCCACTCGAAGCTCTTGTGATATGGATATGACATTATTAGTGTTCTAGCAGGAAGAATTTGAATTTAGACGGCAGAGAGGAACCATTCTGCCCATCTAGCCTGGCCATTTTTCCTTTTTGCCTAAAGATACATTTTTTGCTAGTATTGCAAAATTTAAACAACTGATTGAATATAGGTGGGTCGGATTATGGGAAACTTAAAAAAAAGGTTTAGTTTTTTTCAATAATGTGGCATTTACTGTTTCTATATAATATATTGTTTTTGACAGCTGTGTATTTACTGTATGTAGCTTAACGTAGTTTACTAGGCAGACTCCATATCATACTGCCTTGCGGTAAACAATAGAATGTATTAATCACCCAAACAGACCCTCTGATTAATGAGAGTCTATGGGGGAAATGGCTTAATTATCTCTTAAACAGCTCCGTATTGTCTGAATAACAAATATCCCCCCCTAAAATCATGCATCTGCCTATAATTTCTACCTCCAGGTCTATTGATAAAGTATTTATATATATAAAACAAACCCCAATGTCTTCAGTACTATACTGCATAATTGTATTTACCGGTAATATTCAAGTAATATATTTACGATTCCATGTGACGTCAGACATTGATGTTATAACTACCACTTGGCGTGCCGCCGTAAATTCCTTGAGAACGACTACTAAAGGGTTAATTAATTGACTTCTATCATGGTTAACCCATTGAGAATGCTCACAAAGGTTTTGTATGGGCAATGATGCCTTGAAAGAAGGTTACAGGAGATAAAAGTGTACTGGTGACCCACTTAAAACCTTGATCTTGAATGTAAGCCCTTCCTTGAAATTTCTCCTTGAAGGACCAATTATTCTGGCAAGAGTAACATCTAGCAAATACTGTGATGTAGGAAGACGATCGGCGTCCATACATGAACCTTAGGTCTTATCCGGTAGATCCAGACCCACCGGGACAATTATTCGTCGTGATTTAGAGTTTCCGAAACGCAAAAAGTGCAGGCACTGGATTCTAATGGCTGGATCGGGACCCAACATCTGTGAAAAGATCAATGTTATTGCTCATAAGAATGATATTTTCCTCCACAACGGTTTGCAGATTATGCATAATTAGCTGTTTGTTTTGTGTGATTGCTCGGTGGAATACCCGTATGATGCTGATCTTTCTCTGGATGTTCCTAACACCGAAGCTTTATGCTGATTGCGTGCACTGATTGAGTATTGATACTTCCTGCAAGTGGCCAGCTGTGAAACCAAGATTCCTTAATTAGCGTAATTAAAGCGGAACACCGGCCAAAAAACGGGTATTGATATTGGGCTGCTTTTTTTGATTGGAAAGGATCCTTAAAACCCTTGCCAGTTTTCTCGCTTGTTTGGTTTGCGGCAAATTCATCTTACTTGCCCAGATAATAATCTATTAGTACCGTGCACCTTTACATGGTAGATTTAGGGAAGGTTGGGGGGAAAAATATATATAATTAGTTTGGCTCAGGACAAATTGCCATATTGTTTTAGGGATTTATAGACATCAGATGCTGCAAGATGTCATGGGAATGAAAGAATTCTAATTACCATTCCTAACCAGATACAAGTTTATGAAATAAAATGGTGATTTTTGGCAACTGCCTACTAAACTATTGGCTCGTAAATGAATACATTGAAGGTGTTTAAGCCCATGGGATAGGCATAAGGCTAAGCTAGATATAAGATAAGGCCAGGGACTAAGGAAAGAATTCAGTGGTTGGGTAGATTGGATGGGCTGAATGGTTCTGATCTGCCGTTCTAAATGGCTTTGACATCACTGCTTTAAAAGAAGATTCTAATTTGGAAATATTAACAACGATATCTAGATATGGTGATTAAGAAAATCTTTCCCTCTAATTCCATTGGTCATGAATGTGCTTGATGAATATGGTAATGTAGATACATTAAGTTAGAAATTTATATTAAATTATTACCTAAATAAAAAAAAAAAAATTATAAATGAAAAAAAAAAGAAAGAAGGTTCTAATTTGAAGGGTCCGCATTTGAGCATCTCTTACGGAGAGTTCAATAACGGTTCTATGGGGCCATGGTATACCAATGAAAACCTAAGGACATAGTGAATTCTCTATGTTGGTCGGAGTAAAATGTTTGGTAGGAATCAATTTTGATTTTTCATAAGCTTGGGTGTATATCTTTGACCTATATATGATCCTTAAATATAGTAAACAGTTCTTAAATGTGTTGGGAAGTGGCTTATTTATGTCCAGAGCCCCCTTTAATTAATGTATCGGTCTGTCTTCACCTGTCAGTTCTAGTTTTGTCAGACCCTTTAAATGTATAGACTGTAGGAAGCGCTGCGTAAATTGTTGGCGCTATATAAATAAAACATAATAAAAATAATATTGTAGCAAAAAAAGTATACTGGCCGCTCTATTCTGTATATCTAAGATTGTCTGATTAATCTTTTAAAACAGGCACCTATGACTTGCCTGCGACGAAAGACAATCGCAGTCGCACCCCAGTACTATTTAAAATTAATACGCTGGGATAGTTAAACAAACTCATTGTATGTTTTTTACAATGTAGGACTTGTAGGGATCCAGCTGCACTTATAAAACCTTGAACCACAAGTGTTATCTGAGACACCATACAGGACTTCTTAAATGGTAACTATGACCTTTACAGCTTTTAGCATAAAATAATTTATTAGAACCATATAAAGCTTGGGTTTTTGTTTGAAAGTCGGTGGATATAAAGTAAGGGCATACCTCCCAACATTTCAGATGTCCAAACGGCAGGATATATAACGTCTACGGTGCACTATGGATTAATGATTTCACTAGATTCGGAATTTTATAACTAATTAGTGTTTGTTATAGCTGGAGAATAAAAGCTTAATGTTCCCAATTTTTCATGTCCTGCGCAGTTCCCGTGTACGTGGTGTACAGAAATTGGATTGCTATTTTGCAAGTGATATAAAACAACTGAGTTTGTATCCAGTTGTCTTTCTATACCACACCGTGTAGAATTTCAGAATAATTTATTATATATTGTTCCCCAGCAATGAGATTAAGGTTATACATTCTCCAGTACCTGGCAAACGTACAGTAAAAGAACTGAATAAGTTAATACTTTCAGGATTAAACTTGCTAGACCTCTCATATGCATGTTCAAAAAGTATATTTACTTTTAAAAGTTAAACTTTTTGGAATGACCTTCTGCTATGATTGAAAAAAATTAAAAGTATGATAAAATCAAAGTACAATCACTTCACACACAATAAATCATTCATTAAGATCAATTTTAGGGCAATTTCTTTATGATCTACAAAAGCTTAGCATTTAGCCTTTTTTGTAATTTTTTGTTCAACAAAAACTAATTCCAAGGTTCAGATTGAATCAATAATTCTACAGAAGAGGCATTTGGTCTTCAAAAAGCATATGTGACTCTACATCTTGTGTAGATCCATTAACAGGTGTCACCTACAACCAAAGACACCATCTTCTCTTCGATAGACATAGTTATATCCATTTCATGTTTTCCTTTAGAGAAGTCTCTAGGTACAAAATTATCTTTTTCTTCATGTTTTAGACGGGTCTTCCTAGTGGTGAATGAGAATTTGAAGATATGACATCTTAGCCCACCACACTCCTCTATACTACTACATCAGGACATGTAGAAGGAAATAAGTTAAATGTAGTGATGGCACAATTCTCATTATTTCCCCTACTCTGGACCATGAGAAGAACCATGAATATGCCAAGGCTTCTCAAAACTCAAAAATATTCTTCAAAACACTATATGAAAGTGCAACCACTGTCAGGGCTGGCCCAAGACATAATGCCGCTTGGGGCAAAGTTTAAAATACCGCCCCCCCCCTGCCAACGCCAGGGGTCATTATCTACCCTTCCTCTACCTACCTCCCTATTATCTACCCTACCCCCTGTTGTACTTCACTTACCTTGCAGCAGTCTTGCTGCGAGTCTCCCTGCTCTGCCACAGTGCGCGCTGCTTTACTGCTGAGCGCCAGAAATTACGTCATATTCCGGCGCTCAGCATTACAAGCCGGCACCGAGACCGAGCTAGAGGGCTCACAGAGAGAGGGGCGTGTACTGACAACTTGATACGCGAAACCCGCGCTTGGGGCGGCAAAGTGCCGCCTCTTCAAAAGTGCCGCCTGGGGCAATTGCCCCACTTTGCTCCATGGTAGTGCTGGCCCTGACCACTGTACTTATTCCAGGTTTTGTTTTGGTTCTGTTTCGTAAAGATGATTTTTAATTAGCATTTGATTCAAATGGTAATTAACAAATCAGTTAATTAAATTCCATGGACACCCATTTATCATCCTATACGCCATTATGTTGGAGCATATAAGGAGCACGATTCTACCTCGCCCTGGCTTTTTGAGGACCTGCTTCAAAATCTAAAACTTTATTTGATGGAGATGGGATGTTTTTCCTGTCTAGATAAAGCTTCTGAAGTCCTTCTCTTAAATGTTGCTGTATGAAACATCGTAACAAATGCCCCCATTGTTTCTTCCTGCACTTCATACATTGCTTTGTTAAAGTCAAAGTTGTCTGATAAGATCTACATTGTGAGCAAGTATCTGAATCTGAAAACACCAAATCTAATTATTTCCGAGAATTTGGCTCTGATAATTAGTTCAGGGAAATGCAGAAAAGAACAGCACAAAGCATTTTGCTGCCATGTCTATAAATTAATTTGAGGGAATACGCTGTCAGCACCAATCTCCATAATTTTGGGTATAAAAAAATATTTGATATCACATATGATTTAAGACCTGTGAAAAAAAAAATGTTTGCTGACACTTACAAAACCACCCCTGATAACCAGAAGCAAATGAGAGCCCATTAAATAAACTGTTTATTAGACGTACAGTTAAATTTTCAAGACAGATATGTTTTCTTTCTCGTGGTTCAAGTCTTGACCTTTTTGAGAACAGAATTGTCTCTGACACTTCCAGGTTCTTGTCAAACTATAATGAACAAATTGCTGTGCTAATCGAACATAGGCCTTTGCCTGATAGTCACCCATCAAAGGTCACATCCTAGCTAATGAGGCCTTGTGATGATGCCCTGTACACATCTTGGGTTGTCTTAAAGGCCAACCGGTAAGGGTGCCACTTGGGGACAATTCTTGAAATTCTTTAACAAGGCGCAGAGTATAATACATCTGCAATCAATTCTATTATTAGACAGAAGGAGACTTGCGAGTCATTACGTGACTTTGAGGAACATTTTAAAAACAGAAAAGCTAATTTGCTTGTCACTTGCAAATTTATATCAATTAGATTTATTAAAATAAACGGATATTGAGCTGATGTTCAGCTAATGAGTATAATTCGAAAACATGGCAGTCAATGCTTGATTGTCATACTTAATCTACTGATGGCTGCCATTTTAGGACTACCAGTGGAATATGGCCTACTACTCTATGTTTAAGTGTCCTTAAATATATATGATAGTAAAAACCACAACCTACCACATGACTAATTGGGGTTTATTTCACTAACTTCCTTGGCTTCACTATACATTCACCATATGAAAAGGCTAACCCTGCATAATGCATAGTAAAATCAATGAGGTTTCTCCAAGGTCTCCTCAAATATTAGTCTGGGTTATACAGGGCCAGCCCTTTCATAACGAATAATGAAGTGAGGAAGTCGAAACCAGGGCTAGATAGTTTCCGTACATGGACACCGGTGTCTGAGGCAAGGGTTGTGAAGCTCCATAGAACATCATTTAATGTCCATCATGAGCAATGTTGGTTCCAACCCCTGGTTGAAAACCCAACTCTCCTGGAACTCTCCTTGTACCTTTCCCTGTAGTGGAGGAATTAGACTAAAATGAAATGCTGCTTTTTTGTACAAAACCTGGTGCAAGGTGAACTTATAATTCTATCCACTGAAGGGTTATGTGAAGTATTGGTAAAAAAAAGCACATTTTATCTCAGCTAGAGTTTATGCAGGCAGAGCTTGTATAAATTAGATGATGTTCTCACTCAACAGTTTCGGATATGCTGGAAAATACGAGGTATCTGAAAAAATGCCAATATAATTGATAGTTTTTTGAACCGTGGTTTCCGCAGAACCAATAATGCTGGCAGAAGTTGTGGTTTCCAGGAAGACCAATAAAATTTGTTTTATATAATATTGAATGTTTTTTTTCTAACAGCGCTGAAGGTCCAGCTTTGCAAACAACTAGAAAAGGCAAAGGGCATTGGACATTATGCTTTCTGAAAACGTACATCAGAACTTAACTGGTGTGGAGAGTTCCATAGAGATATCCCATGCAGCTTTATACTAGCGTCCACCGATTATTCTATAGGAACGAAAATATTCTATACAAAGGGAATCAGGAAGGATGCAGGCGGCGCGGCAGAAAATGACTAAACTAGAAACTCGCTTACTGCAACCTACTTACACTAATAAAGATATAATAAATATATTTTGCTGCAATGGACATTGAGACCCAGGAACTCATTTTTAGGTGATACAATCGCTATACAACTTAGGGAGCACCAAAAAAAATGCCCATGGGTTGGGTGGGATAAAGTATAACAGTGACACACATGGACACAAACATAAAGTAGAAGAAAAGGAGTTACGGATGATCTATTTATTTTGTATAATCTCGGCACTCCACTTTTGAACAAAGAGCATCACGGAAGAAAACTGTGGCTCAGCTCTCCATAGTGTTAATTAGCCGGTTGGGGAGATGTAACCGGCCCATTGAGTAGGGTGATCAGCTTCCTCGTTATGCTGCGGAGGGGCTGCCAGCATGGAATACATGATATATATTCCCAGGTCTAGTCGGATGCTTGAAATCTATTACAGTTTAACTATTTAAAAAGCTCATTAGTGTGTGTCCAAAACACAAGTAATCTTGTCTTGATAGGGCTGGATTTCAGGATCTTGCGGGATTCTGGAAATCTGTACATAAGGAAAACTGTTTTTGCATATTGGCTCTTTAAAATGCAGAAGGGCCGCTGCGCATCAAGTGTGTATGGTACGTATTGCCGGTATTTTGACAGTTAACACTTTCAGTTCCAGGCAGATGAAGCGGATGAACCTATAAAAAAGTGCACCTTCCTGTCTTTTTTCGCTTCTGTTTGATAAACATTTTAGACTCGTGATTGCTCGAACTGCACGCTTTTCATTCTGACGCTCGTGTCATTCAAGTAACCTTTCTATGCAAAAAAAAAAAGAAGAAGAAAACAAGCGAGTATGCAAACAAACAGCGTTCCCTGAGGAGATGGCTTTAAATGAGAACGCCACCACAGTCATGTGAATGTACGAGCTGTCAGATCCCAGCTATTAACTGCCTACATCTCTCCGCTGCATGCGTGCTTTCCTGCCTGCCGACGGTGCACACAATCTCGCAAGCATACAGTAACACATTTCATATACGGCTGATATCTTGTAAATAGGGCTGCTTTATGCCTTGGTATGCATTATTCATATTCCGTTCTTGGCATATGCACGGCACTTTATAGTCAAACAATAGTAAAAACGGCAGCTAAAACACTATAAATAGATGTGAGAGCCGAGTACGAAGGCAAATGAAAAGCAGAAATTACAGTCAAGGGAGACACATGGGGAGCTTCAACAGACACAAGCCAGGCATTTAGAAAATGCTGTAAGATGGTTTGTTCAAGACGGTGGTTTTAAGTGACAAATCCAGTCTTCTTTCATAGGGTCCCAGCTACACAAGTTTCATCCCTTTCATTTTGGGCCAAACACACAAATTTGTGCGTATCCCCTACTACTTAACACATGTATATGTTGGGATTCAATAACCTGGTATAAAGCTTACCGATTGTGATTTGATCCATACCTTGGGAAACCATTAATACTATCTGCAAAAACATAGATCCCTAACAGAAGTGGATAACATGTACATTGTACAGCATTTTCAAACGCAAGGCTAGGCCCCTTTTCCACAGTGGTATATTTCTTAGGTAAATGTGTCAATTTGGTTTGAAAGATCCAGGATTAGTGTGTATTAATGTATGCGATGATTTAACTCGTTTGCATATAAACAACACTACATTTGGTGGCATGAAGTCACCAAATTATTAAAAAAAACTGTGCTCTGACATAAAGTAAGGTCTGGCACCTTCCGGCAACAGGGGTCTTTAAACTTCGCGTCGCGTGACCCCACAAAGATCTTGCCTTTGAGAAATGCGTATCCAAAGGGGAGTTATTGCCCACTATCCCCCAGGCTATTCTGCCCCGAATATAAATTACCATACAAATTACCAAGACATTCATCTGATTTTATCCCACTTGCACCATGGGCTTCAATTTAAAAAAAAAGGAAAAAAAACCCCACTAGAAAATAGTTTATCTATATATTAACATATTCAACAGACCATTAAAGAATTGAGGAAATAATTGATTAAAATACCGTTTTATTCTTGTAATTTCCGTCTGCCGCAGGAAGTTATTGACCATTTATAAGCTTTGCCGGATCAGAGATTTAAATTAAGCTTCTATGTGCTGCAGATAAGTTTACTTACCGCAGCATTCAGTGAATGTACAGAATATAAGTCCGTTACCTTTCTAGGCTTGTGAAAGTATATGATGCGCAAAATGTATCGAGGCTCGGAGAACTGTGAGAGTTTCATAAAAATATACATTTCTGGTGCGAAGTAATTCAATCACTGAAGGAAGAAATACAACATCCAAAAAAGTTTGAGTTTAACTCACTGAGGACAGGCTGTTTAAAAACATCTAAAAGTTGAACTCTTTTACACTGTTCCAAAGGGTATTATCAGTCTGACCCCCACCACAAATATAAATCAAATGCACAAGAGAGCAACAATAGATCAACACTTAGACATAGCGCTCACAGGCCCCATAGCCAGATAGTTGATTTCTCTCTAAGCACACGAGAGCAAGAAAGACCACATTTGCTCTACCCTTTCCACTTGGGGTGAGCCCAAGAGAGCTCGGAATGTCTAAATACCATACAAAAAAGTCTGAGATTAACTCACCAAGGACAGACAGCTGCTTAATAGCCTGTCCTATGGTGAATCGCTGCCTCTCTTGTACCAAGAGGGATACCAACCAGACCCCACTGATGAGGCCTGTGAAAGCCAAAACATATGTTTGGGGTTATTGGTTGCCATGTACAGAGGAAATTTGCATTTCCATTCTGGACTACCCTTGTGGCAGCATCAAACTGATCTATTGTAACTATGTGACAGACTATTAAGCAGCTGTCCATCCTCAGTGAGTTTATTTTGCAGGATATTTCGAACTTCGAGAATGTCTTTTTGGGCTCACCAACTGTGGACCTCTTTGCTGTCCTGGGCATAGAGAGAGACCATCTGCATCTCACTGATGAGAGCTGTGGCCATGCTTAGGATCTTGTTGGTTCCAGCTACTTGGAACCTATCCTTGTGGAACGTGGCTAGTTTATACCGATGCTGTGGGAAATGCTTCCATTTAAAGGGAAACTAGGGTGGATATGGTGCATTTCAGGACCCCACCCCCACAATCTAGAGTATTTGGGTGTTGACCTAAAGAACAAGAGAAGTGGCAAATACCAATGTATCAAGCCTGCAGCCGCACAAGCAAATATAATGAAACATTAGAAGCCTGATCACAACTTAAAACATGTTACCTTGCACACAATCGGTGCTTGTTCTCTAAGAAGCTTTCAGGTTAAGGCGCTCCCTTTCACAAATAGCTGGGATCATGGGATATAAGGAATAAACATCACATTGAAGAAAAAAAACAGGCTTGAAAACTCATCATCACTCAATAAAACTGCTGCTTGCACAGCTTTTAAATCAATACATTAATTCACCAAATCTAAAAAAATTATAGCTTGTTGTTTTCTTTGCAGTAAATGCAAATA
>VKOC01000004.1:19850371-19861353 GCA_009364415.1 Spea multiplicata
GTGAATGTTTGTGTAGCCGACTCTGTAATACTGCAAGGCAAATGTTCTGGATAAAATGTTGCCATCTCTTGGCTACATTTTAAATCTACAGGTATTTTTTTATGTTTCTAATAAAAAAATGTTAACTTGAGTGCATGTAGGTTCTCTGATTTTAAGTCAGATATTAATATCTTAATTACATTATTATATATAAAATGTATTGTGCCATATGTATAGATAGCTAGATGAGGATTCTATAGGACCCCCTCTCCATTCTTCTAAGCACACTTCCTGAACATCATCCCCATGATTGTGACATATTTGTAGGCCACTCAAGGCATCACTCATACTTCTTTGGACCAAAATTTCTGAGTGTGAGTGTATCACAGTATTCTACAGCCTGTAAAGTCAAAATAACCTGGGTAGAAACCCCTGAGGAGGAGTTTGAATTACCTTCAGTACATAAAATGTATTATTTGTATCCAAAATGACTCTGAGACATAAATCAATAGGTGACAAATACACAAAAAAGAGTAAAGCCCTGCTACAAATTTCTAATAGGCTACTTGTATCACTATTTGGTTATTTTAAATATCATTACATAAGTTATGGAGGGTAAATGTGATGAAAAACCCTTCAGCTTAAAATTAAGGGGGTAGTAGAAACATTACCAAACACTCATCTACAGACAGCAGACAAACCAGAAGGCTTGTTTTTCCCTCAAAAATCTCATGGTGCTGCCACAACCACAAGGGTTTCTGAGTAGGCGCATGCACATAAAATCAACAATAATCACATTTTGCTTCTATATTCACTTTTATACATGGACCCCTTGAAAGTAATTGCTAACCAGACAGCTGTTTTTTCCTGAATGGGACTCATCAGCATGAGGTTGTGATACTGGCTTAATATTTGAGGCTTGGGGTAGCACAAGAAATACCATTACATAAGTTATGGTGGATAAAAGTGATGGAAACCCCTTCCACTTAAAATTAAGAGGGTAGTAGAAGCATTATTAAACACTCATCTAAAGACACCAGACAAACCAGAAGGCTTGTTTTTCCGTCAGAAATATCATGGTGCTGCCACAACCACAAGGGATTCTGGGTAGGTGCATGCAAATAAGGTAAGTACAAGAAATACTATTACATAAGTTATGGTGGGTAAAGGTGATGGAAAACCTCATGCTGATGAGTCCCATTAAGGACGAAGCAGCTGTCCATGAGTGGTGATCTGCTATTGCACCTCTTACCCCAGTTTTGTCTAAAGGCTGTCTTGTACAGGGGACATCTACTTTCAAGTGATCCAAGTATAAAGTGGGTATAGAGGCAAAAGGTGATGATTGTTAACCTTATTTGCATGTGCCTACCCAGAATCCCTCATGGTTGTGGCAGCACCATGAGATTTCTGAGGGAAAAACAACTCTTCTGGCTTGTCTGGTGTCTGTAGATGAGTGTTTAATAATACTTCTACTACCCCCATTATTTTAAATATTGAGAGGCTCAGGCTGTTACATACTGGTAGCCCACATCATGTTGCCATGTGAAAGCGCACCGGCAGAGTTTTGTACCAGTACAGACCCCTTCCTTTGTTGTGGAGGGCCATTTTAGGTAGACCTTCTAACCCAGCCCATAGCTGGACCAAAACGTAGGACACTTAACATACATTTAATTGGCTAGGACTTTAAGCATTATTTTATTTTAATAAATTCCACTCTTGTGAGAAGATCATTATCAAAAAAACAATCTTCTTCTTGTTCAGTCAGTAAAACCGAATTCACAAAGTTTGTTGTTGTTGTTAGTAGCCTTTATGTAAATTTCTCTGCCTGTGCACAGGGGAGATCTGGCAAGAGCAACTGCCCCAAGCTATATCTGATTTAGTATTTTGGGCCAATGCCTGAAGCCTCTTCATAAATAGAAGAAGGCTCCAGGCACGCAGGGGTTCCATCAGACAGATTTATTGTAGGAAACAGACAACAACGTTTCGACCTCACAATGAGGTCTTTATCAAGTTAACCACACAAGTAAAAAGTAAAGGTTTAAATAGCACATATCAATCAATGAATAGCCAATCAAAAGACCAATCCAATCTGGCACCATGTGTAGTATAATTAATAATCATGTATTATGTTATTATGTTAATACATGATTATTAATTATACTACACATGGTGCCAGATTGGATTGGTCTTTTGATTGGCTATTCATTGATTGATATGTGCTATTTAAACCTTTACTTTTTTACTTGTGTGGTTAACTTGATAAAGACCTCATTGTGAGGTCGAAACGTTGTTGTCTGTTTCCTACAATAAATCTGTCTGATGGAACCCCTGCGTGCCTGGAGCCTTCTTCTATTTTTGATTTACTGGGGAGCTGGCCCTTCCTGGCACAGCTAAGCACCTGAGTTCCTGTGGGGAGTGAGTGCAGATTCCTAATTCTGGTGAAGCCTCTTCATAGTCATACCTGCAATTCCACATACAGCCGTGATAACGTGAGGCGTGACATGAACTAGAGTTGGACTTGGGCAGTACCTAGATCGTTTCTGTAGCTCTTCTATGCATTACATAGGTGTCTTACCTAAGACGTTTTTTTGGCATTACCTTATTATCAGGCTACTTGGTTGCTATTACCAGCCCCCCCCCCCTTCATGTACACCTGCACATGTGCTGCGTCTATGCAATATACAATACACAGTATAATATGTATAGATACTATCAGAAAGTGTATGTGTTATGTAGAAAGATGTTAAACAATGGCATTCTGCATTTATAGACTAAACTTTTGACACTGGGATTGATGGAATTGTGTTAATCAAACAACAACTACAACAGTTTGAAGGAGAAAAAGGTTACCCAAAAGACCCTGGGTCTGTGCATATTGGCTGAGAATGATTTTGCATTCCAAAAAAAGTTCAACGTTGATGAAAGATGTGGCTCATAATGTTTTGCATTAAATACCAGTAAAACCTTCTTTGTGTACTGTTGGTTGTGGATTGATTGACAGCACACAAATGCTATTGCTGTATGCACTTGGTTAAGCTGCTGATGTTTATGTTCTGTGCAGCTTCGCCGTTTGCCTGGTGTGTGATGTATTTCTGGTACTTTAATAAACTCAATCAAACCAAAATCTACATCTGAGATTGTTGGTTCCCTCGCGCAGAGGAAATGCGCCTCGCAGTTCAGTTCCACACCGCCTTTATGGCAGGATCCGACTGATATGTTAAGGAGATTCTTCATCTCTGTAATGGCATGAGAAATAAAATTTGAGATGATCCCAAGCATGGATGCATCATAGGACATATTATTAAGAGGTTGTCTGTCTGAGTTAATCTAAAGCCTCTTTTGCCCTTCAGGTGATCTCTTGGGGTTCACCACAAGTGAAAAGGTGAGTCCAGACATGGACCTTCTTGCTCTCTTGGTATTTCTGTATACCAACCATACCGATGAGGCAGATGAAGGCCAAACTACTTGGGGTTGTTGGTTCCCAGTTCAGTGCTTTTATGGCAAGATCAGACTAATGATGTCGATTGAGATTTTTCTTCTGTAACGGTGCAAGAGAGCCAGGATCTGAGATATTCCTGAATGGGGATGCACCGTAGAACAGGCTATTAAGTAGCTGCCTGTACTTAGTGAGTTAATCTCAAACCTTTTTTTTATGATATCTGTGTCGAATTTCTAAAGAAACTGGTAGAATCGATACAGCACAAAAATAATGAATTTTCTTTTCACGTGACCTGTCCCTGGTCATATTGCTCTTAATCATCTCATTCAAGCCACAGTTGCAAATAATTATTACCTTGTTCACTGCACACATATTTTATCCTATAAGTGATGCCTTTACACTCACAGCTGCTATTAACTCTAAGTTTCCCTAGACAAATCAAGTCAAAGCTATTTCATATAAATAATTTACATGTCATTAGCTCCAATACACTTGCCAATTTGAAAAAAAAAATCATCATACATAAACAGTATGTTACAAGAAGCAGGTTGAAGAAAGATTTAAAGAAATAATAGAGTTTACAAGGAAAATAAATTCTAATTAGCACCATCTGTGTTATTATTATTATTAACCCTTCGATTTCTGTTACTAAAGAGTAGGAGTGGGGCTGGTTCATTGCTAACACATTTCTTGCTTTCCAAATATATGTAGTCACTAAAGCAGGAGAGTTTGTGATTTAAAATCCCTGACTTTACAATGTATTATAAAGGGCCCACTCGAGTGACCTTCTCCTGCAAGAAGATGAAACCCTGTGTATTCTGCCCAGAGCGCTTTAAACGCTAATAACATCCTAAGCGTTACACTTTAGAGAAGGCTATGCAAGGAGATTTTTATAGTCTCAATGATGGAGGGGCGATTTCCCTTTTTTATTCTTTAAAAAGAGCAACACGGAATTAATATACTTCATGCTGATATAATTAGATACTGATAGAAGCGATTTTCTCCATATCTTTTTAGACTGCTTTTCCATCCCATCATCAAACATGTTTTCTCACTATTGATCAGGCACTCCTATATGCCAATGTTGTATTAAACAATGTTGGGATTGTGTTCTGAATTACAATTAATTTGCACATAGTGAGAGTATCCATCACCAATGTACATGGCACAATCAGAAGGTGCAGTTTAGAGGTGCATAGAAGTTGGACCCCTTCTAAAGCCACTTTCAGGGAATGGTTTTCACCAGGCCGTTATTTACCAAATACCTTAATTATCCATAGGTGTCAACAGTCTAGGTTTAGGTTGAAGAAAAACACCAGTATATAACGTTTAACCTCACGGTTGATCAAGAAAAAGGGATATACAATTAAACACCACGCTAAAGCGATTTCAGATTGTGCCTCAAAAAAGGTGAAAATTCAATGACTTTACCCCAGATCTTTTTGGAACCCAGCAACACCCTTTGTATACCAACCATGAGAGTTGCCGAAAAAAGTCAAGTCACCCCGAACTCCACTAGGGACAACACTGGGTGGGAAGTACTTGTGTTTTTGGAATCCAGTAAGTATGTTTATTACCAAAACAATGAATAAAAATCCAATATAAGAAATGGATGCATTTAATGTTCTCAAATCCATGCTGTTAAAAAAAGATGCAGCTATGTTCTTTCAAACAAATCTATTCCAGTCTTATTGTTCATTTCTTCGCTACAATGAAGCGGATGTCATAAGCAGATATTGCTGCTTATTACATCATGTAATTTAATTATATCTCCTTACAATAGAACTATCTATCTCTGTACCAAAGTATTCCCTGCAATGGATTGAGATCAGCCACTTATATGAGTACACAGAACATCATTGGCCCCTAACCACTCAGCCAGGGCCGAACTGGCGACAATTAGGCGGCCCTGGCACTTTAAGGCTGCAGGTTACGTTTTTGGGCACAAATGGAGCGATGGCGGGTAGCAGCCGACTGGACATTTGCCCAGTTTGCCAGGTGGCCAGTTTGGCCAAGTACATTACCAAAGTGCAGTTTGGCATAAAACAAAACTGATGTTTGCCCATCAAAGACCAAGAAAGCTCGATTCTCCTACCCGTTATAGATGTGTTAGTGGAAAAACAGAAGAAAAATTGGGAAGATATTACTGTAAACCAGAAACTACAAGAACGTTCTTAGGGAAAAATTCAATGTCTGTTTCCGGGACCAGAAAAATATTACATATTGTGGGACTACCATTCCCATTATTCAAATTCTGCTTGAGCGGAGTAAAGGATAAGCTCCAGACTGACTATAATGTTCTGCATCATATATTAAGTAAGACAATTATTTATAAGGGTGCGACGTGAGTTGGGAAAACAGCATATCTGTTTCGAGTTATACTTTATATGTTTTGTAATGCTTGTAGAATGATTTGCCTGGTAAATCTATACAAATCCATTTTCCTAGCAAAAATCGTGCTCATGGTAACCATTACAATAAACCATTGTAGCGTTTTGATGCGGGTGATCAGAACACACCATGAATTTCACAAATACTATTGATACTTCAAGTGGGTTGTTGTACATAGCACATAAAACACTTGAAGTTATTACACAAATTCCTATTTAAAATATATATATATTAATAAAAACCTACATGTTTCCTAAACTTCCTCAACTAAACTAGATCGTTGTTGATGATGTGTCACGTCTCCTGTTAAAGTTAAACGTTCCAAATCACAATTGACATAAAGCCTTACAGTTTAATGAGTAAATCCAGCTAACTGCATTTTTGCCAACTTCCTTTAGTCTGAATTTGATATACGTCCTAACCGAGGAGGGGCAGTTTTATTTTAGGGGAGTGACAAGAATAGTGGCAAGGTGGATGGGCTTTACCGAGAATTCTTATGTGACCTTTTTTGGTCTAATTAAATAACAAAGACAAAAATTTAGATAAAGAATAAAGTGTCTCATTTGCATAATTAATTCAAATATTTTCTGTTGTTTACATACCGTTATTATTGTAACTTGTAAACATACCTGGGAACTTCTCGACTCCGGCTACCCGGGGCCTTCCTTTGCGGGACGCGGCCGCAGGACTGCACACTGAGGTCAGGGGAGTTCCCGCAGATGTCAGTGGGCGGTCCTGATGACATCGGTGGGCGGTCCCGCTGACGTCGGGGGAGTTCCCGCTGACGTCGGCAGCGTTCCCACTGAAGTCGGGGGGGAGGATTATGGTTTTGACCCGGAGAACCGGAGGAGCAGCGCTCACTCGGCAATCCCCGGGTCAAACACAGAGAGTTCCCAGGTATGCTTGTAAAGGATGTAGGACCCTGTGATACACTCACAGGCAGTAATCATTCTGAGCGCCTAGACCGAGGGATGTTAGGGACAAAAGGGGCGCAGAGTGACTTTGCTTCTCAAAAATGGACTGTCTCTCAAACACAGGGACGCTTAAGTCTAATGGTTTATGCAGCTCTGTTTATGGCATTTTGGGCAGCAAAGTTATATGAAGCTACACAATATTTAGAGATGTCGTGCAAAAGCTTTGTTTTAAACTTTTATTTTAACTTCATCCCTCATTGTCAAAAATGTATGAATTAAAAATGTCATTCATATGGAGATTTAACATAACATTTGACTGATGGCGTGATGTAAATGGGAATATTCCATACCGCTGGTGCACCTGCAGGTGATTCAACCAAGGTCTTTTGATATTTGACAGATAATAATCAACTAAAAAAGTCAACAAAATGCCATTTTACCGTCATTGGCTGAATATATATGTATAAGTGAGTAGAAAAAGTTTTTAATAAAAAAAAGAAGCAGTGTTCTGAATTTACATCTGTGAGAGGTTATTAGAGAGATGATTTCTCTTAGCTCCCAGCATGTATCTCTCTGTAGGTAACTCGGAAATTTGAAAGGTGTGTCAGCAGGGAACATGGACCACAGACTGTTACATCTCTTCATTTCTCAATTTTTCTTATAATCATAAGTTGGTATTCAAAGACCAAACACTACACGTCACGGGGGGCTCGCTAAATTTCCATTGCACTTTTTTTTTTCCTGAGAAACGGTAAACGGAGGAATGCGTCAAAATGATTTACTCGCAGTTTGTAAATATTCTTCCCTTTTTAATCCAGATTTGATTCTTGATACACACAAGGAACTGAAGGAAGAGCACATGGGGCTTTTGCACCAAATCTCTTCCATCCCTATCCCGAATGAATAATATTTCCCTACATATACAGTTCACCGTAACCTCTTGAGATTCAATTTGTGAACCATTGCTTGAAGCAACCAAAATATTTAACTACATTGATTAACCCCTTAAGGACAACGGGCGGTCCCTAAACCCATTGAAGACAATGCATTTTGAGCCCGTACATGTACGGGCTTTGTCATTAAGGGATTAAAAAAATAAAGAAGGTTGTGTTTATTTGCTAGTTTGAAGGATGTCTTCTTCAGTGTTGCTTCAGTTATCCTACAACACCAAACTAGATAATAATAGACTCAGGTAAGACCAAGAGGAGTTATTCATTGTTTATGGTAAAATCTACAGAAATATACTAATTCAGTGATACTAATCAAATTAGAAAGACTTCAGCCCAAGGATAGCAGGGAAAGTAGATGCTGAGACAAAATGTAAGACTTTACGGGATATTATATGACCTCTTGTGCTTTGTTGGTTAAGGTGGGTTGTAAATCCCAGGTTGAGGCACCTGGCAAACTTTCTAGAAATGAAAGACTAACACAAATCTGTTTCCTTATCTCAACTTGTCCAGACGTCACCCTACAGCCGCTGCGGAAAGCAAGACCCATTCGCTGGCTGATCATAATGGAAATGACATAGCATCTTGGAATTATTCTTTTATTTATTATAGAAGATACATTTCTTGGGGTGGGTGTCAGCTAAATCTTAAACAACACATTACAGGACATATTAGCTTCGGGTTACTTTTTCATTTAGAAGAAGAAAATGTAACTGCCTTCCATTAAATCCACACGATGAGATGTGGGTGTTAAAATAAAATTAAGTTGCAGTAATCTATTTTTGTTTGTTTTTTTCTTTTGCTAAAATGTTTGTTTTTTTCTTTTTTTTTGTATAAAGGTCAGCTTCAACTTCTAAATAGTTTTCTAAATGAGCCATTTCTCCGGACCATTTTCAGGGGCTGGATCCAAATAGGCAGTAAACATTTTCTTTGCTAAAGTCAATTATTGATTTTTTTGGAAAGGCAATTAAACAGTTAGCTGGTTGTGGTAAAACTTTTTTAATTTTGTAGTTTTACTTTTTTAGCCTGCGAGCTTCTAACCGACTACTCACACATGTGATCCTTTTTTTTTTTTCTATTATCTTTACTGTAAAAGCCAGTGGGTCTTATAAAATAAATTATAAAGTTTGAATTGAAATATAGAATATGTATAATGTATGTATATATATATATATATATATATACTTATTATATATATAATATAATGTAACTCTGTCCTAATAACATTCTTTACTAAAAGGGGCATCCAGGTATACTTTGAAAAAGCAGCATTTTTCTACTCAATTTAAAACACACAACACACAGCCTGAAAAAATAATTGAAAAATATTGATGTTCAAAAAAATTGTCTGAAGAGCAATAATATTGTATTTGCAAGGATTGCATATTTCAATGAAACTGAACAGAGTAGACAAAAAAATCCTATTTTGACTCTTTGGCAGGAGTAACGTGGCACGATTCTGCCCAGAATAATGTTGCCCTGGTGAGGGCATCTGTAGCAATGTCAGGGGACTAAATGAGGTTAGGGTTTTCTTTATAAATATCACATTTTTGTGTACAAGATCATCAGAGCTCCTAGGTAAACAGAATACAAACAAACAAGATCATTAGGCCTAATTCAAAATCTCAAAAATCTATCATGTGTTGTGTCTTTGTAACACATGTTCGTATACACCAGTCTAGTGTAAAAGTCAGTGCCGTGTTATTATATTTTGCAATTTAACATTTTATTGTACGGAATAAGGAAACAAAATACACTACACAGTACTTGGTTGAGTACAAAAGAGTTAACCAGCTTGGAACTGTAGGGGACACAGGTGAGGAGACACAAGATGGCATGGACATTTTACTAGATGTGTGAGATAAACCAAAATGAGGAGACTGCAATCACAGTTATTCGGTGCAACCTTCTTGAATGAACATATGGTAGGTGTTCATTCCGAAGATCATGTAGTGGATGCCTTAAGGCACCCATAGTCTCATAAATCTGAGAGAGAACAAACATTTTGTGTTAACCACAAACATCTAACCAAGCACATTGTAGTGTTAGGTTAAGTTAATAAAAACATAAGCGTGTGATAATAGAATTACAGAAAGTCTAGGAAATCTCTAGATTTGTCCTGGAGATCCCATCACATATGATTAACAGAACCTCCTGGGCGGTGCTTTGATCACAGTATGGGAGGGGGCACTGGTTATGCTGTCTTCCTGTCTCCTTTCCTGCCCACTAAGAGCTAGCCAACCCCAATTAATGGCTAGCCCCGCCTCCTCAACCCAGCTCCACCCCTTTCGTCTCCTATATGGAGGTATGCTCCTGTGATCTATCAGCATATTTCACAAGCTTGATCATTTTCCATGATCGTTTCTACCCTTCACATAAACTAAAACAGACAGTGATAATCCTTATAACATACATCCCAACCAGATACATCTAAAACTAAATTCTCTTCTCTAAAAATATCTTTTTTTTAATATCTCTAAGCAGTAAAATGTTTAATTTAAAATTTCCTCTTCCAACGGAGGAAGTAAATTAACTTGTGAAATTAATCACATTACATTTAATGAAAAATATAAATACAGCCACACTGTATGTCTACCTCTCGCTTCAGGGGATCAGGATTTATATTAAAAATACTATTTTGTGTGGATTCCTGCCACTGTTCCTCACTTAATTTCAATTTGTTTTTGTTTGCAGATGAAAATTGTTTTGAGATTAGTCATTTTTGCTAGTTTAAAATTCCATTTTTATCTTGTATAGTATATTCTCCATTATCTGGGTTGGGAAGTTTTTTTGCTTGCATCATCTGAGGTTTCAGTGACCTTCTGTGCTTTTAGGTATATCATATTAAAGCCTGTGATACTTGGTAACTATTACCATAGAAAATTGTGGATATGGTTAAGAAGAAAGGCAGGAAAATGGCTTAAATTTATAGACTATTTAATAGGATGTGATAAGCAATTAGTCAAAAAAATGAGGACAAAAATGTGTCCTGAGAATCAGCACTTGGAGTTAACTTTACCACATGGTTAATCAGCCGTGACGTAAAAACACGGTGACCGAAGGACTCTTTTAACAGAAGACACAGATTTAAAAAAGGATATATTATGTAGGGTAGCACTGATATTAATGAAGCCCAGTAACGTGCATTCTATTTAGGAATCCCTGAAATCATTTGGTGATATTACCTAAAAACCTACTTGGATCTTAAGCAGTTTTCCAAACAGTGTGTCCATCGGAGAAAATGTGTCATTTTACCAAGCAGCCCATCTCTCTTTGACTTTAATGACATTGTAGCTCATATTTCCATTGTGA
>VKOC01000004.1:19887048-19925203 GCA_009364415.1 Spea multiplicata
ATTATAGACAGAAGCCCCCCCATCCGCAAAACAAGGGAAAGACCCCCCATTAGGATAAAAGGCAACCTGATACTGTTCATTGCTGCTTGATCTCCCATCAAGCCCATGTGTAGCCAGCTCAGCCCCCCATAACACATTGTACATGGTATCACGCATCCATAAAAAGATGGCAGCAGAAAAGACGGGGCCATAGAGAGAGCATCAAATCATGCCAAAAAATGATATTAATCCAGATTTGTATTTCCTTTTGTAGGTGTATTCTATTTTCTAAAACATTAGATGATAATTTTATTTTGTTTTCCTTTTCTAAATAAAAACTAGCTAAGCTTTTTCATAGTTTTTTGCTTCTAGAATCATTCCATATCCTCTACTTTTATAGATAGAAAATAGTATGTTTAATAAAGCAACATCGAGATGTAGTTAGACAGAAGATAAACCAGTTCTACCAGTTCTCAATAATAAGTATTGATAGCAGAAGATTTTGAATACAAAGTAACATAAAAAAATAAAGTAGAACAGAGGGTCTAACAAATAGTACATTAAGGTGTAAGAGGCGATTGATAGATTTATTGTATATGTGAATGTACAATAAACAGGTAATAGTTTTAAACAATTTTACAAGCAACTTCTGCCTATCACACAGTATATCCGAATGATATACGAGCCACTTTATGGATGTAAATAAATCTGTTCAGTCGCTCAGTACTGTGTTATGGGCAGTTTTAGAGGATCAGCCCAGCCATGGAAAATGGACTTCAACTTACATGCATGCAAAAAAAAAGAAAGCATTGGTATCTCATTAATGAATGCATTTATTTCATGGGTCTATTTAGTAGAGGTCAGGTGAAGGTGAATTGGCCGTTGACAATTGCACAACTTGTACAAAATTTTCAACACCCAGTCCACCATCAACAGAAAGAATTTCGACTGACATAAAATAACAGTAATTAAGGGATTCACTAATCTCCCTAGTTCTTGCAAGAGCCCCCCCTGTCCTATGAAATAGAGGGAGTTAAAATATGATTAAAATCCCTATGAGAAGTATGGCAGCTGATAATGGCTCATCATTGTCATTCATCTCGTGTCCAGTGGGATAGGAAGACAGACACTCACATTAACTTTATGAGTTGCGTTTTGAGTTATATAACTGACAACTCTTTTAGTGAATAGACGCCACAGTCTCATTTATCAATTATCCAATTATAAAACAGGTATACTTTAGACAAGTTTTGATTTAAAACAAACTGTTGCATAAATCATAGCAAAGTATAATAATAAATCAATAAATATCAAATACATATAGGTTTATTTTATTCTAGTTTATATTATTATTAACTATTGATTTGTAAAGTGAATATTTATTATATGCATTACATTTATTAAGTTATATTGTTAATAATATGGGTTATATAAGATAAATATCCAGGTTACTAAGTAGTGATTCTAGTACCAACCAAATAAAAGCAAACATCATTATATTAAATATGATTAAAAAAAAGTAAACCCCCAGGAAAACCTTAATGAAAGACTTAAACAAAGACACAGTGGGAAATTATTCATTTTTAAATTACATGCCTTTTTATAGCACAAAACAAACAGACACCAATCATGGGTGTCTGATATGGAAAGTGACTAATATTGGATAACCAAAGGTATCTGTTATGCTTTTCTTCTGTTAATGCCCATGTTGATGAATTTTGTAATCATTTCAGTGCTTTCAAACATCTAAGTCTAATAAAATCTCATTATATCTCTCTATGTTTTTCCATCACAGCTCCAATTCCTCGGTCCCGGTTATTGCTTTAGCCCAGTGGGAGAGCTGACTTCTTTCTCATCTTACTCCCAGCAGACACCGTTCAAAAAACAGATAAACAATACACTCATACAATTCCATCATGTAAATCTACAACAGGTCAGATCACAGACTTTTTTTTTAGAGATTCTCTTAAGGGAAAAGGAGACATTATCTTCAGAAACTTGAATTTCTTGAATTACGGTCAAATATGTACACAAATTGTATAGTCCTTAACCTAATTTTGTTAATATAAAGGAGTAACTCCAGATTAAACCCGGAGCGTTCCCAGGTATGGGGGAAGCCTGGGTCCTGAAACCGGGCTACAATCTTTCTGATGATGACATCGACGGTGGTCTTAAAGAATCCGCCAAATTTGAGCGAACATAGGGTGAAAAACTGATTTTATTAATAAGCACAAAATGGTCTATCCAATAGATAGAATTTCATCGGGTTTGTCTTCAACTGAAACATTTAAAACATCAATATCTCATTTTGTGCAAAAAAGGGAAATATTGTTTATGAATCAAATTACTTTTATTCACAGTCTATCTGTATGAACCTCTTACCCTAAAACAGGTTCTTGTTAACGGTTATATATGTATATAATATATATATTGTAATATATATTGCTTTTGGCGTTTGGCTCTAAGATGAAAAGATGCCCCTACATTTTAAATTAAACATGTAAAACATTTGTTTAAGTAAAGCATTGACAAAAACATGTGGACAAAATGGCCTCGTTTCAATGGACAGGACTTAGCCAGGCAATACAGAACGGTCGTTCTGTACACAGTTTGTACAGAGCAATTCAATGTGCTGACTAAAAGCGAATGAACTATCATTCTTAGCCCAAGTGTAAGCAGGAAGCGACAAAACCACTTAACCACCAATTAAATCACTGACAAAAATACAAAACCGTGTCAGAGCGTGCTGTTGACACAGGAAATGCTGATTACAGCTAATTAAGATGCAAAACCTGCAACATTCTTTCATTCACTAAATTACAACACAAGGCTAAGAAAGGTGTCTAATATTTCATTCCCATCAATCACTCACAATAATTTTGTATCTAGTGCCATTTTACTGTTTAGGATATATGATTCAAATAAAGTAACGGGACAAGTTTAGAAATACCGTTCTTCAGTTTGAAAACTTAAATTGCTCAAAAATGAACCAAAAAGGCCGCCATGTCAAGGGTAGTGGCTGGAAAGTGGTCCCATTAAAATCAAATGCATCTCCTGTAGGACATTAAGCTGGGGGTTGGGGAAAGGGGCAAATCCATTTGGAAAATTGAGCTTGAGTAGGTCAGGGGCTATTTTACGCACATAATACAAATAATGAAAATCTGCTAAATAGCTTTAAAGTACTTTAATAACATAACAACAACATATAGGCATCTTGATATACAGTATTTATTACGGTTACATTTTTGGTCCGGTGACAAGTCTAGTTTACATGGTACAATCTACTTATAGACTTATAGACTGCAGTTTTGAAGATCTTTGTATAAGTGTTACAAATATTTTCTGAACAGAACTCAGGTATCAATATGCAAGACACAGGAAGAAGGAACTTCACAAGAGATCCACCTGCGAAGAATCACATTCTCCACCACTGGAATCATGTCTTTATTGTTTAGAGTTCACGCAATACATATTCAGTGACTGCTGCTACCATACTACTGTACAAAGGATGTAAAGACTTCTAGCAAACATCCCTGCAGGTCCCTATGTGTTGATATAAAAGATTGTTTGTTGGAATGCGGGCATCCATTGATATATATCTGAGTGGCCACTGATCAGCCATCCTGCCGTACTCACATATTCCTTTGGGTTTTGGAGAACATTATGATTACCTGGCTGTCAGGTGCACTGAATAACAGATACTGTAATTCATCTATTCTCTTGTCTTAGTACAAGCACAGAGTTATCACACACATCGCAAGACATATCAAAAGTGATTACAGGGCAGGACATAAAACTTGGTTTCCAGAACGGGGTAAGCTTTTGCCAATATATCGCTGTTATATGACAATCTGACTCAAGAGGTCCAAGAGACCATTACAGCTTTGTTTTAATGAAGTGTCTTCTAATGAATCATTTTAATGACTTTCTTATTCTTTCACAAGTTGACAAGGGATAACAGTCCACATAAAACACAGCCTTCTGCGTATGGTACACCACAAATACAAAATTAAGGATTACCAGAAGATAAGACACACTAGGCAAAATCACAAAAGCAAGACAGGCAGATGACAGATTATGATCATACTTGGGAAGGTCCCACAGTAGACTACCAGGTACTCTTGGGCTGGAGGGGTGGCTTCATATAGGTTGGATGCTATTTGCACATTGGGTTAGGTCTAGCCAAAACCAGGGACGGGGCTATCCCTAGACAGCATTCAGTGGTTGGGAGGTTAAAGGCAGTGAGCATGATCAAACGCTGCTCACCCTGCCCAGAGAAAGAAGAAACTGACTTGGAGACCCAGGAAAACAGAGCTTCACCTGGAGACTCTAGGTCAAACCCGGCGAGTTCCCAGGAACCATTATGATAACAACCATATTTATGGCTCGGTATTAGAGAACACATTAACAGCAACGTGACACTGCTAGAAATACAGTCAACACCCATCACCAGGGCCAAAGTGACCATACATTCCAAAGCTTTAAGGCTTTGCTCCAAGCAATGTCATGAAACATGAAATTGGTAGTCAGAAGTCTGTGGGGATCTATTTTATCCTCTCTTAGTCATTTATATTTTATGCTCTCAACAGCAGAGGTTTTGTGCTTAATTGTGGTGCTAACAGTATGGCTACCTAGCTATATCCCAATATAGGACCCTATAGAATTTGGTTTGTCATCCGTGGGGCCAAAGGTGAGAAAACATATTTCTTAATAGCTGCCCAACTTCGGAAATTGCTTTGTAACAATTTTTTTTTTCTGGACAACGCTGTTAATTTTGATGTAATTAAAAATTTCTGTTTTAACACACTCTCTTAGGACATCCAATAAAGTTTTATGATGCACACATTCACCCATAAACTACACATCTTTAACCACCTCATCTATTTTACAAACCCACGGCTTATTAACATGCCGTTCTACACCAGATTTACTAGCCACTACTCTGTCAGGGATTGTGTAGGCAAACACAGCAATTAAAGCTTGGATTTTGCTTATGCTGTGCATTTAATACATATATAAATATAAGACGTGATTATAATGCTGTTTAGGCTTTTTCTTTGTGATTTGTAAAATGTATCACTGCAATTTTAATAGGTGAACACAAGCTGAGAGGAGCATCGTCCTCAATTTTTCCAGTGTACATACCGCAAACACACACTGGCCTGTGTGGCATTGGGATAATTAATCCAAGGCTAGGAGGATAGATAGATCTGAGGAAAAATCATACACACATGAGTAGGACAAAAAAAAACTAAAGCCAATGCATATTTGCACCAGTCTAGCTAGAGCATGGCCAGTCACACATTATCTTAACAAAAGTATTAGGACACCAGACCATTGCACCCACAGGGGCTTTTATGACATTGAATTCAAAATACGTAGACATTAATATGTAGTTGGTCCCCCCTTTGCAGCTATAACATTTTCTACTCTTTCCACTAGATTCTGGAGTTTTTCCACTTCAGTCCCCTTCAACATACCGAGACATTTTGGACAATGCTATGTTTATAACTTTTCTATTCCAGAATGACTGTGCCCCAGTGCACCAAACAAGGTCCATAAAGACATAGTTGGATGAGTTTGGCATGGAAGAACTTGATCTCAACCCCATCAAACTCCTTTGGGATGAACTGGAACAGAGATTGCGAGCCAGGACTTCTTGTCCAACATCCGTGCCTGACCTCACAAATGCTGCACTGCATGAATGAGCAACAATTCCACAACTTCTTGGAAAGCCTTCAGAAGAGTTGAAGCCGTTATAGCTGCAAAGGAGGGACCATCTACATGTAAATATGTATGTATTTAGAATGTCATAAAAGCCCCTGTTGGTGTAAAGGTCAGGTGTGTCAGGTGTCAGGTGACACACACATTTACACACACACTCACCTTTACACAAGCTTACACTCTCACACTAACATGCATATAAAACCACACATATACTTTTTATGCTCACACACATATACTTGCATATTTTACCAAGCTTTTACCACATTTTAATTCAGTTATAATGACTCCTATAAGATGACCCCACTGCGTTCCTGCCTCCCTGGGCTGGTCTACAACCTTTGGACCAGCTTGGGGACCCCTGCCCTGGCCCAACCCAACCCTGTTTTGTTTTAACCAAAACTGTGTTAGAATAGTATATATAATTTAACCCTTTATTTTATATGTGCCTTCCCTGCCCTACACTGTGTGCTGTGATTTGGTGAAATTAGCATGTGGTGTGGTGTGCTCTGTGCATTTAAACAAATATTCAATAACCTGTACATGTGGAGTATTTCTGCAATCTGGAGGGGCAGTCAAACACATTTTCTTGTGAACCAGCACATAACCTGTGCAAAAAATGGTAACCATTTTTGAAAAAAAAAGCCTAATTTTGGCAAACACTGGTGGCCAAATGGCTGCATATCAAGACCCCCAAAGCTCTCAGTAAAATACTCAAGGTTGTCTGCTTTCCTAACACATGCCCTTTATGGGTGTTTTATTGTTTATATTTGTTTCCAATTACCATTAGAACCCCTATAATAACCTAAATGTTGTCTAATATTTGCCCAATAATAGTCAAGATATAATAATTATTATATAAAAGCTATTTCCATACTCAAGACACTTAAATTAATGTATTTTGGAGTATTTTGGTCAACTCGGCTATTTAGTGATGGTTGTCATAGCATAATCATAGAAAACATTTGCTTTTTCATTTTTTCATATATTACACTAAATGTTGAACTATATATATCGAAAAGCGGCTAATAAAATCTGTCTCTGAATAAAATCATATATAATTTGTATGGGTTCAGTAAAAATCATAGCTAACAAACATCGTAAAAGCATGAGAAAAGCTCTAGGTTTTTGGGTACAAATTTGGGCAATTGTTGCAATGTTTCTCCCTTTGAAAATATCAGATTCAGAGAAACAAAAGCTCTATTTTCCAATGATTTTATACCGTTTGCTCATATCCATATTGAGGCAGAGTTAAAAAAAATAAAGAGATGAAACAAGGCTGGAAAATAAAATATACACAAAAGGCAAAGAAAAAAAAGAGTGTTTCATCTTGGTTTTTCTAAAATTCTACTTGAATTGAGCTCATTGTATCATCTACTTGACCCCTTTTTTCTGTTTCACAAGCTTTTTTATTGTAAACTGCCAGGGCTCACAGCTCTGTGACCAATGGAGTAAAGTATTTTTTGTGTGTTATAGACTGAATGACAATGGACAGCTACATGTCGAAACTGTGCACATGAATGCCTATTCCTCACACAACTCATACAATACTGAGACAAAGGGACTGTTAAATGCCTTTCCGCAGCAGCCATCTTTATACTATCATGATGCAGGATGAAACAAAAAGTGGATCTCCAGTTACAGACAAGTTAAAAGTTGGGTCATAGAATGCGTTACTGGAAAGAACACATCTTTCTGACGTCATAGACTTTGATTTAGTCCATCTAGGTCAGAGGACCATATGAATTAAGAGATGTTGCTTTGTTGGAATGACTCTCAGTGTCTATCTCTTTTTCAGGGACTATGAAAAGCTGGCCTACTCTTTAACATTGTCTCATAGCTCAAAGTGTTTCCAAATTCATGATATACATGTTAGGCATTACATAGTAAGGCTTATCATGCGCATGCCCTATGTACAATGCCGTATTTATCCCTAGGGCTAACTCAGGTAGCACTACCAGCCAGGAGGAAGTCTTCCATATCCTTTTAACTGGTTCCAGTAGCAGTGATGCTACAAGAAGACTGGTGGCCCAACTGGGCGATTGGTTGCCCGCTATGCAGCAGTTGCTGATCTCCTGGACCTGCCGCCGCAGATCTAGTCTAGAATAGTCCTTTCTAGCCTGTGGCCTTAGTGTGAAATGAGTTAACTTCTACAAACATTTTTTATCTATATTTTGAAAGTGTGATGATTTGGTTTTAACAGAATGAACATAGAAGTGACCTATTGGTGGAATTCTTACACGGAGTATTGAGAAATATACATAATGACGGCCTGATCTTACACCACAAGTAGAAATCAGCTTTATGTATCTTCTGGTTTATAATAACTTTACCACTGCACGTCCATGGTTGTTGTCATGACAAATGGGGTAAATACAAACAGGATAAAAAAACGAATTAATAAATTAAGAAAATGTTCGTTGGTCTATCGGTTGTTTCTGCTTCCCCAAACTAAATTGTAAGCTTCACGCATCTATAATGTTTGTGAATAATAGAAAATATATCTCCTTAAGTGGTGCATCCATAATTTCAAGGCTTAGCCTAACATATTAACATATTAAAAATATGCTAGGGCACCGCTAGATAGTTTTTAAGTTTTGCCCAACATGATGTTAAATCAGGAAATAATAATCGTTAAATAGTAACACAGTTACTCATTTTACTTTTTTTATTATTATTATTATTATTTTTTTTTTTTTTTGCTGCTGTCCGTATCCAAGAGGCTGTTTCTTTAACAGAAGCGCGGATATGAGAAGAATTAGGGTCTGGCAAGGTTCTTTATAAGTGTTTCTTGTTCTTGAAGCACAGAATTCAAGGTTCCATACTATTTATATAACTGACTTTTATTGCTATCTGAAGAAAAAAAATACCACATTTTATTCCAACCTGTTATTTCTCTAGCAGTAGGAAACTGAGTGATTGACAAGGCAATTACTGGCGCAAAGCTGCTGCGCCGGTAAACGACATTTAAAACAGAATTTCAATATTTTGATGTACAGTAGCTGTTGGTTATAAAACTGGTTTTCTATCGTAGGCTGTGAAAGTCTCAGGGAAAAAAAAAATAGATAAGGCGTCTTGCTCAACGTCTAACTTCCCCCCCAAAGGTGACTTTAAATGACTGCAAAATCTGTCTTGGAGCTTTTTCTGTGGATTTCACATCATAACTGTCCAAATGCTTCTACGCTTACTCAGAAAAGTGACTTTTTTTACGTTCACGCTTAAGCTGACTCATAGCTATTTATAACACGCTGTCTATAAACTGTGTTCTTGTATACTAGCATGGTTTGAAGTTAAATGTTAATGGCGCACTATGGTAGTAAGAGATCCCATATACCATGAAGTATTAACAAATTATATAATCAAATTTAAACCCCTTAATGACAAAGCCCGTACATGTACGGCTCAAAATGCATTGTTTTCAATGGATTTAGGGACCCCCCATTGTCCTTATGGGTTAAATAGATGGTGACAAACTAACATAAAATATATATCAGATCTATACGGTTCTGAAACACTCCTATCATGGCCCCTCTTGAAAGAGAAATGGAATTTATCAAATAGCGAGATATACAATTATATAAGAATAATTGGTAGGAATCACAAGAGCCATGAAATTTGAAGAATTCCTTAGTAAACATTACAAATCAAGCTTAATCCATAAAGAAAAACTATTGAAAAAAAGTTCAAAAACAGAAGATTCCTTGCTCAATAAGGAAAAAAATGGGAAAAAGATACTGGTGAACTGTACCCAAAAGAAGAGTGGTTACAAGCATACAACGGTATTAAGAAATACTCACACTGCTTGAGTATGCATGAATTATATTATAAAATTGTACTTAGATGGTACAGGACCCCAGTTCTAATTTCAAAAGAGATCCCATATACCTGTGCAGGTAATTAAGATAATCCACCCAAAAACAACTCTACTATCTAGACATCTCTTTGGAAGGGACGGTGTTTCTTTGGGACTTGGGTTCCTCCTTTCTTACTTTTGTGTCCTTCTTTTCCAGATGACAAGAACGTTCGTTGAGTGTTTAATGCATCACATACATCAGTAACGATATTACTTACATAGCAGGGAAAAGGGAATTCCAGGTGCCGACACATGTAACCCGCAGTAAACGAGTTTCTAACTACATCTCATAAAACAAACCCTCTCTGGCAAATTCAGATCATAAAAAATTGTCTATTATTATAATAACCTAATATGTGTTTGACATTCCAATTCTCGCTCATACTCATGCCTCCAAACATTTCAAACGGTCTAAAGAGAATACTTCCGCTTTAGGAGTTCTGGTTTGACGTGTGCTTAGTTTATTACATACACTAATAGCATTTTATGTTCTTTAGAAGCAGAACAATGTATTCTAATGACACAATTGAATTTATGAACACATTTTAGATGTTTATATGCACACCATTGTGACTAGAGGGCTTAAATTTAAGGTGAAAGATGGAAGGCTGAGAGGTAATGTAAGAAAATTCTACTTTATTGGACGGGTAGTAGATATGTGGAATAGTCTTCCAGTGGTACAGAGGAACACTGCAAAATAATTCATGAAAGCTTGCAATAAACATAAATTGTTTTTCTGTAAGGGCAGATTAGATGTGTGCCATTTGTTTCTTTTCTTCCATCACAATCTATGTTTCTTTACCCACCAAATATTCTGAGCTCATCAGAGGAGCTCATCAAATCAGAGAGATCAGGGGAGGAAAGAGAGACCGTCCATCCAAACATGGATATTTGGATAGGTATTTGTATTATATGTATTATACTACAATATCAGACAAGATGTTGCTCAATGACAACAATTGCAATGCAGAGCGAGGAGAAAGTCTGAAAATTGCTGCCGCCAGGTTTATCATAGAATTATGTCATCATCACTCATTAAAAAGGATGAAATCAGGTTTAAACAGACAATGGCCACACGTGACATATCCTGAAACACTGTGACATCATGAGCGGCTACATCCCTGTAGAGAAGAGCATAACCTTCTACCCATTTCCAGAGTTTGGCAACAGTTTTCGCCAACCTTTGAACTAATTGTTTAGTTTATCATACTTTTTTGGGTGACAAGTTCACATACAGTATTAAACACTTAAATCTGTGCCAACATAGCTTGAAAGCCTATTTGGTACATACATGTTATATACAGTTTCCACTCAAGTGGTGATGTTTGTACTTAAATAGCAAATAGCACCCCCACTAAACAGCTGGATAATATTTTTCCCATTTCCCTTGGTAAAGACTTAAGTAATGGCCAACCCAAAAGCTTTTTCCCAGAATTGTTTCTATCCCTCAAAGGCACCAGAAAGTAGAGTTGATCTATTACCCTTAGATGAAATATTTTAATTATATATAGAATAAAGAAACATTAATATATGTTTATGGCAACCATTGGGTGCTGCTGACATAACAAATTGTTCCTTTTTATTAAAAAAGGAGATGATCTATTTGCATCCTTAAAGCATCATTTATCATTAAAGGACCGTATCATATTTACATCAAAAAAATAAAATAAATACAGTATGGATAAATTGCTTCTGCATTTTCGATTTAAATAACCAAGATGAATATATAGAACTTTGAAGTAGGAAGGTTCTTATTCATCATAATCATGTAAATTGAAACAGATAAATAGTAAGACTTGGTCGCTGGTCAACTCTTTTTTTTCTTCGTTTTTTTTTTGTAGAAGGGGTTAATACAGGGGTACGCGGTACACACTACGCAGCGGCTTTGGGGTCAGGATTTTAAATCCGTATGAGTAACTCCATTGGTCGCCGGCAGGGGCCTCCTCTGCCATCAACGGCCATGTTCGTATGTTCGTTATTTGGGGCTGAAGACCAAAAAATGCACACCCTTTGTGTTCGTTTTCATTTTCGGCCGAATATACAAGTCTAGTAATACATATAGGAGACAGAAGCACTATAACCAGAAATGTAGAGTCCACCAATACTGTCCTCGTATCCCCATTTACAGACGTTAGTCCGCCTTCTGCCAATCTGCGTGGAACAAGAAACTCAACAGACTTTGGTTGTAACATCTTTACATGTAACATATACACTGGGGGGGGGGGTTATATGTTATACATTCAGAAGGAAGCACAGAGATTTATTGTTCCCACCAGTCTATCAAGGGAAATATTGGGGCCAAGGAACCCAGACCTCTGGTCACTCAATCTCCAGCCCATTCCTACACCCCAGACAGAGAGTTAGAAGGAAACGCGTAAGCAGAATATCTAAATATTATATTAAGAATCAAACCAATTTAAAGAGGATCAAATTGAACAAATTTGTATTACCGCAAAAGGATTACGAACTGTAATATCATTAATATTAAAGTGAGTTTTGGGTAATATTGAGATTTATCTTGAGTAAACTCTGCTCTGTAATTAAAGCAGCTGAATCATTTTGCGCCTTGACTCTGGTGGGTATCCGTTTTAACAAGGCAGATGATACTTTAGGCACTTGGCTATATACTCTTAACATACAGTCCACGTCTGCCTCCTGCTTAACTTTCTTTCTCTGAGGACCCAATTAATTGCTGCTTTTTCTTGCCCTTTTACACGGAGTTTACTGTCCAAAAAACAGGATGAAAATCCTGAAATGGCTAGTTCGGTGGCCCCCGCTGTTTCATAAATAAAGTGATGTGCTTCTATCACGTGTCACTTTTGGCTAAAGGAGGCAATTGTATTTATTCACGATGGCTAGAAATTTGTGCTCTCAATCAACAGTATTTACATTCTGGGGTTTTTTTTACAACATAAATAATATGTAGATTTAGATTGTAAGATCTAAAGTGATAAAAGTACCATAAGGCTAGATGGCAAGCTCATAGGCAGGGTTCTCAACTGCCCTTTACCTGTACCAGGGCAGTGCCCTACAACCTACTTGCAGCAGGGTCTCCACTCCTTGGTGCCAAGCTATGTCATATCCTGATGCTCCTCACTGTAGGTAAGAGATATGATAGAGGTTGTTTTGGCTAGGAAAAGACATCTGTAGTGTAAATTGGTCAGTTAAAATGGAGATCTGGTTGCCCAATCTGCCCTACTACAGCTCTACGGGGGCTGCACACTTCCAGACTTACCACCCTACGTCTATTTAGCCCAGAACAGGGAACGCTGCTGGAACTGTGGCACTTATCTGTCATGCCCTATCATAACTCAAGGTCACGCAGTGGAAATTCGTCTTTTAACGATATTTTCCCCTTTTACGGTTTTACATTTACTTTTCTAGCTGTGTGCATAATCATCATTTTTCTTACTTCAAGGTTGAAGCTAGATAATTTTCAATTCAATCACTTGGTATCACATGGGCTGAAATTACATCAGATAAGATCATGTAATCAAGATAAGGATAGATTTCACCAAACAAAAGACAATCGTGTAAATGCAGTAACACAGACACTTTCTAAGTGACCTTGATTTATTCTAGAGAGCTTCCCAATATAGTGAAATGAATGCTATAGGCATGTTCCGCTATGCTCCGCGCACAACTATAGGCTCTGCAAATTTCCTGTTTGAGCGTTTTACTGATCTTCTGCAGAATGAAAGGTTTTGTCTTAATTGGAAAATACTCTCCGAGGGCCTGCTATTTAAATTGCTCATTGCATTTAGGGAGTATATTCTTAATATAAATGTCTGCTGTAAAGCAGTATAAGTCTCGTAAAAAAAAACACAAACCTGCATACACTGTCTGATAAATATGATGAAACTTAATATGAGATAAGGTTGAATGGAGAAATGTTTGACTGACATTGTCCTACTGATTGAACGCTGTGGCTGTCCTACAAGATACTATGAGAAGCATTTAATATCTTTATATAGGGTTGGATGATGCCTATATGCTACGAAATTTAAATGAAATAATTGTTTTTGATATACTGAAAGATGATAGCTCATATCGATAAATGATCATTCATCCTGCTTAGTGGTATGAAAATGAAAATTGGTATACACCCCTTTAAACTGTATCTCTTTCATTTACTTAAACTGCTGGAAACATATGCCTTGTGTTGTTGTTGTTGTGCAGTTATTAAACTGCATGTCAAATATCACATATGTTGTCTGTGCAGAGACTAAATAATTAAAGAGATCACCAATTTTCTTTTAACAACAGTCTTATCCTTGTGTGACGAGAATTAAAAATGTGTTCTTTTATGTAAGAATTTAGAAACACAGCTGAGGTGTCATGGATTCCATACAGTGTTGACTATCTCGCTCCAAAAGGGTACTCATGGTGGCCGAGCCATTCCAGATGAAACAACCTGCAGCAAAATGTACATAAATAAAGCAGTTGCGAAGACTATAGGTTCAGACAGCTCTGTACTCCTAATTCTCATGTGTTTTGCTGGCCGTCTGGTACATCGGCCAAATGTCCAGTAGGAGCTGGCCATCAGAGCCAAATACTCAAATACCCAATCTTTCAGTAGATATGCCCGGCCATACACTACCCGAGCATAAAAAAAATGTAGCATACAGACGCGCTTATTCAACCATCAGCAGCACCTACGTCATCAGAGCCAGTAAGAATTTATTGCCTCCTTCTTCCCATGACATCATATTCTAGTGACTTTATTTACCTTTATAGAATGTTTACCCCAGCAGGAATGTGTTCTTATTCCTATTACTATCTCATATCCTAAAAGTAACAAAATGACAATAATAACTATAATCTCCGGCCCCCGGCCCTTCAAGATATGTGATACTCATCGAGCAGGAATACGATACAGGGGGAACATATCTTACTCTCACAAATAAATCTCATCTTTTCAACAAAATATGGATTGATCTTCTGCGAAAGCAATAACTGTGAAAGAAAATGGGTTTCCGCTACAATTGGTGTTTCTTCCTTATATATTCTATTACTGAAAATCACTGTGTATTTTGTTGTTTATATAGGTGTCAAAAGGCTGAATTAGTATATAATTTTGTTCACTTTTCCCCAAAATTGTACCATGCAATTTTTGGCATTGCCATGGAGTTATACATATATATATATATAATATAGTATCTTATAATATATATATATATATATATATATATAATTTCACCTCATGTGTAACTTGTGTAAGTTATTGCAGCAAATGCTTTATTTTTATGCTGCTACTGCATCATAATGTGTCTTTTTTTGCATTTTTTAGGTGACAAAGTCACTGTACAGGGAACTGATGCTGCCATTCAGCATAAATGTATTTTTAAAGTGCCTATAATTTTTTTAAAATAGGTGCAGAACTAGAATACCTAATCAATGTCCTGTACTGAAGTTTCCCCCCACTCTTTACCCCACCGATGCCAAACCAGCAACTTAACCATAAGGGAGAGAGAAAAAGTCAGGGAATTGTAATGCATTAAAATCTATTCCCCCATGACATATACACAACATAATATTTTAATACATATTAATGCTTATTTTAATGATGAAAAGTAACAAATTCACTTGAAGTCCTGGAAATACTTCTCCGTGACCAGGTCTAAACCCTAAAAATATTAAGTAGTTTAATTTTGTTCAGATTCTTCTCGTTCCGGTACATTTTATCCATTCAAATACCGTGCAAATATTTGTTTTTACTCCAGGACTCAAACAATGCATAATTTGTGTTACATTATAGATACAATGTTACAATTCCAAAATCTCCTTTGCTTTATGCGGATTTAACGCATTTAATTATACAGTCTTTAAGTAATGGAAAAAAGATCACTGCGTGCAAAGCATTTAATAGATTGTAAGCTCATTTGCACAGGGCCCTCCTCACCTGTTGTTTCTGTAAGTCATCTTGTTATGCTATATATCGTTATGTCCTGTCTACCCTTTGTACAGGAGTTTCAGCACCTAGTCAAAGGCTCTGCCTGCCTGGTCCTGAAGTCTAGTGAAGGGACTGGGGACACACATCTCTCTTAAGTGATGGCCTATGGTCTACCCATACCACCAGTGATGGTGCTGGAGTGTGATGTTTTAGCAAGACTGGACTGGCGATAACTGGTTGAACTCGTTCAAACTGCAAGTCTTCTACAAAAATTTTAGGACCTACTGGGACATGACTATACACCTTCTTTGTGGTTCTCCACCTACAACGTACATGTCTACCCTATTCCTGGCACAATGGTATTCATATAAAATGGAATCTTTGCTTTATTCTCCTTTAAGAATTGTATCAGTTTTTTCTGATAATCTTTTTATACACATGCATAGAATGGTAATTCTGTATACGTTCTACAGCATTTATTTTTAAAACAAGATAATATAACACTTTGTATTCTAAGCACGTCTAATGTAGACGCCCCATTGATTGTTGTGATATATTACATCCTTAGAGTCCGTTCGCTGCATGAGATTTTATTCCATGTTAAATGGCTAGGGTCTTTTTAAATGTTTTCATTATTAGCTAGTTTTATCTCTTTCCCTGTACCGTTGTGTATCAGTGATGGTTTCATTGGTATAATAAATTATCTCATTATCAACATCACGTTTTGACTGAAATCTATAGATATATAATTTTTTTCTTTACTTCTATTGTTTGTACATAATTGTTTAATGGAACGTACAATTCGTCATTTCGAAAGGAACATCCCTGTTTATTTGCCAAACGAAAAAATATAGTCAAAAGCTATAAATATAATTGGCAGGAGCCATGGGGGTTTGAATCAGCGACCCTGCATTTGGAAGATAGCATACTTATCTTTTAGGCCACCAGGTGGCTTTTGGGTTGCTACACTTTCTGCCTCCACATGGACTTGCCTACCTGATCCTGACTCACCCTATACTCGTTCCAGCAATCAAGGACCTTTATAACCCAGGCATGCACAAATCTTCCTTGTTAGAGAATTGTAGTTCCTGGCCCTGATTGCTGATCTTGTGGCTTTTTGCATCATAGTTGTGTCTCATCACATTGAGCCTGAAAATCTGGACTCTGATCTTTTAGCATGGACTTTGGATAATTTGGATAATCCTTCGTTACCGTTGTCTCCAACCATCTTGATTGAGTTCATGTTGACTTGACTCAAGTCAGCTCAACTGCCAACTACGACTAATTAGCCTGTAAATTCTTCAATTCATAGAACTTGAGCTGGGTTGCGACTTGAGTTGAAAGTTGAACTTCACAAAATAAAATCAGTTCCTTAGTAAGAGATGTGTTGACTAAGAACTCCTTTAAATTGTATCAATGCCCAACCTAATTGAAGACTACTCTTGCTGATTCAACTCCTTAATTACCATACCTGGGAACTTCCCAAAGAAGACTAGTAGGAGCTCTTCAACTTCTAGGGAATGGCTTCATCAAGTGGTGGAGTTATGCATGTGGCAATACATGTCTTCTCTGCATAGAGAAAGAAGAAACTGACCCAGAGACCCAGGGACGCTGCGCTTCTCCCATAGACTCTGGGTCAAACTCAGAGAGTTCCTAGGTATGCTCTTCATATGATGAACTCAACTAAAACCTGGATGACCGGCACAGAAGCTGTTTTGATCAGTTCTATAATGTATCCAGTCGCTTGCACGGTGCTGTCTGTGCAACAATTGTATTAAAATATAACATATCAAACTACCTTTAAAACCTTCAATGATTAATTATGCCCGAAAAAAAATCCAACAAGGAGCTTCACGTTCTGAAGCTATATTTCAAATTGATATCAAATTCCATGTAATATTTTTACTCACAGCTCCTATTGTAAATATCCATAAGCTTGACTTTTTTTAAAAGCAAAGTGTCTTGGTTACACTACAAAGTATTTTCTTTGCCGATTTTGTATTGTAGTTTCAAATATATGTTAAAAAAAAGATTTTCAAATAACAACCAGGAAGCAATACATGGAATTATTTACTCGTATTAAGGCTCTACACATATTTCCACCCATGTGTACTTTATCTATGGAAGAACCGTCCTTTATAAAGAAACCAATTAGAATTTCTCAGATGACTCCTCTGAACTACCTCAGGTGATGAGTGGTCAGTAGTTACTTGAAACGCATTTTCTCATTTAATGGGACTTACGTCCCCAACTCAATAATGGGCTTGCTGAATAGTGAAGAGTTATAGATCGAGTTATGCCCACAAGGAAGATTTTCAAACTCCATCATTTAACAGGTCAGCTGCCCCTCTGGCAAGCTACTTTTCTTTGCACTTGGAAAGAGTTTGCAAACTTATCCATGTGTCTATCAGACTGCTTTCCACTTCATCTTCTATAATCAGAGCAAGGATGCGAGACAAAGCCCTGGCTACGTTCGTTAATCAATCAAAAAACGTTATTACTCCTTTTCAAAAAGTGGCAAAGTTGTGCTCATTCAGCTCTGCAGTGGAAGGATCAGCTGTCAGTCTCTCGAGAGTCTGATATTCACTTTTCTTTAGCTGATTTTATTTTTTAGAATATTTTTTTAAAACTGTACAAAAGCAGCAAAAGGGTCAGCAAGATTTCTTCATTATTTCCATTCAAAAAATATATTGAAAAAATATATAAAAATATACCAATTGAAATGATTTTTTTTTTATCACCCGGCTCTCCTTGGAAGTATAATTCAGGATATTCCCTTAAAGGAATATTCATGTCATGTTTTTGTTACAAGCTACCAAAGATCCACTTCACCAATGGGGATATCACGCATATGTGTAGCGATTCCTCTGATCAGAATGAGAGAGGGGTATACGAGTTTTGTATCTACCGGTAACATAGGATGACCAGAATTTTATTTTATTATTATTATTTTGTAAATAAAAAAAAATGTTGAAAAGGGTTTATCGAAGGCCTTTATGGTATTCATGTAGAGGGCAGGGGAAAGGGTAATAAGAATGTGGGCAGGGGAATGGATATGAGGACCAAACCTAAGCTTTAAACATCAGTAGCATGGCTATAAATTAAAGTGAGATGATTTTTTGTCTTGAAAAAAATGGTTTCAGAACCTAGACAGTGATATGTAAGTGGTCTAAAGGTCATCTTAAAGATATTAAGGTCACTACATTTTTAAAATAAAATCTTGGAACATTTTTTTATGCATTTTGCATAATGCCAACATTTTTGTACTAACCCTACAACAGGACACAAAAGCGTGATGAAGCTCAATTCACAACACTCTTTTGATGGCAGAATGTCCTGGACCAGCAGACATACCCGGTAATTTAGATATGATGAGCATGGGCGTAGGAACCGGGGGGGGGACAGACCCCCCCCAGTAACTCATGCGGGGGGACTGATAATTAAGAAATCCCCCCAGGGCCGTAGGAACCCCCACAATAGAAACGCCGCGGGTGGAGAGAGAGGGGTGCCGAGCGGTCGTTTTCAGCAACTGCTCGGCGTCCTTCTGTCTCCTTTGCTCCCTGCCGCCACCCACCTCAACGCTGCCCCGACTGCAGTGGCGGGAGCGTGAGGCGTCTGTCTCGGTGCCTGCGCTTCACACTGACAGAGACAGAGGCCTTGCGCTCCCACCACAGGACTGCAGGGTAAGTGAACTACAAAGGGGGGTGGAGTGGGTAGCTAGTGAGAAGGGGGGTAGGGAGTGGGTAGCTAGTAAGAAGGGGGTAGGAAGTGGGGTAGCTAGTGAGAAGGGGGGTAGGGAGTGGGTAGATCGTGTGAGAAGGGGGGGTAGGGAGTGGGTAGTGTGAGAAGGGGGGTAGGGAGAGGGTAGATAGTGTAATAAAAGGGGTAAGGAAGGGGTGTGAGAGATGGGAAGAAAGTGGGGATAATGCTGTCCCACCCAGATTTTTAGGGGTTCCTATGCCCATGTTAGACAGTAACTATTTACCAACAGTGAGCTACTAGTGTTAGATGTGATTTAAAAAGAAAATCCAGTATCACTTTTATAGTAAAGGATTAAAAGTAAATCAATTGTCTGAAGATGTTGACTATGGCTGAAAAAAATAAAATTTAATGCAAAAGTCCAGCTTGGTTCAGAAATTTACTTTAGACTTTTAGCCTTAAGGGGGGGGTTAGGGGACGACCCCACAAACAAATGCTACCTGGGAAAAGGAGCTTCAATTTAGAGTTCTCCTTCTGAAAAGAGTAACGTCTGCTCGCTCTCTTAGCAGTCTGAAACAAGTAAATGAGACGCGCGCGCAGCTGAAGCAGCAGTCACATCAAGGATTTTATAAACACCTCAAGTATGGTATAAACTTTTCAAGGAATACAATTACCTCTTTTGTCAACGTAAGAGCCCTTCAATGAAACACTTGAGGTAGAACACAAGTACATAATATAAATGGTTCATTTTCTTTTTGTACACTAAACCATACACAAGAACATAGACTGGTAACTACGTAAAAAATGCCCCAAGGTGCATTAGAAACGTCTAGTTGGAAATAAGTAAAAAAATATGGAACTCTGAACAGGAAAAAGAAGGGTTTTTTTTGACAACCGACACCCTTGTAGTGGGCAACGGCAGTCTAATGAGAACCCCTATGTGCATGATTTCAATGGAAGTGCTTTCCAGCCACTGATTGGCTGCTTCAAGTAGCCAATCAGTGGCAAGCATCATCAGACAATGAAGGAGACAGGGATCTGCAGTTGTGAAGCTGCAGCTTCTCCCTTTTCCATTAAGTAATGTTGTTAGAGGCCAAAAGTTCTTCTTCTTTAGCGAGCATACTTGGGACATTAAACTGTCTCTTTAACTGAAATGGTTGCTGCCATTAACATTGTTTCTAGCTAACAGTCAGTACAGTTATTTAAAAGACCTATTTGTAACTAATAAATGATAAATTTATGGTAGGCCATGTAAAATATATAGCATTTCAACAGTCTGCACTTTCCTAATACTGTGTTTTTGCCATAATCAGATTCCGTGATTCAGATGGCGTTCCTACTTAATCAAATATATTTGAAAATGCTTTCAATAAAAGTTTTCATTTTAAGCAAAACTGTCTGCTTCAGGCATCCAAATACGAGTTTCTAATTTAAATGTATATAATAACAATCTTGGAATTTGACAGATGGGATGTTACATGATTATGAGGGCGAGAGAAATACCATAGCACAAAAAAAAACAATTACTGGAAAAATACAGTTCTATTCGGATGAAACATGAGATGTGTTTTACCCATAAACTACTGTAGACAAAGCTTAATTTGCGGCAATGTACTTCTGACTCATAGCTTAAAGTGTTCATCGCTTGCCAGAGCCGTGTATTTCATTATACCCAGATTCTATAACACAGGACAGCATTTACATGTTCACAAGGCGTGATACACATGTGCAGAAGAGCACGTTATATGGAGATCCAGAGGTGAGGAGTCGTCCAGACGGAAAATAAGTCTGAGTTTGCACTTTAACCTCCGTCCATCCCCAACTCACTATATATATATATTATATATATATTATATATATATATATATATATACACACTACTGTTCAAAAGCATATATAGCAGACTGAATCCGAATATATACACTACCGTTTGGGGTCACTTAGATGTTTTCATAAAAAAACAAGGACATTTCTAGCTGTAACATGATTGCAAAAGGGTTTTCGAACAATCGGCCTTTGAAACTTGGATTAGCGAACACAGGAGTGGTGGGAGTGATGAAGGGCCTCTGTACGCCTATTAAGATATTCCATCAAATACCAGCCCTTTCCAGCTACAATAGTCATTTACAACATTAACCCTGTCTGCGCTGTATTTCTGATCCATTTTGTGTTATTTTAATGGACAAAATTTGCTTTTCTTTTAAAAACAAGTGACCCCAAACTTTTGAAAGATAGTGTGTATATTGGCTACTATTCCTTTCTTTCTTTCTTTCTTTCTTTCTTTCTTTCCAGACCCCTTTTGAAGGTATCTAATGTATTGGATAACACCACCTCGCTTGGCAGTGAATTCCATACCTTAGTTGTCCTCACTGTAAAGAATCCCTTCCTTTGTCGTCTATGAAACCTGCGCTCTTCCAGTCTCAGAGGTGACCTCTTGTTCTTTGTATATTTCTGTTAATGAACAGGTCACTGAATAGCTCTTTATATTGGCCCTGCATATATTTATATAATGTTATCATATCCCCTCTGAGACGCCGTTTTTCCAGTGTATAGAATTGTTACTTTTTTAGTCTCTCTTCATAAATACATAACTGAAACGATATAAATAATCTGACCCTGAGACATTTGAAATATTAACCCTGTAATACCCACCATAAATGTTTTAGCCAAATGGCTCTGTTACCGGTCCTCATGGAAACCTTAAATTGTCAGTATTTAAGGACATACTTAACTGAATCACCTGCATTCAAGCAGGGATCTCAACCATAACACACTGGTAGTAAATACACCAGTTAGGAGTCTTATATATGATCACAGCAGTGTAGAATAGGAAGGAGCCCACACTACTTTATGTGTTATCCTTTAAAAATGGCTGCTGTAGTTACCCTAGTCTAGTGCCAGTTGACATTCATGGTTGAAATATATTATCCGGGATCCCACAAATCCACCCTTAAATTAAAAAAAATAAAGTGTGGGGTTTACTGGTGCTTCACACTATACAGAAAGAAAATTTGGTAAAGATTTTACCTTTACTGACTGATAATGGATTGCAATCTTTCGAGACCATCTAGGTCTCTTCTTCAGGCATACGGGAAGTATATGAACCAGTAATGATGCGAAGGCTCATTTATCTTAAAGCACTGTGCGACTTGACTCACCATTTCGGGCGGCTTGTAGATTTCACTACCGGGGCCATTCCATCTCTGTAAAGACTTTTTGTTTTGCTGAAGTTCACAATGTTGAAAATAATCCTCTGAAAATGAATATAAAAAAAACACAATTGTTTAGCCTGTTAATGCAAAAGCGAGAAAAAAATATAGATCATAAATGAGGTTTTTCACTAAAACCTGTTTGTATTTCAGCTCCCTGCACACCAACACACATTAAACTAATGAGTGTGCCCGTGGAAATATAATACTGAGAATGCGTATGGTTTAGGTGCCCCTATGCATGCGCAATGCAGCATTTTAGACACAGAATCAAATGCCTATTGCCACTCCATACAAAAAAAAAGAGTAAGTTTCCATTATTGGTTTTAAGGATGATTTTATTTTCAGCTATACCTATTTGTAATACTGAACTGATTGAAGACGGTTTCATGAAAGCCATGTATAGGTGACTAATGTGACTAAACAAGCCATTTATAGCAAATGACGTGGAGACCTTTGAGATTCCGAATTCTGTGTCAGCCCAATGAGATATCTTCATTGACTAAAGATTCATCTCTTGGACTTATACGGTCTTGGACTCTATCCATTTGGCTTATTAAGTTTTCTTCCATGGTACAGAATGTGTGAGAAACAAGGCAGAGTTGGAGCACCTGGAAATGGGGAAAAATGGCCTATACTTTTTATTAAAGTGTGTTTAATTGTGACATAGCCAGCTCTCAATTGAAAGGAACCAAAGACAAGCCAAGCCGCGCTCTTGTATTTGTCTGCAAAGCCCAAAATACCAAACCAAAGGATGAAGAATTCTAGCCGATTCTCTCTCGATGGCTTTCCCAACTATGAGTGTATTTCATCTACACAACCACCAGTGGATTCACATTCCCTTCCATTGCCAACCAACAGTAGGGTTATAACGTCTCGGAGGAGCAGAGGGGCCACCAGGGGCCCTCCCAAGTCGTGCGCCGTTTGTGACTGCCACAAAATTGTGCTTCTTTGCTCGTTAACTCAAGTTCACATTATTGTGCACTAATTTCACACGTTCAACAACATGCGCTACGACACGGCAGTATACATTCCAAACAGGATACATATATGGGAAGGAGCCCTCTGCTTGGACATTTTATATGAAGACATATATGTGTTTATCACGAGTCGGAATAGACGCACCTTTACATGTAATTCTGTATAACAGGACATTTGCAGAACAGGTGCCCAGCATGCTGAGAAAATGCATTAAGACTGTATGCATCATCATATTTGCCCACAACTGATTTCTCTGCTGTGTTTTCACATCAGGCTAAATTTAGTCTGGTAATTGCTTTTGGATCAGCCATAAAATGCACCAGGAAGAAAGAGAATATTCTGAATGCTCTTTTATCACTAACTCCAAATGGTAGAGAAAAAGATTAAATGTAAAAAAATAAATTACATTTAAATAATAAAAAAATGTTATCCTTCTTGTTCATTTTTTGGAGGATGCAGCGTTATCATACGAGCTATGTGTTCTCATACAACTGCATTTATAGAAAGGGCTATTACGCAGAGAATGCTATCAATGGTATGTTTTTACTTGGCATTCATCCAGGGTGCCATAGTTTATTGATGGCATGAATGGCTCACAGCTTCTAATGGTCTGCTTCTGGCCTGGTGATGTCATGCTGCCTATGGGACTGTAATGTTTTTGCATAGGGGCACTTTAAATGTATTCTTTCTTTATTAACAGGGTACAAGCAGTGACATATTCAGGCATAGGTTGACTACGTCCAAGCCTAGGGCAGTGCCAACAGTCCTCCTGGTAGAGGGTAGATTGTACTCTTGGCGATCCGGCCCCCTGGTGTGCTGCAGAATTGATCTCTGATCTCTCCAACCAGCCCATTTCTATGGAGCCTCCATACATTTCTTTAAAAGGTGCTTTTTTTAAATTCTGGTTTGTTGGGATATGACGTCAAATCCCAGAGCTCCTCTGAAACAACACCAGCCATGGAGAGGGTGGCTAGGTATCAGTGTAATGCATGGTGACATTAACATCTTATTGTCCACACAAGAGGTAACGATATTCATAATGTGAAGAACAGCTTGGTGTCATTTTTTAACGTAATTAAGGTTTAGTTGCAGTACAATACTTGTGACTAAATCCATGATGGGTCTACCTGTTTTTTTTCTTTAATAACCCAAAAAAAGATCACTCAACAGAAGATCCTCAAAACCTACGTCCCAGGTGAGCCTGGCGGAATTTCCCCAATGGAAAAGGGTCCCTGTAAAGTTCAACTGGAATCCAACTGAACATTAAAATACCCCAAAACCACTTGGAGAGCTAAATGCCTATTGATGCCACTAACTACTCAACAATGGTGAATCTTTTAGTAGTGTGGGCTCTTTGCCAAGGTGACTTTGCTGATTACTTAGTCTAAAAGCCTCAAGAACTTATCAGGTTTTCTACTTGTGGCATCTGCCTTGGGACAAATGGTTAGATTGGAAAGCATAGTTATTCCGAAACATCAATGGTGGCTCAATATAATCAGGAATAAGGATGTAACATAGGAAGACAAGCTCGGGACGCATGGCGGAATAATTATGTAGTAAGGTACATAAGGGACAAGGTGGAGTTCTGTATAGTGGCGATAATAGTTCTAGTATCACTAGAGTTATTAAACTGTGAAAAGTAGAAAAACATTATTTTTATGCATTAATGGCCAGGAGGCATGCCATTTAACATGCTGCTAGATATACATTCAATATATTCATTGAATAGCCAAGCGACTGATGCCTTAAGGTTGTTTAGCCTGGAGGGTTACATTGCTTTGTGCTACTTCTTATATACGGTACTTCATATATATTTACACAGTCAGGTTTGTATTGGTTAGTCTTGTATATTTGTGGCTCAACAGAGGTGTCTCTTTCATGTTAACGACTTCACTATATTTTACCTCTAGGATTCATGTAAGACTCGTGCATCTGCCTGAAGATATGTTAAATGGGTACCGCTGTGTTTTGTTAACCACAATATGGCAATATCTTTTATCGCTTTATCATCAGCTTTATGGTAATGAAAGAAACGGTAAATGTTCTGAAATATAGATTTCCTTGTTAAACAGCATGGAAGAATGACAGGAGCCAGGCTTGGCGAGGTCTTACTGTGAATACAAGTCAACCTGGGAGTATTTATTCTTCGGCTTTCAAAAAATCCCCCTTTCTGTATATGAAGCAAACTCAGGTAGACATAAACGTCTTAAAGAAACACGTTGAAACTTCATGGGATAGAAATTGAAAAATAGCAGTTCTTCTGTTTTTAAAATAAAGGTATAAACCTGACTGGATCCTGTGTGTATTGGACGTCCATGTTTAGTGGGAATATAAGGATTTTGGGATGGTCTTATCAAAGAAGAAACATCGGGGGTCTCGTATAAACACCAATACAGTGCAAAGTTTAAAAAGCTGGGTTTTAATTATAGCAGCCAATATGGTGATAGAACCCGTTTTAGAACTTTGCTCTAGAATCATTAGAAGTTAATGTCAGATAGGAATCATTCCACTCACCTGTTGCCCTCTCTTCTACTATCTCTTTTACCTTGCAATATCCCCATGTGCTTGACATAAAGAAGCTTTTACCTTACGGAGCAGGTGGTAGATAAGTGGAACTGCCTCCCAGCATAAGTTCAAAGGGCTAATACAATATGGTAATTTAAACATGCATGACTATCCTGAATCTAAGACGAGACCAAAGTCCCTATTTCAGGAAAATCGGGCGGACAAGATGGGCCAAATGGTTCTTACCTAACACGCTAAAGATGATGCACATCTTACACATTGCTCTTTAATGAATATGTAAATTGTGTTAAAGTGATGCGACACTGTATTTAACAGCATTATAAACAGGGATGGATGACATTTCCTATTAGCGAGAGAATGGTGTGAAAAGCGGCGTATCACAGGAATTCCCTCGGACTAAACAGACAATCAGATAAAAACGTGCTTACGAAATCTTCCCCGTTACCTAACTGGATAAGAACAGCTTATATAGAGCACACGTTATGAAGACATCCCCTATAGTTTTATTTAACATTACAGTACAGCTGGATGAGACAATGTGGGTCAAGACGTGGCTCATCGACAATGGTCTACTCAATATTTCCAATATTCTCAGCATTCTTGGATGAATTAATCTGTTTCTCTTTCCTTCTGACAGACTCATGAAAAAGACACTTCTGGTTCTGTCAGATGATTCCGAAATCTTCGCATTAACCACAATTATCTCACTTTATTACCCGGCCATGCTGCTTAGTGAATACAGATATTGCACATTTCTCTCTGTCGGCCATTAACCGCTGTGAATTCATCCAAGTAATCTGGCCCCAAGAGGAAGACGCAGTCCCTCCACGGCTTCTTCGTAAGATCAAGGAACATGCGTGTTTTTGGAGATTAATATCCATCTTGCTGATCAAGGCGCATATTTCAACTGTTACAACATCACTGATCAAGCTGCATATTTGAAGTGTTATACGTCTTATGCATTTGTTAATCCTGAAGACTGCGTGCTTTGATACCGGGTCCAACTCTCATGTATTTCATTTGTTTTTGAATCAAACTGTGAGTTTTCACGATTGTATGCGAATTTGTTAAATTAACCCGATGACCTTTATCAATGCAACTTACAGCTTTGATGAGTAAACTATGAATAATCAAACGAAAGGCCCAAGGTAACTCTCGTTAAAATAGGTTCAGTGTCAGAGTAAGCAGAATGGATATTAAGAAGATATATCACTTAAAGAAAGGTTATATCCCACCCAGGGAGATACACGGACACCAGTGTCTGTCACAGCAATTTGTGGTGTCCGTCACCCTGCTGGTTCCCTCCAAAGGTGGTCGGAACTGTCCGCCGTTGGGGGATCAGGGCCAATTGGGGAGATCATTGATCTTCTTCTAACGGCCCAAAATGACAGACCTCGGTGTCAGTGCTCCCTCACGTCATATGCCTTCTCTGAACACTCAAGCCATGTGCACCATGCGAGGGAGCACTCAAGCTGAAGGTTTGTAGGAACAGACCTCACACTCCCACCACAGGATCACTTAAAGAAAAAGAAAGGTAAGACGTAGGGTAAATGGGAGACATAGGGAGAAAGGGGATTGTTATATTTATGGTTGGATCTATCATGAAGTTTGGTAAGATACATTGACCCAAGGCAGCCATCTTTGGTTTTCTTAAAGATACAGACGAGCATGTATTGAGGACATTTTGGGAGAGTAACATTTAAAAAAAGGAAAATCCTTCACGTCACAATGAGCTTTACAAGTTTTTTTTTTCTAATTTCTATTTTTTTATTGAGTAAATTAAATGTTACTTAATTTAAAAATATAGTAGCGGACAATACCGTGCGTTTTCTTCAACGACAGCAACCATTAAAGGTTGCTGCTACACATGTGTATTTCGTTAATTTTCTCTTTTTCAATGACATGTTTGTGCATTTCATATAACCGTCTGAGGTCAAATAAATCATGATTTATTTTACTTGAAAAAAAGGCACAGAGATCACAATAGGAAACCAAGTCTCTTTACAGGTGCTTCAAGGTATTTTCCCCCACGTTATTTTGCAGCCTCTATTACTTTAAATAAAGACAACACTCGCTTCTAGTTACTAACGACTGCAAAAAAAAGTCAGGTAATACCGTAATGTATTTATTCAGTAGGAAACGACATGTAGCGAGATGTAGAAAGACAATGGGTATATTTAGCGCCTCACATCTTTCCTTACAAAGTAACCCAGACAACCTCAACATTCTCAGAAGGGCCGCCAGCCCCCAGGCGATATTCTGGGGGGGTCTCCACAAATAAAAGATTCATCTTGAAGTTGCTGCAGTGAACAACCCAGGAGGAAGGAGACAGGGATCTCTCGAAATGAATATTGTATGATGAGTCAGAAATGGCTGTTCAAAGATTACTCGTAGTTATGTTCCTTTCTCTCGAGTACATCTGTTGAAATATAGGTATTTTTAAAAGTGTTACTACTTTGCTTTTAACCTCTTCTTTACCAGGGTGAGTGGGGTGCACTGCTCTGCCTATCCCTCTGGACATTGACCATTTCCTTACCATTTTCCCATGATTACGCCACGGAATGTTTATTCATGTCTAAGGTTTCTTATGCATACTAGAATTCATAGAAATTATTTCATACGCTCTCCTAATATTAATCATCAGCACCGGGCTGGGCATGACTCAGTGGCCCTGGTACTTTACGGCCAGCGGCCTCTAAATGACGTATGTGGGGGCGCCAACAGTATACACGTGGCTGCATATTACGTATGATCCACGGCACACATACTACAGAATTTGCCGCTGAAGCGGCCATATTGGTAACTATTTGGCATTTGCCTGGTGTACCAGGGGGCCAGTCCAGGCCTGTTAATGGTCCTTAACAAGTTAATAATTGTCTCATATGTCCTCGTTCCCATTTTGGACTGCTGAAGCATGAAGTATATGATGCGTGTGTCACGCACATGGGTAGTATGATTCAGTAAATGTTTGTGGTGATAGCTTTTAATGAAATTATGAAGCCCACAGGGGGCAGGATGGGCCTGGGTAGGCCCTTTACTGAGTGGTAAGTAGGACTAGACATGGCAGCATTTTGTGAAGAGTTAGGGGCAGCGTTAATGTAGGGTATTTAAGGGGTGGGGGCCACTAGGTTAGGCAACATTTTTTGTTGTCACCTTACCTCCCTGTTGTGTTTTGTGTAGAATGTGTATTTTTTGTCACAATCATGGGGGGAGTCTTACCAGGTATCTAGGGGGTTAATGCTGCGGGGAGAGCATTTGGTGGTGCTAGTGTTAGGAGGTCCCTGGCAGGTAATGCTGGGAACCTCAGGTCTGGGTTTGGGCATCCGGGTCCTTCACTGAGTGGTGTGGAACCTGGATAACTTGGTAAGCTTAGGGGGTTTCTCGTTATGTTAATTGTTTATGTTAATTATTAATTTTAATTAGAATTTGAATTCGTACAAATCTGAAAGTCTAGTATTTTATGTTGAAACTAATGATTAGGACTGAATGCTAGGCTTCTTGAATTGTCCTTCTGATGTCTAAATTCAAAATACATCGGTCCAGCGCTCAAATATATTTGATACCGTGAGAATATTATAATCAAACAAAAGAAAATAACTCGCTAGCAAATCCATGGGATAAAACGGGTTATAATATAGCAGCGGTCTGTTCTAGGCTATACCGCTATCAGACACAGAGCATAGAAAGCCCAGAAACGCTTGTATCTTTAACCCCTAGGGTACACAGTTGCAAAGAGAATAGCCATTTCCTTATTTACAATGGCAGATTTCAGGTTTGATTCTGGCAGCTTTTGATCACTTGATGGTCCAAAAGCCTTCGTATGCGGAGAAATCTGATGCTTTTGTGGTGCCCGACAGTGTGGCGAAACCTCAAAAGCAACTTTGAGTCCCAGAAGTGAATTACTGGAGCATTGTAGAAAACAACAGAGACGTCATGGAATGATGAATATCTCCAACTAAATGTCTTTGTCAGATGGATGACAGGTCCCAGTTTAACAGAAGATGCTGGAAGCATTTGCCAGCTTCGCTCACCAAATGTTTGATTTGTTGAAGAGCTCATCTGAGAAATCATACAAAAATAAATGGTGCCTTTAAGTGCATGACATCATCTTGTAGTATTATAAGAAATCTAATTGTCACCTTTATTAATGTTTGTGACTCTGAAATCCCTGATGATAGCATTCAAGCTGTGAACGGGATGGATCTAAGTGCTTTGTAGGCGCAGTTGCGTATATTAACAGTTGAGATTCATGAATTGCGGGGTGGGTCACGCTATGTAGAGAGCTGTCGCATGTTCGTTTTTAGCACGCTGACGCCTTCGGCGTGCATGGAACTGAGATAAGAACATGGGGAATATGTGTTCCCAGTGGGAATGTGGGTTAAAGGATCATAAAATATCCTGAAGGGCATACAGGCTGCTTATGCCCTCTACCCCCACAATCCCTTTAGGTATATATTAGCTTGGAAAGGTAAAGCCCACAAATGCTTCTCTTTACAGGACAGGAGATGGGTGAAGGTTTGTGAAGGGCTTTTTTATAATTTTATTTTTGCAGTTATAATCTCGCATTTTTAGCCCATTTATGTACTTAGTGAATAGACCCCACTGTGTTATTTAATGTTTATTTACCCGGATTATCGGATGTAGATTTTTATTAGTATTAATAATACATTTTACCAGTAAGGAGTAAATAAGAGACTTATTTTGATATCCTAAGCTAAAAGGATTGATTAATATGCATTCATTTAAGGTGAGGCTGTTTGGGGTATTAAATTGTCCCATTAACTCCCAATCATTTAAATTAAACTGAAATTAACTAGCCCCCTTAATGTACAAATTATTAGGACTGTAGACAACCTAAGGTATGTATGTGAAGTTAAAATGCCACCTAGTTTTATGTCATATTATACCAGCTATATGACATATCCCAGACCCCATTTCTGTGTTTCTCTGTTTAAAATCCTTCTGTCCTTGAAACAGAGCAAGAAAACTCTTCATCCACTTGAAGTAGGTCTCTACCTGACACCCGAGAGTCAATTCACTCAAGATTCAGCAGCATTCAATTCTCAGCAACAATTTGTTCTGCGTCCCTGTCAAGTTATTCTAAGCTTGGAAATTGTCAGCGCATGATGGATGGCTCTCAGCCTTCTGCTATCTCTCAGCTTTATCCTAGGAGAATTAGAGCTGCTTCTTGTCTTTTCCTTCTTTTAACCACCTCACAAACCTCCTCTACCTTTTTTTTATTGTTCTTCACAATATGCCAAACAAGATATGATTATTAACAGTCCTAAACTGACATTATGGCATTCTACCTACACCTGACTACAACATACCTGGTAGAACTGTACAAATCTGTTTTCTTAAAACAGCCTAATCTTCAACTTATTTTAAGAAAAAAAGCCTATAAAACCCCCATGTGTGTTCTCTTAGCTTTGGGTTTTCCTGACTGTTATTTTTCCATGACACCTAGCTGGAGATGTTTCGACAGATTCTACTGAGACATTGTTTGCCTTTATTAAGGATTCCATAAATCTACTTTCTCACCACCTCCCATCTATTGGATCATTGGCACCGGTAGCACAGCACCATCTTCCACCCTTCTTTCTTCTGGAAAGGTATTGAATATACAGGGCACCCGCTGCTCTAGTAGCTCTGGACTATCTCACTACCAAATTCATAGAGGTCACATTACTCTGCGTTTTTTAGGAGTAGTTGACTGCTGTACCTGGCTTCCAAAACCAGTCCCAGATCCTGAATATATTCATAACAGTCCAGAACTCACACTCAGCTGGTCTATAATTAGCAACGGGATAAGCTGTCTTGCAGAGAATTATATAATACAAGGTACAAAGGGACCTTCCAAATTATACAATAATTAGCCAAACTTTCCCAAAAGGCCATATGGTAATTAAATGGTCGATAGTGATCCCAGCATCTCAGGTGAGGATCTTGTTGATTAACACTCCATCCCAAAACTGGGCAGGATAAAGAGATAATCACCGTGTAGCTAAGAAACACTTATGTTCACATCATCACAACCTGAAGATGATAGAGAAGGAAGAACCTTGAGTCATAACTACCAAGCTTTCAAACTTTAACCCCTTTAGGACAATGGGGGGTCCCTAAACCCATTGAAAACAATGCATTTTGAGCCCGTACATGTACAGGCTTTGTCATTAAGGGGTTAAACTTCAGAATGCACCAAAACATCATTGGGCATTGTAAAGATGACCATCTGACCATCTACATTATAATCCCACAAGCAAACCCTCCTGTGTTATCCATCGATACCTGTTTCTATCATACATTCTTCCATCCACACATAACATAATAAGATGCAGATAATCACTTTTAGACACACTATGATATTAATAAATTATTCTGATATGCTTCATAAACACCAGCATGTATCTTATCAATTGAGTTTATTAAATTAAATCAAATAAACAACTCAACATCCAAACAGAACTAGAAAATATTTCCTTAAAGTGATCCATCTGATGAGGTGTAGGACCAGTCTTCAGGTCCTTGATTAGTTACATGGCTATGTTTTTTGCTGATCTCCAGAAATGGTCCACTTGATTTAATTTCTCCTTGTTCAGCATCATCCTTGAAAAGCTCAGTAGGCAAGACAAGTTGACATGTGCACAGAACTAAGAAAAGAAGGATCGACAAGTAAAACTACGAGAGCATGTACGATGTAAGATTGCAGCGTTTGCAGGAAGTGATGTCAGAGGTCAACATTTTTGCAATACATTTTGTTGTATTAAAAACTTGTCAGTTTTCCATGACCCTAAAGTTGATTAACTTACAAGGTGAAGCAATCAATTTTTAATTGACATGATTACAACCTGAGTGGCATTAGGGGCATAGGGTGCCTCTCCAAAGAATTAAATCAACTTTGATCATTCCACCCAATACCAAATGTGTATTCGGGATACATCCCCCCCAACAGCATTTCTGTTATTCTTAAAATAACAAGAATCAACATCAATGTAAAATGTGTGGAAACATGAAAATGAGCTTAAAAGAGGAGTTTTTGAAATAATGAATGACATTTTGAAGCTTAAACACAGAAATGGGTGCCCTGATGCTTAACATCTCCTTTGTAATATTGATTTATTATACAATAATACAAGCTTTAGAAACATACATTTTTACATTACTGTAACATTTTGGTAAAATGAAAAACCAGACATTGTCAGACATGACAGCTGTTTTGTGCCATCAGGACCTGTTTACAGGTAACATTATTGCATAAATACCCTCCTGATATCTCTAGGAATTTCACTGTGGTCTAGTTTCAAATTATGATGATTAATGGCATATCTTTTGATGCACCTGTTCTGTTCTGTGTTATTGGGATATGTGGATCTCCTATGTCCTGACAGAGGCTCATAACAAGGTATTACCAAGTAAAATAACTCGCTCTATCCAACTATTTACATGGACTGCCAGGGAAACATGACATCAGACATTATAATGCATTTTCAATTATTATATTCTGTTTGTATTATAATCTGTTTGTCTAGTATGGAATAACATCCATATGGAAGCAACCATGAATTGGTTTAATTAATTATATTTAAACCATTATTTGTTCAGGAGAAGAAAAATATATACTCTCCCTTAAGTCACCTGTGCTAAAGTAGGGATCTCAGTGGTGATAAGCCAATAAGATTGATACGATAAACTAGGAAGAAGCCAATCACAGACTCTAATAGCCTCGTCATTCACCCCAAGATTGGGGTAAAAACCTTGAAGTACCTCAGGCAATAATTTATACAATAGGGGCGCCCTTCCTTTCATTCCTCATGATGCTCATTCCTCTTCATACAAATTGCTTGGACATGACTTCAAATCCTAGCTCTCTATAGGTGAAGACATGATACTACAAAACTCTGTACCGGCTAAGCACCTCTGTAGGGTAAAGAGGCACCAAAACCTGGTAAAACAGCATGGGACCGCCATTCCCTAGGACCTACCGTTTTCGCCCCTCCCCAGACCCTCTTTACAAAACACGCAGCTGGACTCGGGATCAGGTCCTGAGAGTAGTAAATACGCAGTTAGTAATCTAAAAGGAAGCTGGGGCATGGCATTATGAAGCAGGGAGAAATGTGTTCTCTTTTTGATATATTTCATTCTGTTCCAACATAGATTCATGAGCATTAAAGGGCAAAGCATTATCTTGCTCCCAGCATCATCTTCCTCTTGCCTTTTCCCATCTTTAATCCCTTTCTAATCCTGATAGATCATAGTACAACAAAGTTAAATAAAATAGCAGTTAAAGATGAAAAAATCTGATGTGTCTGTCCTTACACGCTGCATCAGATAACTCTTCTAAATCCCTAGAGAAGACAAGATAAAAAAATATATATATATATATATATATATGCAGTTTAAAATGAATCATTATGTTTGTGCTTGCATGTACCAGTGTGCATTCGGATAGCTTGTCTTCCACGTCCCCTAGCTATTTCAGTTAATGAATAAGGGGGAAAAAGACAGAACGGGGAGGGCCGGAACAGCTCAGAATAAGTCAACACATTTTAATGGAAATGAGGTTGTATGGTAATGCAATAGGCGGTTTGTATCTTTCCGTATTCTCTGATCTGTGTATATACTTTCAAGTGAGAAAAATATCAAAACAAAGCAAAGCAAATCCATTCGGAGTCTATAATGCTTGTGTACTCGTGCTTTTCTTTGGTGGCACACTGATAATTAAGAAAAGACATTTGAAACACCCACTTCAAAAAACAACTACCATTGTTAATAAGGGTTAGGATCTCACAGAACTTGCTAAAGATGTCAGCTCAGCCTGAAGTCATAATTACTGTCTGAAACATGCCTAAGACAAGGATTTTGGAATGGTAAAAAAACTAATCTTAACACACATTCGTAGCAAAATAGAAATAAACTCTTGTTTTAAACGTCTACCCTTAATGCAGGCTTGCTACAACAATCAATGGTGGGTGAAAGGGTGTGGGGGGGTACACAGTGTGGGAGGCCAGGCCACACAAAGACCAATACTGGCCATATCTCCTTCATGGCACCCCTGGGTTTTCTATGTATGAGCAGGGGTTCAGGGGTAAGTCCATAAAGGTGGCCCGGTAATATAGTATCCAGGACAATATTTGGCAGACAGTCTTCCCAGTAAGCACTTTGCAAGCGTGTCCTACTCACATTCACCAAAAGAGACTACATGAAACAGTAGAACAGACATACTCCAGTAAGGGTGTAAGTAGTTCCTATCTAGCTCTTGACACCCAAGTGGCATTATGAGGATTTGAACATTCTTCAAATCAGAGAAATCTTGTCCCCGTGCCTCCATCACCAGCCCTCCATCGCCTGTGTTCTCTTTCTTACCATGTCAGTCCTCCATTCTGTCATTATCTGTCTCCACTTTAATTAGGCACAAAAAAATGTTGCCATGAGTCCCTTTGCTATGCTTGACCTCTTCTACGCTTTCTTAAACATTATCCAGACTTGATGACGAGCTTCTGTGCACTGAAAGACCTCATCATCCACCATACACTAATGCTTATATTTTAAGGTTCTACCTTAAGGAAAGAAAACACATCTTCAAGAAGACATCACTTATGTCACATATGTCATAAGTATATAAATAGAATCAGGAAATATTCAGACACGGGTACATTTATATCTGTGTGAGCCTTCGTTACATCAATTCAGACTCATACCCAACATCAACCTCTCCACTGATTTGTGAAAACATCAGGAGTGTGAATTAGAGCTCAACCAATTTATGAATCTATTTAGCTTAGGCTCCGCTCATCCATGGCTCACCAAGCTGATCCTACTGTTGGGTTCGCCAAATAACCATGTTTCTAAAGAACAAGACCGTATGATGTAATTCTCTCTCATCTATCATCACAGTTTCTGTTTCCATTGATCTATATTAACTAATTTAGCAGGTTTGGTGTAATATAGGTCAGAAACACCTTGACACTTTGGAAAAAATATAAGAACTGTAGTTTTTGGTAAGAATTGTGTCAATGAATGTCATTGTTTGAAAATGTTCAAGCTTGAGGGCAGAACAGAAAACATAAATACTACTTCCAGGGTTAAACTACACTGCGCTTTGTAGGATGAAATAAATCCAGGGGATGACAGCTGAATTTTACAATAAAAAAGTAAAAATGAGCAACAATAACATTCTGATTGAAGAGAACCTGCGTTGCCATGGTAACTAAATATGTCACTTCTAAACCGCAACATACATTGAATAGCAGCAGCTAACTGTAGGTGCCCCTGAATCTCAGAAGTGAATAGAAACAATGAATTAAAGTACAAGGATAAGAGCTAATTACCCAGTCTTCAAAATACCCTATACCCTTTCAGTATATATCCAGGGGACTTGTGATTTTAAATAACAAGTCAATGTATTTTCTGTACAAAAATGAAGTCTCCCACAAAGGAAAAATACGTAATAAAAGCACATAACCACACAGAAAAAGTCATGGGCTACACTGGTCTTCAGGACATTTTATCTTTATTATTTATCAATTTACATAGCGCCATCATATTCCACAGCGGTGTACAATGGCTAAACGTATCAAGCGATGCATCACATAATAATCTGGACAACGAGTGAGGAGGACCCCGAGGAGGATCCTGCTAAAATGAGAAATAGGGCAATAGGACCTGCTTCCCTGGGTCTCCTGGCTAGTTTCGTCTTACTTGGGGCTGTTGGGCAGTGTTTGGTCACATTCACTAACTAAATTATTCTATCATAGCCTTGCCACTACATATTGCTAGCCCTGCTCCTTCACAAAGGCACGACTCCACAAGACGGGCAGATCCAGGTAGCCTACCCAAGTATTCTCGTAACAATGGAAAATTGACTGAAATCCTAACTTCTTCATAACAACGATGTTTACCATTGCTTTAAAACCTAACCCATTGTTTGAGCATAATTTATCTTTAACTAATGTTATGCTATGTTAACTTCATGTTCTTTATTTTAAAAGCTGAATAGAATGTTTCAGTTGTTAATTCTTCGTAACACTGGCTCTTTACCTATTTTGTCACAATCTGATAAACTATTATTACATTTATATATTACTGTCACACTGTTTTATCTCTCATTGTAGCAAAATATGTTGGTGCTGGCAGTTCATAAGAAAAGTAATTCGAATAATAATAATTGAGAGCTGGTATTAAAGAAGCTGTGCTAGAGTATAGATTGTATCTTACCCGGCGTAGATTTATATGTCATTTGTTCCCAGGAAAAAATATTTTTTGTGCCCTGTGCACTGATACATACCTTCTAACATTAGAAATGGTAAAAGAGGTACACCTGTGTTCAGAGGCGTATCTAGGGTATGAGCCATAGGGGGGCGCCAGTGAGCGGCTTTCAAACGCTGTTTTTTCTTTTTTTTTGAAAGGGGCTCATTCTCCTCCATGAGCCCTCTACCTCCGCTGACATTTCATGCTGAGCGCCGTAATATGACGTCATATTTTGGCGCTCAGCAGTGAAGCAGCTGTCTTTTTTTTTTCTATGATGCGGAGGAGAGAGAGGGGCGCCTAGCAACCGCCCCATAGACTATTTAACTTTGACCCCTTGAGCAGGAGATGAGGGGTATGCTTAGAGGTCCCCAGTGTTTACAGAGGGGTGTCCTGGAGACTATATTGAAGGGGGTGTTTAAACCGTAATTTTTGCAACATTCAGATGAGGTCTACCGTCAGAAATTATATTGCTATGTTTTGAGTATAATAAAGGGTACAGCAAGAACATTAGTTGTACAGACAATAGGTCCCTGTCTTTAGAATGGGGGCTGCCAAGGCCTGACCCTAGGCAGTGCTCCAGCCCTCTCTAACGCTCATGTAATTTCTGCAGGGCAGTGTCCATAAGTTGTTTAGACCTAAATCAAGGTGGGCCACACTCTATAGAACAAAAGTGTAGCTCTATTCCAGAATAATCATGCCTATGTGGTATTGATTCCACGCTTCACGCATAGGTTAACACCTAGTGATATATAGGAATGTAAAAAAGTAAATAAATGTCACCAGGATTTTCCCCCCCCCTGATATTTATACCTTAAAATCTGGATCTCCCTCTTCTTCACTCTAAATTCTAACTCGAAATTCAAATTTGAGTTAAATGATCAAATCTTAAACCACTGTTGCCTGCTGTCATTTTATTTTAAGTTTAAAATACGTTTAATGTAGATTCTTCAGTGAACTGCTGTACATAGAATCTTTATATTAAGCAAATTAATAGGATGAGTGCACTTTGCAAAATTAAAACGTGCATGGTTAACTTATCTATTA
>VKOC01000004.1:19936195-19947421 GCA_009364415.1 Spea multiplicata
TGACCTATTCAAAGCTTGTGATAACCGAATAACGCGTTAAAAAAAAAAAACAATAGTGTGTATTATTTCATTTATAAGCATTTTTTTCTGATGTTTATACAAAAACTATTATGTAGAGCAATGTGATACACGCATTCCCAGCAAATACTCTGAGCTCTTAGAAAAGAGGGGCCTCAGGGAAGAAAAGAAGGACAGAGGGATTAGATCCCAAAGAGGACTGTCTCTCCTAAAAAGGGACACTTTGGAAGTATGTGTAAGCAACCGCCTCCTGTGTGCAGCCTATTGACAGATGTTTATATCAACATCACTTGGGGATTTATTCACTAAACTGTGAGTTGAAACATTTGAACTAGGTAACATTATGCATAATGAAGGCCGAACCCCAACGAGCGTCTCCTGCACAACAGCTAAACTGGCTATGTGTAATGAATAGAAAATCAGTGAAATTCTGTGAGTGCTATCTCAAAGATGTAATAATGCCTAATACAGGACCAGCACAGCTCTTCTTGCAGAAGGTCACTGGGGTTTCGCTGCCCAGCACTTCTTGGAAGAGAAGCTGAGGGAAAGCTCTTCATAAAGCCACTGAAACTCACTTGCAAAAAATATAGCTTTATATTCAAATATAAACGAGACCATGCTTTTGCTGCCTTGACTTAGTGGACATTGAGCATTGAGGGATTACTTTTATTCCCTTATTACAAGAAATGTAAATCCCTGGCATCAATGTATCCAAAAATAACACAGTTTTCACGATCTCCTAATTTGATCATAGCTGGCACTTAAAACTGGACAGTGCAAAGTGACCTCACTGAGACGGAATGATCTGTATGTGGTAGCCATGATGTCATACTCTGATGGGTGTAAAAACCGCACGATTATGATACACCTGAGTATACCAAGGTCATAAACATAAGGTGTTATGATAATACCTTTACAACAGATACAAACCCTGGTGCTTCTGACCCAATTAACACCACAGTAGAATAGGTGTCGAGAGATAACAGCAGCTTAGATGCCTGAAAAAAATAGTGGTAACTAACAGTTTGAGCCAGAAATTACTTTGTGAGCACAGTGGGGCTTCTATTTTGTCCTAAATTTCAACACAGTTTAGACTAAAGGAGGGTGGAGAAATAACATTCATATTGTCAAGGGAAAAAATTACCAGTCAGGTCCTGTTTGCTAAACCGCAGGTTGTGCCGAGTTGATATATAATTGGAGTTTTTAGTGGAAGTTGATACCATTTATTGGACCAACATAGAGAGGTTCCCATCGAAGCTCCACTTTCCATTTCTTACCTTTATAGTTAAATTAAAGTCTTTAACGTTTGTTTTTGATTTGATAACTAGAGTGATCACGGTTTTTTATTTTTTTGTATTTTCATTTCCGGTCAACACGAGCGCACCTGGTTGGATTTTGTTTTATATTGGACACGGCCAAGTCTGGGCTGGCCATCTGGCAAATACCTGGTGGGCTTGTGGCCGATGGAGCTGCCCCATTACTTTTAATGCCACTTATGCGGCAGATTCAGTCCTTCAGTGTGCTGCCAATGCAGTCGCATCTATCCAGCAGGAGGTCCTACGTACATTATTTAACGAAAGCTGCCCTTAAAGAGCCAGGGAAGATTTTCATCCATCAACCCAGCTCTTCAAACCTTTACTTTTATAGAAAATGCATACATCTTGATATCTGCTTCTATAGACTCCCATGTCCCTTCTTAATATGGATGGTTACATAAAGACCTATTTATCAAATGGACACTGGAAATAAGACCTTGGAGGTTTGGAATATGATGTTGACAAAATTGAAATACAGCAGAATTCTCTAGCTGGTCAATTAAAATACACCGAAACTTACAAGGAATCCACCATCATAGCTGCTTAGGATGTGTCACAGCGCTAGAAGCTGCATCTGGTTTATGCTAACTTGCTTTCATCAAATGGACCATGACAACAACTGCTGTCAGTGTGTAGAGGTTTTTAGAGTTTCCTGATGTTCCAGTAATGCTTTCAATGCTGTGTTGAAATGAAGTTATGGACTGAATTAATTATCGATGATTATAACCAGACAGATACATTGTAAAATATACAGTACTATAGGGATTCTGTAGCATATGTGACATAACAGGGCTCTCTGTAAAGTAGTGGCTGCTTCTTGGGGTTGGTTCATTGAGGTGAGATACATCTACCCACTTATAGAACCTGGGATAGATTGAGGTCTAGACACACATTAGATTCATTGTGAGACCTAACAGCTAAGTTTTGTCAATTTGTAATTAAGGATACCTCCTTGATAGTTTGTGCCTCTCTATAACTATCTATTAAGCTCTCCTCGATTCTCTTTTTATTCCCTTAATATCTGCACGGCCTTGGGGTCCTGCCTTTCATGTGTTCTGCACTCATCTAAATCTTGACTCCCAAACGGCTGAACTTGAAGGGAACTCATAAAAACCCAATGACAGGGCCAACTTCTGCCCTACTGAAATTGCTCCTGGTCTGGATTCTAGGGACATAATGTTGCAACCTTTGTTTCTACCTTTCCAAAAAGCTGTTATGAGATACATTCTTCAAATCATGGGGACAAAGTATTTATATAATATTTGAAGTCAAGAGGCTCAACATAATAACCAGCCCCAGACTGGCCATCTGGCACACCGAGCAAATGTCCGATGGGCCACATACCCAGCCGTTGGCCGTGCTTGCGTCATCAGATGGCTTCTGGCCTTAAAGTGCCAACGAACCTGATTTCTCACTGGATCAAGAAACTAGAATTAATCATGTCCTCATAAACCTTTTTGTCAGTGTATTTTCTCCTTTGCTAAAAACTCATCCAGCCCATATTAAAAGTATGACCTCTGTAATTAGTGAACTTGACATCTCGTGTTTTACTCCAAAGAACCCCTTTTCACTGCTTTATGTGAAAATGCCTTTCCTAAAGGTTTCATGTTCCCATTCTATCCAAAGTAATCCATAAAATCCTACAGAACATGTATTATTTTATATGTCACTACACATGTATGGAAGTACAATCTGCTTGTCTTTAAGAGCATACAATCTAGAGATAAATATTAAATGTTATATTTATTTTAATATTAATGTTTAATTTTTTTTTTAACTAGAACAAGAACATGTTATTTATACAATTTGCTGTGCAGGCTGAACAAAATATATCAGCATTTCAATAAATTTAATAGGGGTTGACACTAAAAGCCTTGCACGATAATTATTAACCCGTTTGCCGCCGTAAGACGGGTCTTGCAGAATCTCTCTTGCCTGTTCTTCCAAGATAATGAATTAGAATGCTGAATAGGATTGTTATGATCAAATAATAACATAATGGGTTTTGTCTTGTGTCAGATTGCGTTAGCCAACACGAGAGAAGAAAATAAGCAGAGACTTGCATTTGTGCCTCTATTTTAAAAGGCCCTTCCATCTGGTAGGAAGCAGAAGCCATCAGCATTGTAATTAAAATACAATTACTATCCCCCCACTGCAATCCCAAGACAGCCATTCCATCTGTGTGATATTCAGTGGAAAAAGCACAATTTTTTGCACTTTTCTGGCCCTATTAAGTATAGTCTCTTTCTATTAATTAATCTAACGGCGCAGAGGGGTTCTTATTTTGCAAACCTCCGTGTCACAAACTGTGCAAACACAATGGATAAATTTGCATGTGTTTCTATAAAACTCTGCTCCGTCCCCGTGACACAGACCCTTAATTACATCTGACTAAATCTGTAATTAAAATATATCACCATGGCAGATTTACCTGCCTGCGTGGGTGTTAGCGTGTACGCTTCTGTGACTGTCACAAATGAATCTTTCGGAAGCACTCTTGGAAAAAAAAATTAGGATCTTTCACAAAGAATGCAGCGTACAGAATGGAAAGAAAGCCCCAGGCGAGAGCATGGAGCAACAAGGGCGCATGACTGAGGGGTCGTCAGGCAGCCCTCTCCCCCTTCCCGTTTTCCTGTTTATTAGTAATTTTGCTGAGTCAGCTCAGGGGGCTGTCAGTCTATGTTGATTGACGGCCCTCGGCTGACAATGATAGGTTTGCATCATCCTAATGTGCCTAGGGGTGGGGGTCACTATATATATGGGAGCCCACCCCATTTAGGTCACTTTTTCAATTCACCTGAAAAGCTTTCCCTCCCTCCCACCCCTCTCTCTTTTTATTTCCTTTCTGTTCCGTGGCGGTTGGTTATCAAGCTGGCATAGAGCAAGGGTTAACCACCTTAGGTGTGGTTTTACCCGTGGTGCACAGGCCCTCGGCCTAAGTGCAGGACACTCCCTGAGCTTGTGCCTTGGTGAATCCTAGCCGTGACAATGGCTGCCGTGCAGGGGACGCCGGTGGTCTCTACGTTTTTATGGTTTTACGCCTGTGCCAGCCGGGTAGTTGTTTACAATTTATGGTTACGATGTGTAACCTGTACATTTGGTTTACAATGGTTAGTTTTAAGGCTTGCACGTGTCATAAGTAAGTCAGGTGGTGCGTCACGTGCATCGCTATATTTATATGTGTTTACATAATAAAGTTTATTTTATTAATAAAGTTATTTATATCTGTGTCACGGTGTGGAAGGCGTAAAGCGGACTGCACCGTGGCCTTATTTTTCCATCAGTTGACTAAAATAAAGCATTATATTGTTTACTTTGTGTTTGTGTATTTATTTGGGAAGGGGGGGTAAAAGGGGGCGACGCATTGGCGCTACCTCAGTCAAGATAATACTTCTAAACGTTCTACACTATGAAAAACAAAAAGCAGCGGCCCCTTCGAGGCATATTATTCAGTTCTTCCACTCGAACAATTAGTTGGTCCCTTATTCCCATATTTTCCCTGCTGTGTTATATATATCTAAGCTAATATACAAAATGACTTTTTAATTCATTTGCGAAGATCGTAAAACTTGATCACATCTAATAAAATTACACAGAAGCATCCAAAGAGAAACCGCACAAACATCGCTGCAGACGCACAACAAAGACACGCAGGGATGCTGGCACACGTTCAGCTTTGAATAACACACAGGTGCAGACGCCAGCTTTAAGCAAGAAAAAGGCAAATTCTCATCATAAGGTCATCGTGGACTGCAATTCTTGCTATCCTCTGCTAGCTCCTTAAGGCTTGTGGAAGGATTGTTGGCTTACAAACAAAGAACTGCAAACACTACAGTGGTTGCGGGCTAAAATGTCCATCATTCTCTGCAGGGAAGGGATGAAGAATATGAGTGATAGTCTGCATTAGCTGACATGCTTGCTATTGCATATCCATGGTTATTAGATTCATAAGAATGTAGATCATTATGGATATTCTTTTGTGGTCTTACATAATGAGGTTTATTTGCTGAGATTATGTGACATATCTAACTACGTATAATGCAGGGACAACTCAGCCCTTCTTGCAGAAGAAATTCAGCATGGTTGTCTCTTTATGATGTATGAAACTTTTTCATTCAGTGCATCTTGGATGCATATTTTAGAGAATTTTTTTTTGTTTTTTTTGGTCGTTTTTTAAAATATATTCACTATTCCACCAGTAAAACAAAACTATTTGAAATGCTGATGTTTTGTAATTGCCATGTAGGAAACTTGATGTTTAAAGGACTCATCAAGAGTACATGCTTCAGGGACCACTAATTTTAAAAGCCTTGTGGCGAGTAAGGAAGATCATAGACTTAGTAGGGTTAAGATGTCATAACTCTGGCACCTTTAGTTTCTACTAACATGGACCAGAGTGAAAAATCGATAAACGGAACCACTGGGGAGCCACTGGAGAAACCACCTGCCACCATAGACCTCTCTAAGACAACAGATGGAGCTGACCTGCTGATTCCTTTTGGGGCTACAATGATGTGCAAGATTTCTGCTTGGCATCCAGTTTATCATTCCTCATGACCATTCTGTCTATCCCTTACCAGTTCATGGCACTTGCTGTTAGTCATCTGGGATGTATATCTCTAATATTTAAGGTGACATGTGAGATCTACATTCTAATATTTGTCTGGCTTATAGTTATGCAACTGAAGGACGGCAGATGAATGTTCCATGGTTGCATATGGCTTCATGCTTCAGGTATGTTTTCCCAAAAAGGTTTGGCGCAACCATTTAGACCTGATAATGTATGAGCTGCAGAGTATGTAATGCCAAAGTGGCCACTGGGTATACAAAATTAAAATGACCTATTGTACAGCACCTCTGGGTTTCACCGCATCTTCAAAAGCAAATAGGAGATGGGAGTATAAGCTGCAAAGGTCCGGGATATGCCAACACAAAGGACAATATTCTGCGTAGTTCTCTCAGTATCATCATTATAAGACCCCGGTGTTAAGACATGGATAGTAGAATATCGTTATATGTATACATTAGAAAATATTTTGATCGTGTTAAGTCATACTTATTCTCCCATTGTAACTAATAAGTGATGCCAAAATCCTGAGCTTACCATGAAGGTGTGTAAGAGATCATTTAAGCTGCCCAATATGTAATATGCTATAACGTTCTATCCTGCTTAACTTTGACTCATGACCCATTTCAAAACAGCTATAGGAAATAATGGGCATCACTCCCAAATGAGCTCCTTATTAAGCATATAGGTCTGAAATATCACCTGCATGCATAATTATTAGTCAAATAAACGGCAGTGAGTTTATCCTTACGTATCTCTAGTACACCATTTATTGGAAACAGTCCAAAAGGCTTCTGTTAACCATATGCACTCTTTGATTAATTTGGCTTTAATATGCCTTTCATTGCACACTCTTCCCCATTAAATCCTGCCTTAATAAAGCGACTTGACGACCACTACTCCTTTCTTGGCCTACACAGAGTGTTTTATATCAATGAGGAAAGCTGGGGGGCAAGGAAGAGAGACATCCTACGTGGTGGTGAGTTTGAAAGCTGTTGAGTATAACTGAATGAGAAGGGAGGTCAGTGTGACCCTGGGTAAATTTCTGTACTTGGAGTAGTAGCATTATTAGTATTATGCTGACCAGTGATAAAAAGTGCTGTGCAAATGTTGGAAAAATTCCCTCCCTGGAGGATTGAATCAGAATGTATCATCAGTTTCTGTCTATCTTTTTGCCCATGGGGCACATCCAGAGGTAACTGAATCCTCTGGCGGTCAAATATGATGAAACAACACAGAAGAGGGCTGGCACCTGTCCTTTGTCCCCCCAGTAACATACTAGCACACGAACACTAACATACACACTAATTCTAACAAACACTCATGCTAAAACATAGTTATACTTCACTTTATCACACATCAAATGCTTACCTTGCCTGGATCCTTTTGATATTACTGCTGGCACACTGAATGAGAGACCACGATGTTAACGATATTACCGCTATTACCCCTATTATCGCTATTACAGCAGCACTTCTATCACATCACACACCCTTACCTTCCCTGAATCCTTTCTATATCGCACACTGTATGAGCAGCCATGCTATCACCTCCTGTGCTTCTGCCCCCATGAAACAACACCATCATAGAAGATAACTTATACTAGATCATTTAGCCTTTATGGTACATTTGTAGATTTATCCCCCATGATCTCTTTAATTGTCAGGGTTCAACCCCAGCCCTGCAAACTGCCAGGTGTGGCCGCCCCCTTTAAGAGGTCTGCCTCACGGTAACAGAGTTGTGAGTTCATTAAGTTCTTTTGAGCCATAGTTCATGCCAGACGCTGGATCTGTCTGTTGGATTTACCTACCTACCTACCTGCCACCTCTTTGACCCAGACTGCCTTTTTGGATTTAACCTTTTGCCAGCCTGTTACCTGTTTGACCCAGACTGCCTACTGTATTTCCCCTTTTTGCTTGTACCTGTCCCAGGCCCTTTTGAATACTCACCTGGACTTTTCTACCCTCATACTCCCCAGCAGTCTGTATGCATGATCTACATCCTACTCTGCTGCTTCTGGTGTGTCTTGCTCTCTGTCTTGCTTTGCTTTGTGTAATATAACCTATAACCAAACATTCCGCTTGTGTCATTTGTGAAGTTTATTTCAATCACTGCGTTCTTACACTCCTGCGCTCTGGACTCCAACATCCAGTTAAGGGCTGCGATATGATGAGCCTGACAGTAATTTAGGCACTGGTGTTTCCCACGACACAGAGCATGTGCTACATTAAACTGTTCAGGAGAATAATAGTATCCATTCTTTTATGATTTCTACACAAAGCAACAGTCAGGCAAAGCATGACCCATGAATCATCTACTCTTATCTGAAGGCTGTGGACAATACTGTAATTGTCTTTTGCAGGAAAGGACAATTCTTCAGTGGAACATGCTGATAACCTAAACATCTGGTTCGACTGGTAGTGCCAACGCTATCTGGCATTGAAATGCAGCCAACCAGGTGCCACAAGGGTAATTTGCGGCTTTCCATGAGCAACACAGATTAAGCAAAAAGCACCTGTCAGATGCTAGGAGAAAAAATGCACATATATTTTATACACTAAAATCATTTAAAGAATTTGTGTCTCTACAGCAGAGTGCTTCGGAAGTTTTCAAAATATGAAACATGTCAAAGTTTAACATAATAACGTTACACTCCAGCCCTCATCTATACGTTAATGCATATGCAAATATATAGACATACTCATTAGAATTCACTCTGTGCATTAGCTCTTGCTCCTTATCCTCCAGCTTTCTTGTAGGAGATGCGTTCCATCGAACACATCTCATGCTCAGCAGTGTGCATGGCATACTCACCTCTAACCAGCTCCATCACTAACTCACACTAGGGTTCCAGGGGGACTAATGAGACCCCCATTTCATGAATGTATATTTACGTTTTTACTAAGTACTTGAATGTACACTAATATTGGGTAAAGCTGTTTGGGCCGGTAAACTGTGACTTTAACTTTCCCCAAACCATTTAGTTGAAAGTTAGTGTATTTTTTAATCGCAGGCTTTTTATCATCACTTATCTTTTGGCTGTTTCTCTGAGCTATCTTGTTGAATTTGTCTTAACAAGGTTATATTGAAGAACTATCCATGGCAGGAGAAAACAATTGCTGTATCAGCATGAGTGTCGCAAGATGAAGGGCATTAATTACAGAGGAAATTAAAAGGACTTAAGGCAACATTCCAAAGCCTCACACTTCATAGAAGATGACGGTAGAGCATCACATTTACAAACTTTAAAGAAGCCTTTGTTTTCCTTTATTACCAGATGAATCCACTACAATCAAAACAATACATACCTATCAAACATTCTTTAATTTAATATCCTATAATTTCCAAAGTTTAGTGAAGAACCACTAGAACCTGTTTTGTACTTCAGAAGACCTTCAAGTCCTAACCTCCTCTGAAACACTTTTACAGTATTTCCCATGTGGATGATTTTCAAATCTACTTTAGGCTCATATATTTCAAGCCAATTTACCTAAAGCCATTTTCTTCAAGGAAGCCTTTTCCAATTATTAGAAGACTGCCCATAGGGTTGCCTATGTCTTTTCTAAGGTTGTTATATAGAGAGAGGAGAAATGTATGATTTCTGTTAATCATAAGATGATAAGAAAATCTTAAGGAAAATACAGTTAAATATTAGACCTTAAAGATAACAATAAAAAAAGCTAGGCATGAAATTTAAGTTCAGAAATCTACCCAGTTTAATATGCTGTCATAGTCAACTGTTAGGTGCCCTTGTCCATCATGCTGACAGGATGATGGGAGAAAGCTAAGCTCTGCTTCACTACAAGATAACCCCTGTATCCCATCAAACAAATACACATAAAGCCTACTTCTAAATTAGTACAGTAAGGGTTGTAATAAAACCTGCAAGTAACGGAGAATGAATTAAATAACCAATAATCCACTCTCTATGTACACAGTGCAAATTAACCTAAGTGTTGACAAGCTTTTTACCAGCACCCACCACCCCTAGATTCCAATTCCATCAAAGAACACTAAGTCTCAAAGAATGAGCTGAAGATGTGATACTCAATGTAATGACTGGGAAACCATTGAGGAAGAAGTAGGCAAAGCTTTGTTACAAAAAAGTAAGATCCAGAATATTACAGTCAAATCTTAAACCATGCTAAATGGTTGGGACTGACAGGGCACAAAGTCACAGCAGTTGAGTTTGAGTAAGTTACTTCAGGCTAATAAGGCTGTGGCTTTCAGGTAACTCTGTACAGCCAGGGTTTCTTCTTCCTCAACCTGGGAACTTTCCAGGTTTGACCCAGAGTCTCTGGGTCACTTTCTTCTTTCTCAGGGCAGGGCAGTAACTATCCAGACTCCTATTCAAGTGCCATGCAGGGTTAGTCCCACCTCTCACAAAGCCACTATCCCAAAATCTTTGCTGTGACTGAGTAGTCCTGGAAGATGAGTGTTTTTGATAGGTGAGCGGACAACTTAAACAGAAGCCGGTAAGGATTTGTGTATGTCAACTCTCTCCTCCACCCCTTTTATCCACTCAGTATTAGATTTCAGCTCTTCTGGCAATGCCTCTAGTATTAGATCTAGTTTTCCCAGCTTGCCCTCCAACAGTGGAGATAGCACTTTGGGCTACGAGGTCACAATCCTCTCACAATCCTCTCATTGTCATCTTTCAGCTGTGGTAGATATATACAGTGCCTCTTGTTCCCATTGAACATTTTCCACCCACGACAGGAAAGTGCTTGCAGCACAGGAAATAGTCAGTGAAGCATGGGGAAAATTTTAAAAAGTATGGTAGCTTCGGTCAACACCAGGTGTACGCCGTTAGTATAGTGTCCCAGACTCCTGGTCAGTGGCAGAAAAAAGATAAAGAGGTGGATTCCTTAAGAGTTGAATGTTGATGTCCAAGTATAACAGATTTTAAATGGATTGCATTCCTTGAGCCAGATATTTGAGGAGACGAAGCCTTCCAAGATGGCCATAAACCTCTAGTCAAGTTTTAGGGTTAACTCAACCGGCCAGGCTTGAATGAGGTCACAAGCCCTCACATGCTAATTTACTAATTCTCTAATTTGTGAGTTCTCTGAAAGTTCATGTGAGTTTCAGACAAGGACATGCAAGTTCAAAGAAACCTCACCTGAAGCTCACAAAAGTTACTCCACCCTCACAGAATAAAAAGAATTGCATTATAAAAACAGGGACCCCTATCAACTAAGGGGACAGAAAACTGCCCCCTTTAACACATTTTTGGGGGTTATAAATGGAATCTGGAGGAGATACTTTCCTATATAGCTTACAATGTTGTTCAACTTGAATGGTGGCCATTTACATAATTGGGGT
>VKOC01000004.1:19947521-19984081 GCA_009364415.1 Spea multiplicata
TCACGGAGAACTCGGACAAATTGCAACCCCCCCATGGGAGGGTCGGATCTTGAGTCTCGCCCTGAAGGGTGAGACTCCTTGCTGGCCTTCTTGAAGAGAGGAAGGGGCCAGAAGGTTCCCAATCCTCCTCCAGCAAAGTCCAGGCTTCACTGCCTCTAAAAATAAGAAAACAGTGTCCAAAAACGTGGTATCAAAACGTGTGCCAAATCATTGTGGGGGCCAAGCCGTGAATTCAAAAGACTGTCAATCAAATAAGTGGGGCAAATTAATAGGCACTCGTGAAACAAAGTGATTATATAAATTAAAGAAAAATAATTTAGGGGCAGACCATTTCTGGCCTGCCAGGTTCAAAAATAAATCATCTTAACCCCAAGTCCTAATGGTACAAGGGGAAAAGGTATTGCTAGTAGGCCGCCAGCGAGAACGTGCACTTACTGTGTGCAGTGGTGTACAAGACCACACACGATGACTCCAGCATTACTGCCAGGGCAATTCAACACTCAGGCTCCATTGCTTTCCCCACCCACCAGGACACTACACATGATCTTAGCACAAAGACCAAGAAGCATTGACTACTATTTTTTATAGAACTTTTTAGCATGCAGTTATAATACTTGAGGCTTGAGGTAGCCAAGAAAACCCATTACATAAGGTAGGGTGGGTAAAGGTGATGCAAACACTTTCCACTTAAAATTAAGGGGGTAGTAGAAGCATTATTAAACCCTCATCTACAGACACCAGACACAAGACAGAAGGTTTGTTTTTCTCTCAGAAATCTCATGGTGCTGCCACAACCACAAGGTAGGCATTCTGGGTAGGCACATGCAAATAAGGTCAACAATGATCTAAAGGCTAAAGGCTGTCTTGTACAATTACTTTCAAGGGATGCATGTATAAAGTGGATATAGAGGTAAAAGGTGATCATTGTTGACTTTATTTGCATTCGCCTACCCAGAATCCATTGTGGTTGTGACAGCACCATGAGATTTCTGAGGGAAAAAAAGCCTTCTGGCTTGTCTGGTGTTTATAGATGGGTGTTTAATAATATTTCTACTATCTCTTAATTTTAAGTGGAAGGGTTCCGCCCCCCCCTCATCATCCTTACCCACCATAACTTAGGTAATGGTATTTCAAAAAACAGTGCAAATCACGTGGGGCTCTATACAAAGTGTTCTCCTTAGCTGCCCAGTCTCTTTACCTGGTTTTATAACCTCAGTCATGGTTATTGAGGATGAAAAAAGCTCAATTGTACCACAATGATGAAGTTTAGAGAGGCTGTGCTGCATGTTTGTGGCTGCTTCTGCAGTTCAACTCTTCAGCCATGCCTTCTAGCTGGAGGTATCCAAGTTTCAAAAGGTGTTTACCGGCATGTGACACGTCAAAAAAGTGAAGTGCGATTAGCCTCACACAATCACTGTGCGCAGAGCCCAGTCCTGGACCAGAGCCTGGGGACCTAAAACATCCTCTGGGCTTTATGCTTTCTTAGCCCTAAGTCCAGAGGATGAAAGTTTCCCTGTCTCACGGGTACTTACTTAACATTAGCTAAAAAGGCCAAGAAGTGACTTATTAGCATGAGGTTTCCTGGCTTGAAGAAGCACAAGAAATACCAATAACAAAAGTTATGGTGGGGTAAAGGTGATGCAAAACCCTTCCACTTAAAATTAAGAGGATAGCACAAGCATTATAAAGCACCAATCTATATCCACTAGGCAAGCCAGAAAGCTTGTTTTTTTCCCTCAGAAATCTTGTGGTGCTGCACAAGGGATTCTGGGTAGGCGCATGCAAATAAGGTCAACAATGATCACCTTTCGTCTCTATATCCACCTTATACATGGATCCTTTGAGAGTAAATGTCTGCTGTACCTTATTGGTTTAAATAAGACACCAAAATCAAACAGAGGCAAACCACATCTTTAGTGGGTTTCTCCGGATCTTCCACTAGCAATGCAGCGTTACCCTGACTATCTGCATATGCGGCTGTGCGAGAACCAATATTCAATGCCACAACACTGGCAATTTAACCAAAAAAATAAATAAATAGCTTGATATCAATGGAGTCATTTTCTTTTCTTTTTCCTCATCATTCTAACCTTTTGAAGAAGCCAGTGTGTTCCGATATTCCTTTATCATATCTAAATAGGTTTATTTCTGTCTCGCCGTAGCCGTGATGTAATAGGTTTACATGGTTTACTCCAGGTTATAATGCTGTATCAGGTGTATAATAACTTCACAAAAGGTTCATGACCCCATGTTGGGAGAATTCTTTCCCATATCCTATTTCTATAAACAAGAGCTGAGGTAATAATATGCTTTAGAGCATACAACATTAGTAACCGTGATGGGAACTGATCTGACCTCTTGTTTGTCAAGGTCGTTTTCATAGTTGGTGAAGTAGCTTAACATTATTTGGGCAAATTAAATAACTACAGAAGTCAAAATGCACCTGCAATGTTATATATATTTACTGAAAAATCAATTTCTTTTTAATATAATCTCGTCTAGTTCAGGGTTCTTGTTATGTTTTGTGAAGTTCAACATCTCATGGACATTCCATGGAACCAAAACCTTATTTCTTCAACATCAGTGTCAGCTGGTCTTCCCATGTAGCCAGTTATTTTACAGCCAAGGCGGTAGAAAACGAGCTTGTGAGATATAAACAAGATTGCCCTGCCAACTTGTTTTCCAGAAGACGTGATAACCTTAGTACCAGGTCCTAGTTCTATACTTAATAGTTGAGTTTCTGTTCTCAGAACGAATGCTTGCCTATTTGTGTTTTGTTATGTAGCTTTGTTTTTTGAGGTCTACCACATGCTTACACAAACACGGAACGAGTGATTGCCCTGTGGAGGACACTTTACCTGCCACTCTTATGTCGACAAAGATGTTTGTTGTCCATTTTTTAGCATAGCACATTCAACAAGATTTGACCTTCTAACACGTTTTCTTCAGTGGCTACATGGCTTGATCCTAGTGAGATAGGCCTACCCTATCTTCTCGTTCTGATGCTACTGTACATCAGTCCTACTTCTCTAGATATGTTGTGTATCTCAACTCCATACAACCTTTAGACTTGACATAGAACTCATTCATGACCGGAGACACATTTTACTAAGTAAATATTTACCCTGCACATTAAGCTGTGATTAGGTGAAAAGTTGTCATTTTACGAACGCCATTTGTTTTTCGGTAGGTCACATTATTTATTCATTTCCCATTAAAGCTGCTTTAAAATTAAGCTGTTTACATTTTTGTTTGGGAGTCTTTTTTAGCATAAAAGTTAACAACAGTGATGCTCTCTGATTTGCAAGTGCCAGATGTGGTCGATAAAATAGGTAATTCTAATGGAGACAAAATAAAACCTTGCAACGTTCGCATACTTACCTTTTGTTATCCAACCTGTGCGGCGTGTCAGCGATATGCCAGCCGGCAGCGGGTACGTTAAGGCATTTTGAAGACTGAACACATTGCAGCTTTTAGTGCGTATAAATTAGTGGCACAATCTGTAATAGCTCTGCTTATTTTCACAAAATACCAGTTAACATAATGTCAGAATGCATTTTAATTTTGCATTTTAAATATTGTTTGCATGTGTTTTATTTTAGCCTTTAAAAAAATAAAAAGGCAATTCAACTGTCGCATAATTAAAATGCTAAACAGCATGTGGATAGCTGATAAATATTTGTTCTAATTCTCATGATGTGTTTTTTTTTGTTTGTTTTTTTTGTAGATTGGTTATACTGCAGTTTTTAGTAGTCTCTGAGCTGAGTATTATAAGATATTATTGTGTTGCCATCTTAGGAACTAATAGCTAAGGCTTAATTTTAAATAAGATATTGATATATGTTCCTAGATTAACATTGGGTTTATTATAAGCAAAACAATAAAATGGAATATTACTAATTCTAGAACTTTAAGTACAGCAGGGATTCTAAATTACTTCTCGAATAAAATCTTAATGTCTCAGTTACAGGACACTTAAGATAAATAAAATATGCCATGAGTGGAAGAGACCATTAATTTGATATTTACACAGAAAAATACTGTGGTCACTCACAGAGATGAGCCTAGGATTAGCGGCACCAGAGTGCTGTATTTATTTGCCCCAGGCACCTGCCTCATCATGTAACTTACACTTTGACTAACATGCAAACCCTCTTTGGAACTGTAACACACGCTAACACAATACATTTAAAACATGAACACGTCCACCAAACCATGGCCCCACACACACATGCTCTAGCACCATATGCTCACACACATCCTACAAACACCCACACAGTCACGCTAACACCATACACTAGCACAAACTCTAACACCATATGCTGATATACAGACAAGTACACACCGTGTGATCTGTCTTCAGTGCAGCTTGCACTTTCTGTGTAAGCTAGCACTCTACTACTACCTGTATACATTACCCTGCTGTATACATTAGCCTGCTGGTCCTCACAATTACTTGGGAGAATGGCGAGCGCCTGGACAATCAGATTTGTCTGTCCAATATATATATATGTTTGCAATGTAAGTTTAGCATAAGCTACGCATCCTAGCATTTCAAATGGCTAAAGGGGCATTTTGGTTTTAGTCCATGTGTGGCTAGCGAGAAGAGATTTACTGAGGCTTTTTTATGTGACCTATTCAAAGCTTGTGATAACCAGATAACGCGTTTAAAAAAACAATAGTGTGTATTATTTCATTTATAAACATGTTTTCTGATGTTTATACAAAAACTATTATGACTTTTCAAAGTGTAGAGCAATGTGATACACGCATTCCCAGTAAATCCCAAAAGATCCCAAAGAGGACTGTCTCTCCTAAAAAGGGACACTTTGGAAGTATGTGTAAGCAACCGCCTCCTGTGTGCAGCCTATTGACAGATGTTTATATCAACATCACTTGGGGATTTATTCACTAAACTGTGAGTTGACACATTTGAACTAGGTATCATTATGCATAATGAAGGCCGAACCCCAACGAGCGTCTCCTGCACAACAGCTAAACTGGCTACGTGTAATGAATAGAAAATCAGTGAAATTCTGTGAGTGCTATCTCAAAGATGTAATAATGCCTAACACAGGACCAGCACAGCTCTTCTTGCAGAAGGTCACTGGGGTTTCGCTGCCCAGCATTTCTTGGAAGAGAAGCTGAGGGAAAGTTCTTCATAAAGCCACTGAAACTCACTTGCAAAAAATATAGCTTTATATGCAAATATAAACGAGACCATGCTTTTGCTGCCTTGACTTAGTGGACATTGAGCATTGAGGGAATACTTTTATTCCCTTATTACAAGAAATGTAAATCCCTGGCATCAACGTATCAAAGAATAATACAGTTTTCAGGATCTCCTCATTTGATCATAGCTGGCACTTAAAACTGGACAGTGCAAAGTGACCTCACTCAGACGGAATGATCTGTATGTGGTAGCCATGATGTCATACTCTGATGGGCGTAAAAGCAGCACGATTATGATACACCTGAGTATACCAAGGTCATAAACATAAGGTGTTATGATAATACCTTTACAACAGATACAAACCCTGGTGCTTCTGACCCAATTAACACCACAGTAGAATAGGTGTCGAGAGATAACAGCAGCTTAGATGCCTGAAAAAAATAGTGGTAACTAACAGTTTGAGCCAGAAATTACTTTGTGAGCACAGTGGGGCTTCTATTTTGTCCTAAATTTCAACACAGTTTAGACTAAAGGAGGGTGGAGAAATAACATTCATATTGTCAAGGGAAAAAATTACCAGTCAGGTCCTGTTTGCTAAACCGCAGGTTGTGCCGAGTTGATATATAATTGGAGTTTTTAGTGGAAGTTGATACCATTTATTGCACCAACATAGAAAAAGAGACATGAGAGGTTCCCATCTAAGCTCCACTTTTCATTTCTTACCTTCATAGTTAAATTAAAGTCTTTAACTTTGTTTTTGATTTGTTAACTAGAGTGATGCGGAAGCAAACTTGACTACCAACACTCCTGCACTACATTACTGAACTTACTGATATCTTTTAGTGTCTCAGGTTCTGACATTCCCTAAGGCCCCTCATAGAGGAACATCTATTTTTAAGAAAAATACACAGCATAAGTGCACTGGATCTTACCACTTTCTTTGTATGTTGGACACGGCCAGGTCTGGGCTGGCCATCTGGCAAATACCTGGTGGGCTTGTGGCCGATGGAGCTGCACCATTACTTTTAATGCCACTGATGCAGATTCAGTCCTTCAGCGTGCTGCCAATGGCTACGTACATGCAGTTGCATCTATCCAGCAGGAGGTCCTACGTACATCTTTATATCAGCTTCTATAGACTCCCATGTCCCTTCTTAATATGGATGGTTACATAAAGACCTATTTATCAAATGGACACTGGAAATAAGACCTTGGAGGTTTGGAATATGATGTTGACAAAATTGAAATACAGCAGAATTCTCTAGCTGGTCAATTAAAATACACCCAAACTTACGAGGAATCCACCATCATAGCTGCTTAGGATGTGTCACAGCGCTAGAAGCTGCATCTGGTTTATGCTAACTTGCTTTCATCAAATGGACCATGACAACAACTGCTGTCAGTGTGTAGAGGTTTTTAGAGTTTCCTGATGTTCCAGTAATGCTTTCAATGCTGTGTTGAAATGAAGTTATGGACTGAATTAATTATCGATGATTATAACCAGACAGATACATTGTAAAATATACAGTACTATAGGGATTCTGTAGCATATGTGACATAACAGGGATCTCTGTAAAGTAGTGGCTGCTTCTTGGGGTTGGTTCATTGAGGTGAGATACATCTACCCACTTATAGAACCTGGGATAGATTGATGTCTAGACACACATTAGATTCATTGTGAGACCCAACAGCTAAGTTTTGTCAATTTGTAATTAAGGACACCTCCTTGATAGTTTGTGCCTCTCTATAACTATCTAGTAAGCTTTCCTTGATTCTCTTTTTATTCCCTTAATATCTGCACGGCCTTGGGGTCCTGCCTTTCGTGTGTTCTGGACTCATCTAAATCTTGACTCCCAAACGGCTGAACTTGAAGGGAACTCATAAAAACCTGCCTGAATTAGTAGGTCTTTTTAGCTTAAAAAAAAATTATTTTAAAACCAGTATGCTTTTGTTTTATCCCAGCATGCCTATACTCCAAAACACAGTACATTTTGTATCACAATGTTTTGGTTTGTAGTTATAGAACTTTTATATTGTCTTAGGCTGGTATGTTTAAAGAAGCCCAATGATAGGGACAACTTCTTCCCTACGGAAATTGCTCCCAGTCTGGATTCTAGGACTTTCCAAAAAGCTGTTATGAAATACATTCTTCAAATCATTGCACCTGTTTGACAAACTATACAAATGGGGACAAAGTATTTATATAATATTTGAAGTCAAGAGGCTCAACATAATAACCAGCCCCAGACTAGCCATCTGGCACACCGAGCAAATGTCCGATGGGCCACATACCCAGCCGTTGGCCGTGCTTGCGTCATCAGATGGCTGCTGGCCTTAAAGTGCAAACAAATCTGATTTCTCACTGGATCAAGAAACTAGAATGAATCATGTCCTCATAAACCTTTTTGTCAGTGTATCTTCTCCTTTGCTAAAAACTCATCCAGCCCATATTAAAAGTATGACCTCTGTAATTAGTGAACTTAACCCCTTTTCACTGCTAAAGGTTTCATGTTCCCATTCTATCCAAAGTAATCCATAAAATCCTACAGAACATGTATTATTTTATATGTCACTACACATGTATGGAAGTACAATCTGCTTGTCTTTAAGAGCATACAATCTAGAGATAAATATTAAATGTTATATTTATTTTAATATTAATGTTTAATTTTTTTTTTAACTAGAACAAGAACATGTTATTTATACAATTTGCTGTGCAGGCTGAACAAAATATATCAGCATTTCAATAAATTTAATAGGGGTTGACACTAAAAGCCTTGCACGATAATTATTAACCCGTTTGCCGCCGTAAGACGGGTCTTGCAGAATCTCTCTTGCCTGTTCTTCCAAGATAATGAATTAGAATGCTGAATAGGATTGTTATGATCAAATAATAACATAATGGGTTTTGTCTTGTGTCAGATTGCGTTAGCCAACACGAGAGAAGAAAATAAGCAGAGACTTGCATTTGTGCCTCTATTTTAAAAGGCCCTTCCATCTGGTAGGAAGCAGAAGCCATCAGCATTGTAATTAAAATACAATTACTATCCCCCCACTGCAATCCCAAGACAGCCATTCCATCTGTGTGATATTCAGTGGAAAAAGCACAATTTTTTGCACTTTTCTGGCCCTATTAAGTATAGTCTCTTTCTATTAATTAATCTAACGGCGCAGAGGGGTTCTTATTTTGCAAACCTCCGTGTCACAAACTGTGCAAACACAATGGATAAATTTGCATGTGTTTCTATAAAACTCTGCTCCGTCCCCGTGACACAGACCCTTAATTACATCTGACTAAATCTGTAATTAAAATATATCACCATGGCAGATTTACCTGCCTGCGTGGGTGTTAGCGTGTACGCTTCTGTGACTGTCACAAATGAATCTTTCGGAAGCACTCTTGGAAAAAAAAATTAGGATCTTTCACAAAGAATGCAGCGTACAGAATGGAAAGATAATACTTCTAAACGTTCTACACTATGAAAAACAAAAAGCAGCGGCCCCTTCGAGGCATATTATTCAGTTCTTCCACTCGAACAATTAGTTGGTCCCTTATTCCCATATTTTCCCTGCTGTGTTATATATATCTAAGCTAATATACAAAATGACTTTTTAATTCATTTGCGAAGATCGTAAAACTTGATCACATCTAATAAAATTACACAGAAGCATCCAAAGAGAAACCGCACAAACATCGCTGCAGACGCACAACAAAGACACGCAGGGATGCTGGCACACGTTCAGCTTTGAATAACACACAGGTGCAGACGCCAGCTTTAAGCAAGAAAAAGGCAAATTCTCATCATAAGGTCATCGTGGACTGCAATTCTTGCTATCCTCTGCTAGCTCCTTAAGGCTTGTGGAAGGATTGTTGGCTTACAAACAAAGAACTGCAAACACTACAGTGGTAGCGGGCTAAAATTTCCATCATTCTCTGCAGGGAAGGGACGAAGAATATGAGTGATAGTCTGCATTAGCTGACATGCTTGCTATTGCATATCCATGGTTATTAGATTCATAAGAATGAAGATAATTATGGATATTCTTTTGTGGTCTTACATAATGAGGTTTATTTGCTGAGATTATGTGACATATCTAACTACGTATAATGCAGGGACAACTCAGCCCTTCTTGCAGAAGAAATTCAGCATGGTTGTCTCTTTATGATGTATGAAACTTTTTCATTCAGTGCATCTTGGATGCATATTTTAGAGATTTTGTTTGGTTTTTTTTTTTGGTCGTTTTTTTATATATATATTCACTATTCCACCAGTAAAACAAAACTATTTGAAATGTTGTCTGTGATTGTTTTTTCAACCATAAATTTTAAATGTTGATGTTTTGTAATTGCCATGTAGGAAACTTGATGTTTAAAGGACTCATCCAGAGTACATGCTTCAGGGACTACTAATTTTAAAAGCCTTGCGGTGAGTAAGGAAGATCATAGATTTAGTAGGGTTAAGATATCATAACTCTGCCACCCTTAGTTTCTACTAACATGGACCAGAGTGAAAAATCGATAAACGGAACCACTGGGGAGCCACTGGAGAAACCACCTGCCACCATAGACCTCTCTAAGACAACAGATGGAGCTGACCTGCTGATTCCTTTTGGGGCTACAATGATGTGCAAGATTTCTGCTTGGCATCCAGTTTATCATTCCTCATGACCATTCTGTCTATCCCTTACCAGTTCATGGCACTTGCTGTTAGTCATCTGGGATGTATATCTCTAATATTTAAGGTGACATGTGAGATCTACATTCTAATATTTGTCTGGCTTATAGTTATGCAACTGAAGGACGGCAGATGAATGTTCCATGGTTGCATATGGCTTCATGCTTCAGGTATGTTTTCCCAAAAAGGTTTGGCGCAACCATTTAGACCTGATAATGTATGAGCTGCAGAGTATGTAATGCCAAAGTGGCCACTGGGTATACAAAATTAAAATGACCTATTGTACAGCACCTCTGGGTTTCACCGCATCTTCAAAAGCAAATAGGAGATGGGAGTATAAGCTGCAAAGGTCCGGGATATGCCAACACAAAGGACAATATTCTGCGTAGTTCTCTCAGTATCATCATTATAAGACCCCGGTGTTAAGACATGGATAGTAGAATATCGTTATATGTATACATTAGAAAATATTTTGATCGTGTTAAGTCATACTTATTCTCCCATTGTAACTAATAAGTGATGCCAAAATCCTGAGCTTACCATGAAGGTGTGTAAGAGATCATTTAAGCTGCCCAATATGTAATATGCTATAACGTTCTATCCTGCTTAACTTTGACTCATGACCCATTTCAAAACAGCTATAGGAAATAATGGGCATCACTCCCAAATGAGCTCCTTATTAAGCATATAGGTCTGAAATATCACCTGCATGCATAATTATTAGTCAAATAAACGGCAGTGAGTTTATCCTTACGTATCTCTAGTACACCATTTATTGGAAACAGTCCAAAAGGCTTCTGTTAACCATATGCACTCTTTGATTAATTTGGCTTTAATATGCCTTTCATTGCACACTCTTCCCCATTAAATCCTGCCTTAATAAAGCGACTTGACGACCACTACTCCTTTCTTGGCCTACACAGAGTGTTTTATATCAATGAGGAAAGCTGGGGGGCAAGGAAGAGAGACATCCTACGTGGTGGTGAGTTTGAAAGCTGTTGAGTATAACTGAATGAGAAGGGAGGTCAGGGTGACCCTGGGTAAATTTCTGTACTTGGAGTAGTAGCATTATTAGTATTATGCTGACCAGTGATGTCAGCATAAAGTGCTGTGCAAATGTTGGAAAAATTCCCTCCCTGGAGGATTGAATCAGAATGTATCATCAGTTTCTGTCTATCTTTTTGCCCATGGGGCACATCCAGAGGTAACTGAATCCTCTGGCGGTCAAATATGATGAAACAACACAGAAGAGGGCTGGCACCTGTCCTTTGTCCCCCCAGTAACATACTAGCACACGAACACTAAAATACACACTAATTCTAACACACACACTCATGCTAAAACATAGTTATACTTTACTTTATCACACATCAAATGCTTACATTGCCTGGATCCTTTTGATATTACTGCTGGCACACTGAATGAGAGACCACGATGTTAACGATATTACCGCTATTACCCCTATTATCGCTATTACAGCAGCGCTTCTATCACATCTCACACCCTTACCTTCCCTGAATCCTTTCTATATCGCACACTGTATGAGCAGCCATGCTATCACCTCCTGTGCTTCTGCCCCCATGAAACAACCCCATCATAGAAGATAACTTATACTAGATCATTTAGCCTTTATGGTACATTTGTAGATTTATCCCCCATGATCTCTTTAATTGTCAGGGTTCAACCCCAGCCCTGCAAACTGCCAGGTGTGGCCGCCCCCTTTAAGAGGTCTGCCTCACGGTAACAGAGTTGTGAGTTCATTAAGTTCTTTTGAGCCATAGTTCATGCCAGACGCTGGATCTGTCTGTTGGATTTACCTACCTACCTACCTGCCACCTCTTTGACCCAGACTGCCTTTTTGGATTTAACCTTTTGCCAGCCTGTTACCTGTTTGACCCAGACTGCCTACTGTATTTCCCCTTTTTGCTTGTACCTGTCCCAGGCCCTTTTGAATACTCACCTGGACTTTTCTACCCTCATACTCCCCAGCAGTCTGTATGCATGATCTACATCCTACTCTGCTGCTTCTGGTGTGTCTTGCTCTCTGTCTTGCTTTGCTTTGTGTAATATAACCTATAACCAAACATTCCGCTTGTGTCATTTGTGAAGTTTATTTCAATCACTGCGTTCTTACACTCCTGCGCTCTGGACTCCAACATCCAGTTAAGGGCTGCGATATGATGAGCCTGACAGTAATTTAGGCACTGGTGTTTCCCACGACACAGAGCATGTGCTACATTAAACTGTTCAGGAGAATAATAGTATCCATTCTTTTATGATTTCTACACAAAGCAACAGTCAGGCAAAGCATGACCCATGAATCATCTACTCTTATCTGAAGGCTGTGGACAATACTGTAATTGTCTTTTGCAGGAAAGGACAATTCTTCAGTGGAACATGCTGATAACCTAAACATCTGGTTCGACTGGTAGTGCCAACGCTATCTGGCATTGAAATGCAGCCAACCAGGTGCCACAAGGGTAATTTGCGGCTTTCCATGAGCAACACAGATTAAGCAAAAAGCACCTGTCAGATGCTAGGAGAAAAAATGCACATATATTTTATACACTAAAATCATTTAAAGAATTTGTGTCTCTACAGCAGAGTGCTTCGGAAGTTTTCAAAATATGAAACATGTCAAAGTTTAACATAATAACGTTACACTCCAGCCCTCATCTATACGTTAATGCATATGCAAATATATAGACATACTCATTAGAATTCACTCTGTGCATTAGCTCTTGCTCCTTATCCTCCAGCTTTCTTGTAGGAGATGCGTTCCATCGAACACATCTCATGCTCAGCAGTGTGCCTGGCATACTCACCTCTAACCAGCTCCATCACTAACTCACACTAGGGTTCCAGGGGGACTAATGAGACCCCCATTTCATGAATGTATATTTACGTTTTTACTAAGTACTTGAATGTACACTAATATTGGGTAAAGCTGTTTGGGCCGGTAAACTGTGACTTTAACTTTCCCCAAACCATTTAGTTGAAAGTTAGTGTATTTTTTAATCGCAGGCTTTTTATCATCACTTATCTTTTGGCTGTTTCTCTGAGCTATCTTGTTGAATTTGTCAGTAAATAATTGCATTTATCTTAACAAGGTTATATTGAAGAACTATCCATGGCAGGAGAAAACAATTGCTGTATCAGCATGAGTGTCGCAAGATGAAGGGCATTAATTACAGAGGAAATTAAAAGGACTTAAGGCAACATTCCAAAGCCTCACACTTCATAGAAGATGACGGTAGAGCATCACATTTACAAACTTTAAAGAAGCCTTTGTTTTCCTTTATTACCAGATGAATCCACTACAATCAAAACAATACATACCTATCAAACATTCTTCAATTTAATATCCTATAATTTCCAAAGTTTAGTGAAGAACCACTAGAACCTGTTTTGTACTTCAGAAGACCTTCAAGTCCTAACCTCCTCTGAAACACTTTTACAGTATTTCCCATGTGGATGATTTTGAAATCTACTTTAGGCTCATATATTTCAAGCCAATTTACCTAAAGCCATTTTCTTCAAGGAAGCCTTTTCGAATTATTAGAAGACTGCCCATAGGGTTGCCTATGTCTTTTCTAAGGTTGTTATATAGAGAGAGAGGAGAAATGTATGATTTCTGTTAATCATAAGATGATAAGAAAATCTTAAAGAAAATACAGTTAAATATTAGACCTTAAAGATAACAATAAAAAAAGCTAGGCATGAAATTTAAGTTCAGAAATCTACCCAGTTTAATATGCTGTCATAGTCAACTGTTAGGTGCCCTTGTCCATCATGCTGACAGGATGATGGGAGAAAGCTAAGCTCTGCTTCACTACAAGATAACCCCTGTATCCCATCAAACAAATACACATAAAGCCTACTTCTAAATTAGTACAGTAAGGGTTGTAATAAAACCTGCAAGTAACGGAGAATGAATTAAATAACCAATAATCCACTCTCTATGTACACAGTGCAAATTAACCTAAGTGTTGACAAGCTTTTTACCAGCACCCACCACCCCTAGATTCCAATTCCATCAAAGAACACTAAGTCTCAAAGAATGAGCTGAAGATGTGATACTCAATGTAATGACTGGGAAACCATTGAGGAAGAAGTAGGCAAAGCTTTGTTACAAAAAAGTAAGATCCAGAATATTACAGTCAAATCTTAAACCATGCTAAATGGTTGGGACTGACAGGGCACAAAGTCACAGCAGTTGAGTTTGAGTAAGTTACTTCAGGCTAATAAGGCTGTGGCTTTCAGGTAACTCTGTACAGCCAGGGTTTCTTCTTCCTCAACCTGGGAACTTTCCAGGTTTGACCCAGAGTCTCTGGGTCACTTTCTTCTTTCTCAGGGCAGGGCAGTAACTATCCAGACTCCTATTCAAGTGCCATGCAGGGTTAGTCCCACCTCTCACAAAGCCACTATCCCAAAATCTTTGCTGTGACTGAGTAGTCCTGGAAGATGAGTGTTTTTGATAGGTGAGCGGACAACTTAAACAGAAGCCGGTAAGGATTTGTGTATGTCAACTCTCTCCTCCACCCCTTTTATCCACTCAGTATTAGATTTCAGCTCTTCTGGCAATGCCTCTAGTATTAGATCTAGTTTTCCCAGCTTGCCCTCCAACAGTGGAGATAGCACTTTGGGCTACGAGGTCACAATCCTCTCACAATCCTCTCATTGTCATCTTTCAGCTGTGGTAGATATATACAGTGCCTCTTGTTCCCATTGAACATTTTCCACCCACGACAGGAAAGTGCTTGCAGCACAGGAAATAGTCAGTGAAGCATGGGGAAAATTTTAAAAAGTATGGTAGCTTCGGTCAACACCAGGTGTACGCCGTTAGTATAGTGTCCCAGACTCCTGGTCAGTGGCAGAAAAAAGATAAAGAGGTGGATTCCTTAAGAGTTGAATGTTGATGTCCAAGTATAACAGATTTTAAATGGATTGCATTCCTTGAGCCAGATATTTGAGGAGACGAAGCCTTCCAAGATGGCCATAAACCTCTAGTCAAGTTTTAGGGTTAACTCAACCGGCCAGGCTTGAATGAGGTCACAAGCCCTCACATGCTAATTTACTAATTCTCTAATTTGTGAGTTCTCTGAAAGTTCATGTGAGTTTCAGACAAGGACATGCAAGTTCAAAGAAACCTCACCTGAAGCTCACAAAAGTTACTCCACCCTCACAGAATAAAAAGAATTGCATTATAAAAACAGGGACCCCTATCAACTAAGGGGACAGAAAACTGCCCCCTTTAACACATTTTTGGGGGTTATAAATGGAATCTGGAGGAGATACTTTCCTATATAGCTTACAATGTTGTTCAACTTGAATGGTGGCCATTTACATAATTGGGGTGTACATTACATTGGAGGCTGCTGGTGCCCAGGAGCATATGCACACGCTCTTCAGCAGCCAGTACAATTTGTCTGTGTGTTGCCATAGGATAAAAATTGATTACTGATTTTTCTTGGAAGTTAGGGTTAGAGGGGATAGGTTTTTCTAAAGTTGGGGATAGAAGGGGGCATGAGGTCCATACTAATGGGTGAGTGCACTGTCATTTTAATTAAGAAACTTTGAAAGAGATGCCGATGCGGAAATCATATTGATAGGAGGCCACTGGGAGAAAAAAGTGTGTTCTTCTAGCCAACAGAGCGTGAAAGCATTTCCTCTCTATGACTCCCACCTGACTACTGAAGAAGGGTTTTAAGGTGTTAATTAGGTTCTAGCGCCATTGCTGATGTGACTAAACCTCTACCCTGCTGGTCGGCTCAGCAGTTCAGGCCTAGGTGACAACAATATAATTGTATGTGGCGGCATTCACCCTGTCACAATATTTTATAGACATATTCTGCTGACCTGGATCTTTTTGAAAAACTATGTAGTATATTAAAGCCTCCACAGTTTCTAGATAGGAAGGAGAACAAAGTAAAGCTCCTGAGGCCTGAAGTTCCCAAGTTGCCAGCCCCGTTTTATACTTAGGAAGTAAGGAGTGTCAGGAAAGGGTCAAACAAGGGTAAATTTCAATACAAGCTTAGAATCTCCACTGCTGTTTTGTTATGTGGTATGATCTCCAGTTTGTTATTATTTTTCCTTTGTAAAATGATCTGAGCATTAGCATCAAGTACAGCTTACCTTCTGCGGTATTAGATTGACCATGATATGAGCTTCACGGAGATCCGGTAAGTGGAACACTTCTGCAATCAGTTCATATGAAGATATAATGAAGAAAAAAAAATAACTGCGGTGCAGAAAAGCTTCGCACGAATGCTCATCCCGGTAACCTACAACATGCAGGCTTTGTATATTACTTCTAAATTAGTTTTCTTATCATTTTTTTTCATCATTCAATAACCTCCACTGGTTTAGTGTAAGCCATAGCATATAGAGTATTTCTATGTTATGGGATTTTAGATTTTGAACATAGATACATAGTAGGTGCTTAAACAACCCAGTTCATGTTCTGCAGAAGAGAAAGACAACATTTAGCAGAAGCAAATGTGGCAGTCTTTAGTGGATTAGAAGCTACAGTTCAAAATCTGCTGGACAGTGACTTATTGACTATCTCTTTATTAATGGGTGCCGACTGTGTGAGGTATCCTCAGTGATTGATCTGGAACAGGATTTGATTGTATGGGTATACAGGCACAGTGAACTAAACCTCACCTGTCATGCAACTTTACAAAGCCAGAATTGCTCCTCACTGGATCCTAGGGCTTCTGGTGTCTTAGAGGAACTATGAGTATGTTTGCTCTCCCACCCTTATGAGTACCTTAACCCACAAAAATTATTGCACCACTGTTTTATATCTCCAACTGGATATAGTCTACTATATGATGTGGCCACCTCTTTCTAAGCCTGATGTCCAGCAGGTGAATTGATTTTCTCAAATGGATCCTTCCTTCATTGTTTTTATTTCTCATTGTGAGTCAACAAGACTCTTTTCTCGTGTTGTGTACAAACCTATGTTGCATTCATAGATTACACCAAATACATATTATGGTATAATAATATTAATCTACCTATTAATAATTCAAATAAGGTAAATGTGAAAGCTGATAAAATCATGGAGTACAAGCAAGTTCTAAAAAACTAAGTCTATGAATCAACAACAATATAATAAAATTGATTGTTCTTGTATATAAAATATGATGAGATTGCTATCAAGAAGAAACATCTGAGCAAGTAAATGGATGTTACAATGCTAGTAAAAATTGATCGTGTTTCTTGGATGTGACTTAATCAATAGGTGTATCAATATGATTTTAGTGTTTTTTCTTTTCTTTAGAATTTATGACGTAGCCAATAAGAGCCTCACAGACAATATGATACCACAATCAAGGAGTATGCATTACAAAATAAGACAGACAAGGAATTTGGTTTCTTTGCTAAACTGTGTGTTTGTTGGTGGGTTGCAATGATGTGAAACACCTCGCTAGACAGAACTGGTAGAGCCTAATACAGTTAGGAAACATAAACATGCATAGCATATGCATATGGCTCCTGAATCAAAGATGAGACCAACGGCTGATTAAAATTTGAGCCTTTACAGGAGGAAAATGACTAGGTGGGCAGATCTGCCATCAAATTCTGTGTTTCTATATGCATTACAAAGACTCTGCCCTGGAAAGTTTGTGCAATAAGGAGGTCTAAAGTGGTCCCATATCATGCATAGTTTAATCTGTAACATTTGTGAATGTCATCCCACTGATATTATGATACTACTCCAACTTCTTGCAGTGGATGCTCAACAAGGATCACGAAGGGAGCAGGTGTGGCCGCACAATGATCCCATTCCTGGAAAAGAAGACTGACTTGGAGGACTTCAACCTGAGATTTTCCAAGTATGATCATAATGGGTCTAGAAAACACCTCTTGCACGAGAACCTTACTGACGTTGACCCTTTATAATGCATAATAAAGTTGGTTCAACTTTTCAGCAAACTACTGCTTAGAAAATAAACCCTACAAAGGTAATGATGTCGATGTGGAAACAAAGTAGCTCTCGATCACACCGTTGGGGGAGATTGTTTAAAAAATGACCTTGTTCCAAAGCCAATTTTGAACACACTACATTATTTTCTGGACAGGTGCATCATTTGCTCTATAGGATATTGTGCAATTGGTAATACCTTTAGCAAAACAGCATGGAAGATATTAAAAATCTGCATAGTTAGTGTATATTATTGGCGCATCACAGCAGTGCAGATGTTTTGCTTTTATTATTGCACTGTTCTTTCGTTGAAACATTATCTTTGAGATACGTACAAAAGCTACAGAGTCTTGGGAATATCATTTTTAAAGCCTGCTTTGCACACTTCTTTTCCCTGTAAATCTCCTCTTCCTTTCTAGCAATATGCAGGAAATCCCAATTCTGATGAAATAAGGAACTTGCCTCTAATTGAGCATTGTCCTAACACCGTACAGTGACTCTTGATAGCTCCTTTAAGGTTTTCACAGTAAGTAACTCCTGGAGTCTCTCTGATGAAAACAGCATGGAAGTCAACAGGAAAGCATTGAAAATGGATGGAAGTGTTTTAGTGTCTCAGCAGTTAATGTGCGTTTAAATGTTTTTCAGGCGGTTAATGTAGTAATTCCTACATTACAGTTTGGTATCTAGCCGTCTAATGACTGCCGAGGCATACTGTATGTTTTGAACTTGAGGGTTATATTTTGTTCAACTTACTTAAATGGTTTACAATTACAGAGAAAAATAATTTTTAAGACTCCTAAAAGCTTGTCTCTTTTAAAATGACTTAGAATAAGTTTGCATGGCAATAAAAAGAGAATCCAAAACCTCAGTTTACTTTCATCCATGGAGAATGTTAGTAAACCGGGAAATAGGCACACACTTAATTGGATTGAGGGCTGCTCAAACATAAGGGTGTACAAGTGAATAAATCATATTATGCACATGTTGTATTATGATTTATATATAAATCTATATTGTGGACAGTGGTATTACAATAGATCCATCTGCAAATTATTGTCTGTTACCAGGGGGTCCCTGCAGAGGTGTGAGAACTTGTGAGTCTACAAAAGGTGGCAATTAGATAGATCTACCCACAGATCTGAATTGTCTTCTCCCCAATTTCCACTCTGCATTGTAAGTGCAACATCATACACCAATGTACCAGCATCACATCCGTGAGCATTGGGAGAGACTGTCCTCATTTCCCCATCATGGAAGAGTAGATCACTGGACAACTGGACCCGTCCAGTCATGTTAAGGCAGCTACAGAAAGTGATGGGTATGGGAAGAACGTCAACAAGGAAGCAGGAGGTCCATAATTGTTCCATCCTCTGCTCACATATGGTGGTAGAGAAAACTGAGGCCTGTTAAGTAACGCTAATGTTATGTACATTAAACCTTATTGTTAACCCAACACTCACAGTAGTGATCCCTGAGATGAGAAAGTTAAGAATTAATTTTACAAAAACATTCTAAATTGCTAAATCCACAGAGTAAGTTAGGGGTGAAAGGTGGAGGGTCCTGTGATAGAGCATCTCTTTCTGCTGCCCCAAATTTGGGATGCAGCTTGGTAGAAAACCCTAACTGAGGAAACTGCTCCTTATCCGTGATTCTCATGTCTCTGTATTTGTGGTTATATCATCGCTTTTCAGAGGCAGAGCATGGAAAAGGTAAGGGACTAAATACCACCCCATAAGCCAAGACAATTAACTCAATGCCTCATTTAGTTCATAACAAATTTCCTAATATTTTGCAATGATGAAAATGTTGTATTATCTTTACCTGCAATGTGAATACATATGCCTCAAACGAATATGTAAAACGACAATAATAACTCCCATCGGTTGCTGTTTAGCATTTTTACTTATTGACACAGGACCAGATTTTTGTTGCAGTTTAATAGGAGTAAAACCATTTATTTCCATGTTTTAAGAAAACTGTTTGGGCGAGTAGGCCCATTAATCCGGTAATATCATAATCTACCTGCTTGCTTGCTAATGAGCCCACTTGGGAGTTTCAACGTCAACTTTAACACATACTACAGACAAAACCCAACAAGAATGAGAGTTAATCTTCATTCTAATGACCCTCACCCTGAACCTGGATCTTATCTCTACAAGTAGGTCATTAAAATCCGCTGCTTAGTTTGAATAATATTATATGCTTGAACCTCCATAACCTACTCATAGCTTTGTTTAAACCGTCACAAAAATTATATTTGGAATCAGTCAGCAGAGCATTTAAAACTGCCTATGGGTTGTGTTTTAAACATACATGTGACAGTTTTCATATTTGTCATAGAAGATCGCAAGCTACCTGTTGTGAGGTTTTGGGCAAGGTATGCACTCAGGTGAACATACTCCAATCTCCTATTATCTGCTCTAAATGTTACAAAACTCGTCAGCTGAAAAGAAAGGAACAACCTTGACCTGAAGAAGAGGAAGAAAGATCTGACTGCGAACCTGTCGTCCACATCTTACTCCACTTTAACTTGGTTTTCTTTTAATGGTAGCCACATCAGCTCCTGTTTAGCACTGCTCATCCCTAGATCTGGACATGGGGAGTTTGTCCTCCCGATGGCACTTTGAGATGTTAGTAGTATTTAAGAAACGGTATGTGACGAGACATTTTGGGTAACTTGTGTATAACAACAGTTATATGTTTGGACAATCTGCTGCAGCCTATAATGGAATAGGTAAAATGTACAGGATATCATTTGAAAAGATTGACCCGTGGTGTGGCGTTCAGAAGCTAGTTATTTTAACATACTATAGAATTATGGTTCAGATCAGAGTCCGATACAGCAAAACTACAGCATATGACAACTCAGAGCTGGGTAGAAACCAGGGAAAGTCGAACATATGCCAGCCAATAGTAGTTTAAATAACCAAAAGGTGTGAATGGCCGCTCCTGTGTGATTATACTTTATTTATCGTTATACTATCTTTTTGTTTAATGACTAACATAATGCACTGCAATCTACATATCTACTATTGCCATGTGGATGTTGAAGATGTTTTGGTCAATTATGCACCAGTCATATGTTTTTGGTGTTTTGTAATCAATTATTCCAAACAGACTGTAGTATTTTTGTCACTGACCCATTTCCTATACAACAAAACCAAAAATAACCTACGCTAACAATGTGACTCCACCACAGTACAAATCAGAATTCCCTGAAGGGAGAAATCCTTTTGTTACTCTCAAGGCAACAACCAGTGTCTTCTTCATTACAAGATATCATAATAACAGCAATAACCTAAGACTTCACTTATTACAGAAAATCAGAAAGTGAAGCCATTGCTTCCGTTTAGGTATTATTTTATGCGGCACAGTTAGCATCGGAAAGTTTCCTGATCTAATTTGTTTTTAGTCCTCTGCAGTTTAACCTGGTTTTCTAGAATAGGAATTATAATAGAAGCATAAATTGTAATATAGTAGGCTATATCTCAACAAATTCAATTTTCATCAGACCAACTCAGTTATTTATTACTATGTATATACATATAATCTTGATGTTTTGAAGGTGACTCAGGCTGACTGACTAAGTAAACCTGAGAATGCCAGCAAAAGCATTTACTCAGCAACTAGGGTACCTATTACAAGCTCAATTCTGCATGAAGGACAATTTGGAGCTTGAAGAAGCAGTGATCTAAATCAAGGACAATAGAAGCATTAAGCTGCATGGTGCATAGACCAAAGAATAATTAAAACAGAGGTGAAACGGCCGAGCATCTCGAAATGTGTTTAACAGGAGGTAATAGTAAGACCATCTGGAGAGAGAAGGCGATTCAAGAACTACATGGCTGGCAGCTCTCTGGATTTAACTGAGGGTGACTGTAGGTTTTTTTTGCATATCTGTGGGTCTCATGGCTAATCACAAGAGCTGGAAGAAAATTGCCCATCTCGGAAAAGAACAGAAATAAGCACTTTCGACCCAAGGGAAACTCACACAGGAAAAACTGTGTTCTGAGTTTCCATCGACATAAATGTCACATTTATTTCAGGAACTACAACGTCCAGTGTGACATCAGTGGGAAAACTGTCTTTTTCTGACCCTCTTTAAGCCCATCAATCCTTTTGTGGAAGTTACCAAAGAGGCACAGAGGCTTTTCATTGTACAAGGGAGCCCTTGTAATGACATTTAAAATTTAAAGAAGTAATATTCTTTATATCCATATTTGCAAGTTTTCCCATGAATATTTACACACATTTTGTGTGTGTCTGGGTGTGTTACTGTAAGTGTCTCTGTGCGTGCGTGCGTGTGAATATCTGGGTATGTGTGTTAGTGTCTAGTTGTATTAGTGTGAGTGTCTGAGTATGTATGGTAGTATGAATGTCTGGGTGTGTTAGTGTGAGTGTGTATTAGTGGTGGTGCCCCTACTGAGATGAGGCTCTGTCTGCCCCTGGCAAGAGGCCATCTAGCTGATTTACATTCCTAAACCAGAGGTTTTCTAATCTGATGAGAAATAAGACGATTAAAATGGCGGCCAGTTAGTGGACTGCTCTAGTTTATGCATTTGTACCATGTGCTATGCGCAAAGTTACTTACAAAATAGCAAGTTGGAGAAGGCCCTGGGTCTTTATTTGCATGTTTATTAGAATCCTAACAATGCATTAGAATTGAATGTTTTGGATTTAAGTTTGTCACTTTAACGAGAAGCAGATATTCTTGGGACATGTATTAAAAAGTGTGCGTTTCCATTCTAGTCGTTAGAGGAAGCACACATTAACTTGTAGTAGAGCATCACTGCTGGTAGCATAACTGTGGGGCTTTTGTGGGTATTAGCACGCATTTTGCACACATATTGTGCTGTGGAACCCACCCTATAATCACAAGGATATTAGCAGAGAACACTCCAGCTGTACTAGGTCAGCGATGAAGTGGGCACAGCTATCACCCCCAAAAGATCAAAATATTGCCTTAGATGCTCGGTAAGCTGCTACCATACCCAGACCCATATCCAGGCCATATACTTAGAGCTCACAGGTATGATCATACTTGGAACAAGGCAGGACACCCCTCTACCGGGGATACAAGACAGGGAAACTAAAGACATGCAGCTGGATGGGGCCTGACACCCTGTGCCTATGTACAGCTACCACACCCATGCATAGCTTGCCTTACTAGGCCCAGACTGGCCATCTAGTACACTGAGCAAATGCCCTATGGCAGGACCACCTCATCGTCCCCAGTTCAGCACTGAGCCTTAACCCTCCACGAAGACACTCAACTAAAAAAAGTATAGCTCTGCGTAGCCTACTCTGAAATGTTGTAGGTAAAGGTATGATGGCCCGTGTACACGAAAAACATTAATACACACGCTCACAATCCAGAACTTTGATGGAAAGCAGCAACTAAACCCTAAAGGTCCAGAGAATCCATATTTGACAATAAGCTGTGTAATACAAATGAAAGAGGATGCTAAACAACAAGAGTGTTGAATTTGACAGAATGCTAAACTGCAACAGTCACAGCCCATTTCCCCATGAAAGCAGCTTTTGTCAATTTAAGTGCCATATGAGATATGTAAATGTATGTCAAAATGGATTTTTAGGACCTTAAGTAATGATAACAGGTTTTTTTTTTCAGTCTAAACATGTCATTTTCTGTATCAGTATTTGGAATACATTAACAAGCATTAGCATAACTCTGTAAAATTAAAAAAGCAAGAATAGTATGGAATTGGATTTCAAGCACAGAACGAACATTTAAAATGTATCTTTTGTTAGTATACCAATGTGCCATTTAAAAATATCAACATTAAGCTTGTTAAGCTTCTATGACGCACAACAAATTCAAAACACCCTGAGTACCACTATATTGTGTACAAATGCCTTTACTTTTTTTTGTTTATATCAATGCATTCTTGTCCAGGCTATATATATATATATATATATCTATATATATACTTATATATATATATATAGTATATATATATATCTCTATATATATATATGAGATATATATATATATATATTAAATGGCATTACAATGGTTTCCTAACATAAATAAAAAAAATCACAAATCACAAAAATTAAACAAATATTTGGACAATTGGCTTTAGCCAATTAATTTCTGAAGGACCCAGGGATATCGATTGATCGTTCTTAACTTAAAACTAAATGAAAGATACCGAGAAAGCACTAGGAATGTGTGATAAATATCTCTAAAATCATTTTTCCTCTCTTTTTATATTGGTTGAATAAGGTAAGAGATGCCAATGCTGGACTTTTTTTGGAGATCCCAACTTTCGAAACAAGGTCGGGGTGACCAGAGGAGTATTTTCCAAGAGCAGAAGCCACTGAACGGTTATATACATACTAATCATGCCTGATTTGTTTTGGCCATCTTTGAGTAACCACCTCACATGAATGTGCCACTTGCCCGAAAAGAACATTGCCCACTTCTACATGCTTTCACCCAAACTCCTTACTCATTACCATATCAGTGGCAGAATAATGAAGAATGCTCTTGCTAGACTTATATTTCTCACATAGCTCTTCATATGCTGCTCTAATATTGTAAGTCCTCCACGGACTTCCCGGAATTGAATTTAACTCCATTATCCTAACATACAAAGCCTTCCAAAATCCTGTTCACCATACATGTCTGTTCTTTTTACAAACTATTCTTCATCACCACTTAACACTCTAATAATCACCTGCCTCCCTTATCACATTGTTCACCCACACATACAAGACTTATTTAGTGTGGCCCCATATCTGGGAAACTCATATCCTCACTGTCCTCTCCAGCTCTCCTCCTCTCGCTCATTTAAGAAAAAAACAGTGGTCATTCTTTCTTTTTTTGATACCCATTAACTTTTACCTTGTGTTGCCATTTATTTCTGTTGATCATTACCTTGTTCATTATGTAAAGCTGCATACATTGTTCACATTGTATGTTTATCAACTTATTTTAATTGAGATAAATTGCATTAGTTATTTCAGATGTCACACGTACAGTTATACAGTACGTCCAGTTTGCGTATAATAAGTTTATAATACTCTACAATAATTTGGTCCAGTGCATCATGAAGTTCAACACTGTTGTGAACATGGTCATTGTTCTTGAGCTGGTCCCTGACAGATGACAAGGGATATGTCATAGCATCTCTATTTCTGAACATCTGTCTTCTCTGGGGCTTCCTTTGATTTTTGCAGCTACTATCTGCTCTGTATAAAGCAGCTCACTGACAGTGTCTTTCATCTTCATTACAGTGAAAAAAGCCAGAAAACAGCCCCATTGCATCGTGTGACTATCCTGATTCATGTTGCCTTGCTGGCACTGGTACCCTGCTTGTTTACCATCTAGAAAATTAGGTATGACTCACTGTGAGCTCCTGTATATTGTTTACACACAATATTGGAACATCAATCTGCACATGAATTATGTTTCCAAATAAAAAAAAATCAAAAACAAAATTTCTACGAGTTTGAGCAGGAACGCAGCTAAAAAAAGACCCTGTCTTTAATTGTACACAAATCTATTCCTCAAGGTACAGAGCATCTAACCTCAAGATAATGACCACATATGGACACCCATAGTTAGAGGAAGCAAGTTTCTGAAATGATGGGTGTTATATCAAACCCAAGACTCCTCATATAATGGGCTAACCACAAATGGTACATTGAAGACATACCATAATATTTTTTGAGGCAGGGAGAGACAGAAGAAGAAGTGGTTGGGGGTCAGATCATGGCTGGATGGGTCAGTGGTCTGGCCACACACCTTAGTTGAAGAGCCGCCTTGTGGGGCTCTGCTGAAGAGCTCCGCAGGGTAGCCATGTGGGTGCTGCAATGGAGGTTTCTTCTGTAACAGGACATGTCTAATGTGTATGGTCATATTAACTGAAAAGCCAGGCCTGACTATTTTAGAGATAATTCCTCTCTAATGTATCTGGAGAGGAACCGGGCCTATCCTTTGATGGCTAGACGTGCCTGGGAAATGGGTGGGGATGGCTATGAGAGGCGATGGCTATGAGAATAGCTTAAATTGAAAAGGTGAGTAGATCTCATACACATTGGTCATGGGCTTTGGGGGTTTTATTTCTCATTTTATTACTTCAAAACTATTTCATTACAATGAAAAGGAAAAATAAAAGCAAGAAATACAATGAGAATATTTCCAAAAAAAAGTAGATGCATCCACAAGTGTTATTCTATTTTTTTAAATAGTGTGTCTTTTTTGAATAGCCAAGTCAAGTATATGTAAAATGAAGTTAACTTATTATCGTACCTAAATTAGAAAAAAAAATCACATTACCTATGACAGAACAAAAGGTTACAAATGTCATGCCCTAACAGCTAAATTCTAAGATGATCTGATTGATTACACGAAATCCAGGGACATTTCTTATGCAGACAGATACATAAATTAAAGACTGTTTGCAACATTCTGTTGGGATTCATCAGGACATCATGTCAATCTGAACAAACACTGTCACTAGGACAATGAGCGGCATAATATCAAAATATAAAAACACCCTTTGGAATCTAAACTAAGACAGCAAAGCTCCATGTCTTGACTACCCTTTTACTATTTGGGGTCCCCTAAGAAGACTCATAAATACAAATGTGACTGAAAGCTGAGGATGTGCTACAAGCTTGCATTATTATTCTTATTATGAAGAATAATTTATTATTTTTATTGTTCTAAATTTAATTTTTATAAACTTTCTTCAGGGTGTGCTTAGGCATGGAAATGTTAAGCTTAAGGCCTAACATTATAATGCTGATTTGAACTGTTGAGCAGTTTTGAGAAGCTTAAATAAGATCAAGAACATACAGTGATGGCACCTATATAAATAAAAAAAAGATCACTAAGAACAGCCGGGTGTTGCATGCCCCCCCAACTCTCCTGATTTGGGAAGGATAGTCCTGATTTTGGGACTCTTGTTCCGGTGTCCTGCCTATCCCTACCTATGTCCCACTTTGCTATCCATTTCTGTCAGTGACAGATTGCTGAAACCAAGTGCAAAATGCTACCAGCCAATCGGCAGAAAGTGTTTTGCTTTGAGCCAATCGGCATCCTGTACCTTGAGCAAATCAGCATCACGTCTCTGAAACTCTCATTACATGAGTAAACATGAAAACAGTAAATTGGTGCTGCTGCGGAGGAACTGACTGCTGCCCCCTGCCCTGACGAGAAGTGGGAGGCAGCATGGAGGGAGCAGGTCCCTCCACACCACTGCCAACCCAGGAGTGTGCCCCCACAGCCCACCTGGGACCAGATGTCCTCCCCCAGGCCAGAAAGGTAGGATGCTGGGAGAGAGGCTAACATTAGCATTTTTTAAATTTAAAAAAATCCCTGCTGCTGTGGACACCTGGCTGCCTGAGAATCATGGGAATTGTAGTTCACAGCTGACATCTGCAGCATTACTGTTAACTGCACTTCCCATGATGCTCAGCCAGCATCATGGAAGCAGTATGTCTGGCTGAGCCTCATGGCAACTGTTGTTAACAGCAGATGATGTGGCAGGTGTTAGTTGTGGACTACAACTCCCATGATGCCTAGTCATGGCGCACACCTGGTTGGCTGAGCATCATGGGAATTGTAGTTCACAGATAACATCTACTGTTTACTGCACTTCCCATGATGCTCAGCCAGCATCATGGAAGTAGTATGTCTGGCTATGCCTCATGGGAATTCAATTCAATGTGTTGGTTAATTTTAATACGCATGACTGTGTTGACTAAAATGAAGTGGCGATGCTAGCGCAACATTGTGCAACTGCTTGTATTGGTGAGTTGTGATTTTTTTTGTCCCTCTTTCACATTTTTAAATGTTGGGAGGAATGGTGTTGGAATTCATAGAATTATGTAATGATTGAAAAGAATACCATGGACCAAAAGATAGCGAGAGGAAATAAACTATTCAAAGGCAATTCTTTATCTCAAACGACTTGGAAGTGGATTCAGAAAAATATTAGCGAAAAGCTACACAATAAAGGGAAATTAGAAAAAACGATCATTCATTTCATTTTGCCATACATTCAGTTTTTTTTCTTTATGAAATTCTAGTTATTGAGAGTGCAATTGTCACACTTACATTGATTTTGGGGGATGGGTTGTTTTATAGTGACATGGAAACTATCAATTTCATCACTATGCTTTTGTCATCTGTGTTTTCTAGTAAATTCTATTCTTTAAATAACATTGTCTTGAACATTATAACATTACTTTATGATAATTTTTTTCTCAAATATTTAAAACCTTTTTGGCTTTTTTTAGTACCAGAAGATCTGGAGACAGTTGAATTATGGTCACCAATTTCTGCTTTGCATATCTTTCAGAAATTCTCTTTCTAAATTTGCACAGGACAATGGAGGGAACGGTTTAGCGTGACAGAAGATTCCCCACACAAGATTCTCTACCCTGGAAAACCGGTGGAGCAACCAGGAACAGTTTAGGAGAAGTCTGGCTCAGTTAAGCCTTGACTACAAGCACAAGTATATTCTACAGAGCCAGGACAGGAGGTTGGGTGACAGACTCATCACTGATGCTCAGATGTTATTGAAGAGACCGTTTCAGTCTCACCATGTTTACAACAGCAAAAGCAGATCTACAAGACACAGAAAACATGTGAGGATACATAAGTTTACAAATTGCACCACATTGTGGCTTATTTGCCCAAGAAAATCTTCAACGTGTACAACCAGTGGAGCCACCAACCAAAACCATGTTGCGAAGAGTGAAGGAGATCAAGAACTACATGTAGATCTTTCCTAACTAACCAATCACAACTCTAGAGTGACGGAGAACGAAACATTGATCTTTATCAGTCTGATGAAAGGCTACCTCTGCTAGACCTTGAATATGAGCACAAGTATATTTTACAGAGCCAGGCATGGTTTGACGACAGGGTCATGGATGCTGCTCAGACATTACTGAAGGGACACTTTTAGTCTCACCATGTTTTCGTCAGCCAAAGCAGATCTACAAGTCTTAGAAAAGCTTGAGGATACCTAAGGATGCAAAGAAAGTTTTCAAGAACAAATTGTCTTACATCGTGGCTTATTTGGTCAAGAAAATCTTCAATGTGTACAACCAGTGGAGCAACCAACAAATCCCATTGCAAAATATGAAGAACAACACATCTTTATTTTATTAATCAAGAATAGTTCGGGAAACGTTTTTATCTGTTAGACCTTGACTACAAACACAGTCCTATTTTTTCATACAGTCTGAGTTTCAAACAGTGAGTGGACAGGCTGTACAAATCCATTATGATGGCAACCAAGCTCACTGGTTTACCAGTGGAAATCGCAGACAGCCGTCTGCCTGCCCATCTCTCCCTCTCAGCCCAGAAGCAGATTGAGAAATTCTAACTTTGTGCTACTGCTAGATGTTGATCAACAACCAATTACGACGACTGTGGGGTATACACCGTAACAGACGCGTTTGAGTTTCTAAGCAATGGAAACTTAACTTGCATGAACAACAATGGCAAGATGCCGCATCTCATTTCCTATCTGGAGAAGGGTTATGTCACATTGTAAAGAAGTTATAGACACCATCCATATGACGTAAATTTATGTAACTTAACATTTTAGCCATATCATACAAATTGTATACATATGCATGTACATACATACACACATATATATATATAAATATACACACATAAACTATATATACTGTATGTGTGTGTTTATTTTGTTAAACATTCTTCTTATCTTTAATTCATTTTAATTAAACTTTTTATTTTTAGGTAGAATCGATTGTTCTGTGATTATTGACAGACATCCCATAGTCAAGAAGGCTGGAAAGATCACTAGTGGTTGTAAGTTAAGAACTTTGTCTTAGGTAAAGCACAATAAACAAGTTTATTAAGAAATACTGCATTTGTCAAACTGCTTTCATTGTTTATTTAATTTAGTTCATATCTGAATAAAGTGTTTTGTGTAATAGCTTGTATTCATATTGTAACATTAAAAACATATTTAAAAGGGAACTGTTGCATGGAAAATAAAACCATAAAATAATCGAGCACTGAAAATCATTTATCCTTTGTGTTATTTGTAGTTTTTTCCTATTTATAAGGTTTTGATATTTTCTAGCTTTGGAAAAAAAATATATGCACCTTCGCTGTCAGTGGCAGCACAGTAATCTCCATCTCCTAAATTGTAAGATCACTTGAGAGGGTCCTTCCTGCCATTTTGGAAGTCCAAATTGTAACATTCTGTTCACATACCGGGGCCAGAGCATGACAGGACAACATGTTGCCACCTATGGCTCATCACATGAACTTTTTTCCAAGCTATGTTGGCCAAATAAAAAGTATGGACAGCCAATGGAGACTTTGTTGCAAGCAATGTGCATGCACAGTGGTATTGGATGTATTCTCATTCTCAATTTGTGTCTGCCTTCCATAGTTATAGTTATAGTTATATAGGCTGAAAAAAGACATGCGTCCATCAAGTTCAGCCTTTCCTATATCTGTTAATTTGTTGCTGTTGATCCAAAAGAAGGCAAAAAACCCCAGTTTCGCTGTTTCCAATTTTGCACTAACCAGGGGAAAAAAATCCTTCTTGACCCCAAAATGGCAGTCAGATTTCTCCTTGGCTCAATAAGCCGTTTCTCCATAATTAAAGATTATATCGCTGAATATTATGTTTTTCCAGGTATCCATCCAGTCGCTGTTTAAACGTCTGTACAGACTCTGATAAAACTACCTCTGCAGGTAGAGAATTCCACATCCTTATTGTCCTTACGGTAAAAAACCCTTTCCTCTGCTTTAGTCTAAATCTCCTTTCTTCCAGTCTAAACGCATGACCGCGTGTCCTATGCATAGTCCTGTTTATGAACAGATTTCCACACAATGGTTTGTATTGGCCCCGAATATATTTATATAAGGTTATCATATCCCCTCTGAGGCGACGTTTTTCTAAACTAAACAGATTTAAATTAGTTAACCTTTCTTCATAACTATAGTGCTCCATTCCTTTTATTAATTTTGTAGCCCGCCCTCTGCACCCTTTCTAGTGCTATGATATCCTTCTTTAGAAAAGGTGCCCAAAATTGCACAGCATACTCAAGGTGCGGCCTTACCATTGATTTATACAGAGGCAAAATTATATCTTTATTCCGCGACTTGATGCCCCTTTTTATACACGACAATACCTTACTGGCCTTAGCAACCGCAGACTGACACTGCACATTGTTGCCTAGTTTGTGGTCTATAATTCCCAAATCCTTCTCATTTGTCGTTACCCCTAATTCTCTACCGTTTAGGGTGTAGCTTGCTTGTGCATTCGCTACCCCGAAGTGCATAACTTTACATTTATCTACATTGAATTTCATCTGCCATTTGTGTGCCCAGTCCCCCAGTCTATCTAGATCCCTCTGCAGCACAGTAATATCCTGCTCGCCCTGTATAACTTTACCTAGTTTAGTGTCATCTGCAAACACAGAAACATGACTTTCAACGCCTATTGCCAGGTCATTTATGAATATGTTGAATAAAATTGGTCCCAGAACAGAACCCTGAGGGACACCACTTACCACTTTTGACCAGCTTGAAAATTTACCATTTATAACAACTCTCTGTTCTCTACCTCTAAGCCAATGTTCTACCCAAGAACAAGAATTTGCATCTAGGCCAATTTCTTTCAGTTTGAATACTAACCTATTGTGTGGAACCGTGTCAAACGCCTTGGCAAAATCCAAGTAGATTACATCCACTGCAACACCCTGATCGACACTTCTACTTACTTCTTCGTAGAATGCAATTAAATTAGTTTGACAGGACCTATGTTTCATAAAACCATGCTGATTTATGCTAATAATACTATTCTTCCCAAGGAATTCTTGAATATTATCCCTAAACAGCCCTTCAAATAATGTTTAATGTGGTTTGGTGAGTTTAAAAATGTTTTTTAGTGGACAAAGCACATTGTATATATTTTTTGCTTTATTTTAACTGAGAAAAATAAAATAACCAACTCAATAACCTATTTAATATATATACTATATATATATATATATATTATATTTTAATTTTTTTATTTGTTTTTTTAAGGTACAAAGAAGGAAAATATTGGGAGAGTTGTGGCTTTGTTGTGAATGTGTAACACCAGTAAGCGTCTGCTGCAGGAAGAGCTTGGCTCGCCCTGTATAATGTGTAGTGAAGTCAAAGTGAAAATCAAAGTCATAATTGAAGTATGCATTATACAGGGCCAACTCAGCCCTTCTTACCTGACACAGCTGCCAGTGTTGTATCACAATTAATAAGTGAGGGAGTTGAAACTACAGCTCTCCTTCCGACTCTTCATTGAATAAACCCAACAGTAAACACAGTATGACACTGGGGAAATCATCACACCCCGGTTGACAGATCATCCCTTCAGTATAATAAAATAAAAACACAATTTAGTGCTTTGTATTCTCAAATTTGTCAAATATTCAGGAATGGTGGATGTTTTGCAATCAAGAATTTAGTAACTTGGCCAGTCCCGTAGAATATATAGTTAAATCTGTTAGATTTCTCCAGCGTCTCTTCTCCCATTGAATTATGCATTATATAGAGTCAGCTCGACCTTTCTGGCTGGGAAAACCTGCCGGCGCCAGCCTTTCTTAATGAATAGCGAAGTAAGTAAGCGGAAACCACAACTCAGTTTTACCAAAAAACCATGTGTAAAATGTTTACTCCCTCAACAATATGTAAAAGACAGGACTGCAAATACATTCACCGGGCATGCCTCAGAGCTCGGTGCTATTTAAAAGATCGTTAGAAATTTGTCTTAATTGTGATCCATGGGTTATTTCACTTAATCTGCCCTTTTTGAAATTGAATTTTGTCCAAAATTGAACTCATCTATTTCATCTACAGCTAAACAGGGGATGACCTCACAGAAAATGTTCTCCTTATTGGGCACCGCTCCAATTAAAGTAAAGCTTCATTTGCTGTATGCTGGTGAAAAACTCATTAGCTGGCTGACTGACGATTATCTCAGAATTGTTAACGTGGGAACCATTAATCTTTCCTCAAGGAAAATCAGAGCCTGCTTTCTATTTGACAAAGGATCCTGTATAAGTGATAGCTGCATATTTAGTTTTGTTATTGCCTGTAACATTTGTATAACCTCATACAGTGCCAATGAACTCATGCCGTTTTTTTCCCCTTTTCCATCATTAATAAATGCCGTGTACAAATCATTTATTTATTTTTGTAAGTTTTTACTTTTTAATAGTGAAATGAAGCTTTTTGTTAGAAAAAAAAAAACATAAAGAGGGTGTAGATTTGTATTTTAGAAATATTTTGGATGAAATGACTGTGAATGTAGGGTTGTTGGCTGTGCCTAGAAGCAGTAAGGGCTGAAAGCAGCTCAGCTAATGAAATCTTGCGAGATAATGTGCTACTTTGCTATAAGCCACATGTTCCATTATCTTCATAGAAATATCTTTCATCAGAGTTGGCTATTACTTTCAAATTAAACCTTTCCATCAAAGTGTCAATAATGACTATGAGGCCTGTCCAGTATGCCATATCTTTTCAGATTACAATTGCCTTAAGGTCTTGGCTACACAAATGGTTTTAATCATCTGACTTGGTAACCCAGACAAAATTGCAGTTCATTGCCCTACAATCCACTATCATGCAGCTCTAAGCATAGTTAGATCATTTTACAGAATGAGTAGACTAGCTGAGATTTCACAGGAATATCTGAGTATTATGTTCATAGATGTTTTTGTGATATATACTAGTAACAAACACTGTCTTCTGGTTTAAGAAGATTAGTGTGAGGATTCTTTTATTTTGTAATGTGGAGCTATTAATCCATGTAAAACCCACCCCATACTCTAAACATATGTGCCTGCCTTACCAGCAGTGTAGTAGCCTCATCAATCACTTATGGTAGGGTGCCATTAAAAATGGGGCCAGTCTGATAGTTACGCAGTGCAATGCTACATGGACTATTCTAACACAGGTTCATCAGATAAGCAAAGACTTTTAGTTCCCTACAAGACAAACTTACCCAGATCTAAATGGATTACAGAGCAAAACTCCAACATTGTTTTGGCTGAGATATACCGGTAGTTTTGGAGGGGAACACTCTTTCTCTGGGCCCACTTCCCATCCTACTCAAAGACAATCATGGTCTAGTGCCAACCAATGCATGGATAGCCTTGCCTTCACATGAAGCCACTCATCCAAAAGAAGGATCCCTCCAGGTGGCCCAACCTGGGAAGGGGTGAATTTGATAAGGCACCATTGTACAGCACTATGGAATTTGATTGCGCTATATAAAACAATAATGATCATAACCTAGCAAGATGAATTAAATAACAAGGTTATATAGGCAAAGTCATCATCCTATTTACTTAGGATGTGTAAGTTTGTGAGTTTGGCACTATTTTTCTTTATGTCTGTCAGTCTGGATGTACCATATGCCATGCACTGTGTGATGGACTATGTAAAAGAAGGATAATGAGCATTAATGACAATGTATAGTAGGGTGTGTGAATGATAGTCCGTTAGATAAACTTTTTAGCTCGTGTACAAACTCCTCGGCAAACTTCACTTTAAAATGCAGATAATTACTGAGTTTGCATATTGTGCCATTCATTAATTGAGAGAAGGGATCCAATCAATCCATTCTGAAGTAACCAGAGAACGGCTTGCTGCTGGAGAGAGCTGTGTAAGCAAAGTCCGCTGACGTTAAAATAGCTCTGGAAAACATTTAATAGATTTCAAGCAGATAATACCAATGAATCTCAATCAATACAAACTCCTTCGCGTCCTGGAGAGGTTTAATAAATTCAGAGGATCACTACATTGCAGATGATTCATTACACGGTGTTCTGCACTAACGTAACTGTTTTGGCCCAAGCTCCCTTTGACTACAGCGGAAACTAAAGCCATTATAGCTGTGACAACAGGCAGCACAGTTTGATGGACTTCTATCCTTTTCTATTTGCTGTTCTTTTTTTTCCTTTTCTTCTAGTTGCGCTTACCTTAGGGCTAGTGAAATGTGGTAGTCACAACAATGCCTGCATTTCCATGACAAAGAAAACAAGGGCTTGCAATTAGAAATTGGCATTCTATGCAAAGCTGTATCTCCTGGTGTCCTGGAGTGGACGCCTAGCAAAGCCCTGTACTTTAGGTCACTTTATTTTTACCAGGTCAATAGTAAGGCATTTTTACGTATTCTTCTTGTTGAACATTTGCTTGGTCATCTGGCATAGAAAGAGAAATGATGAATTTTAAAGGAAATTTACCCAAAACATGCTATGAGACACTCATGAGCACTCTTTGAGAAAAAAAATAACATAGATGTTTCTTGCATTAATAATTATTAAACAGCTATTGATAACAAGAACCAATCTTTAGGCAACCACAATTAGCCTTAGGAAGCCATGTAGGGCCACATGCATGTAATGTGGTCCCTCTACTGTGAATTGAGATGTGTCAATGCAGCTTACTTTGCCCCTTTTCCACAGAAACTTAGTATTTCCCAGCAGATAAGTACCATTCAGCCAATCTCGTCTGTCTTTTATCTCTTCTGTAAAGACTAAAACCAGTCCTTGGTCTTAAGATAACCACATGCATATCTCAGTTTTTTTAATGATCTTATAGGGGTTAACCTGTACTGTTTCACTTATCTACCACTTTCTCAGTAAAGTAAGGCTTCCTTACTTTACATCTAAGAATTGTATCATGTCTAACGCACTTGTGAAATAGCCCTGATTTCTGGTTTTATTTACAGTTTTCTTATTTAAGGGGATAATCATTTTGGCTTTGCTGAGATACAGTAAATGGCAGAGATATGGTACACATCAGTGAAATATGGAAAGATTTTTCAGCCACAGCAGTGATCTGAACTGAAAGCCTGCAGCTAATTACGTTCTAGTTCCCCCAGCGTAGTGATGTATGAGCCCATGTTGCAAATTAGATATTTATGACTTTAATAAAACCAGTGAAAATCCACATATTGATGTTTATATGGGGCATGCAAATGAAATTAAATGAGCACTTATATATCTTAACATCCCATTAGAAATGTCACTTTAAACCATTGCCGCAGCAGAGTAGAGGAGAATTTAGCATTTGTTTATTGGTAGGTTTTCAGTGCTTGAGTATCCAGCAGTTTTGTTCTCAAACGTTAAGCAACTGGACTGATGTTGCTTAAAATACTAAAAACAGCAGATTTCCAAAGCACGAAGCACATGAAGAAAATGCTTTATAACTGTATTTTAGATACATTTAGCTACGTGGCTCCAGCAGCATAATAGACATGAAAAGTTAAAGTGCTACTACCATGACATACCCATGGCATAGGCTGGAAGAATTTTGCTGTTTATTTTGCGTTTGTACTAAATCCCTATTTTACAGTTTTTCAGCGTCTGTTTTTTTTTTTTAGAGGCAAAAAATAGATGTTTAACTTGTATACTTGCAACCGGCTTGCAACTCTTGAGGGAATCTGAATGTGTAAGCCTTTTATGCTTTTTAAGTCATGTGCTCCCCTAGTTTGTGTCTATTTGCAGGTTCTGACCAAACCTTAGGGTTGAGCGACCCCTCCTGCCACCTAGATGCCTCATTAATGATGTCCAGAGAAGGGTTTAAATTGCTTGAGTGTCTCAATCATTTATAATACAGTGCAGTCCCACTGATTCGGCTCCTTGGTAAGCAATATAGCCATAAAATATTACATAGGACATCCCAAACTTGGGGTACTTTGACGTAGTGGCCGGCTAAGCAATATATGACCATATAGTATGATGGAATCTCCAA
>VKOC01000004.1:19994343-20007883 GCA_009364415.1 Spea multiplicata
AGATGATATTAATGCTAGCACCTGCAAAGACCGAGGCCGGCAAAACACAGACGTATCAATGGTTTCCCTCCCCCTCAAGTTTACATTAGCAGCCGAGACACAGGTTGATATGTTGGGCTGAAGTGTGCTTGAGTCATAATAATGAGGATGGTTCAGAGAATGGTACGGACAATATTAACATTCTTTACTTCGACGCTTTGCAGAAGTGGCCACGGATTTGCCGCAACTATTTGACATGGAGCTTGTAAACATCTAACTGTAAATAATGTAGGGGTCGTGGACTACAAATGTCCTTCAATTAGATCATTCATAATGCCCAAAGTGGAGCTGAATTGATGTCTACAAGGAAACGAATTAAAGTAATTAAGAGTAACTGAACAATGCGCCCCAAATAACGATGTCAATGTTGGTTGAAAAGTGGGTAGATACTGATAATGTCCATTATACAACTGAAAGAAAAAAACAATCAGATTTGTGATCGCGTGCTCATTTTGTCTGGGATAAGCAGACAGTAGTGGGTGGATACAAAGCAAGTTGTTCTGGGTAGAAATGCCTGTTGTCAGACATTTTTTGTTGTTTGGTTACAAAAGCCTTTGCGTCTTTTGCATGTTGATATATATATACTATATGGACAAAAGTATTGGGACACCTGACCATTACACAACAGTGTCTTTTATGAAATTTTAAATACATAGCCATTATTATGTAGTTGCCCCCCCCCTTTGCAGCTATAACAGCTTCTACTCCTTTGGGCTCTACAAGAGATTTTATAGTGTTTCTGTCTGAATTTTTGCCCATTCATCCAGTAGAGTATTTGTGAGGTCAGGCACTGATGTTGGATGAGAAAGCAATCTTGCAATCTCGGTTCCAGTTCATCTCAAAGGTGTTCAATGGGCTTGAGGTCAGGGCTCTTTGCAGGCAAGTCAAGTTCTTCCGCACCAAACTCATCCAACCATGTCTTTCTGGACCTTGCTTTGTGCACTGGGGCACAGTCATGCTGGAATAGAAAAGTGCCCTCCCCACACAAAGTTGGAAGCAGAGCATTGTACTAAATGTCTTAGTATGCTGAATGGGTACATATATATATATATATATATATTAATAATATATATAATGTAGTATGTCTTAAAAAGGTACAAATTGAAATGTGCATAGAATAGATCAGGTCAAAGTTTAAATACTGCTTTTGTCAGTCTAGACCACCCAGTAGCTATATGTGGAATTGCAAGAAAAACATCCAAACATTATTAGAATATACTTGAATCATCAAATTAAAACAGTCCTGGAAGCAATTGCTCTCCTGCCTCCTCCGCCAGCAATCCCCTGTTACATGGGAGGGTATATGGTATCAAGCAATAGTATCCAAATTAATCATCTATACCACAAGGTAGATTGTAGGTGAACTATTCAATATGTTGTAATTAACCCAATATTTTGAGATTGAAGTCCTTGACAGGGTAAACTTTCAGCAACAATGTCCTTCACAAATGCATTTTAGTGGACAAAATGTGGTACGAGAAGGTAATATAAAGAGATTGCCACGTCTGTTGCAAGTAGTTTGATCCTTCAGGAAACCGACGGGGAGTTTCATCCATCAGATGAATCCTTTTTTATTTTAAGCACATTTTTGGCAATGATCGGGTGAAATGTTGTGCATTGAAGTAGCTGTGTTTTAAGGCAGTTTTTATTTTTTCTCTCTCAAGAGAAAATGATACATTGTATTTGACAATACAAATGACATATTTAATCTCAGGGGGTTCATTTTAATTCTTCTAGCTTTCAAGAACAAGAGATTTAAAGTCTTTGCAGTTCTGCATGGGATTCAGATTTATGAAGCTAGTCCTCCGGAATGTTCTGCTTATGCATTCCATTGTCGGAACGCTAGGGGCCCTGGGCCGCTGATGCTAAAAAAAATGTGCAATTCAACACTATAACATGCTCTTCGTTATGATAATTGTTTCTTCCTAACTGCTGCAAGAACATCTGTTATTCCATACTAAACACGGAACAATGCCACTTTCTTTCCCTCGCCTTTACCTGAAGCAAAATACTTCTATGAGCATCCTCGGGGAATATTACTTGAGTCCCCTGAATTTGCCTCCACAACCAGGAATGGGACATACAATGTTTCAATAGCAATTAAATAACAATTAAATAACAATTTAATATTAAAATATAGTTTTTCTTATGTGTGTCGGGTTTTATATATATATATATATATATGGATATTTCCCAGTAGGCTGCCCTGGAAACCTCCTCTGCATTGCTGGCTGCTGCAGAGATCACTGGCGTGTTGCTGAGTGTGGTGTGCGTGGCTGAGTGTGGTGCGCATGGCTGAGAGTATGAGCCATTTGTTAGGCAGAGGATGATATGTGTGAATAAGTCGACATCAGTGTGTTTGAGTTTGCGTCAGCCTCCTTGATAGTGTGTATATGTCTGCGTGGTCTGTACGAGTGTCTTATTAAAGGGTTGCACAGTATAATGAAGGTGGTGGGGGCATGGTGGTGGTGAATTATTATCAAGGGGATTGGACCACAAAATAGACGTGGCTCTAACCCCACAAATGTGTGGTGCACATTATTGGCACTAATTTGGGACTGTTATTCATTTTTTTTCAGGGCTAGCTTTTATTACAACTTCACCCATACTTCTATACGCTAAATATGCCTATGTAGTGGTGTTTACAGATTGCAATATTAATATTTAAAGCCTGCTTAATATTTATACCATGGAAAAATATATTTATTTTCTTTGGATATGCATAACTATTCCTCCCCATTATGTTTTTGCTCACCTAGTGTTACCTGGCTGATTGTTGTTGATTTAGGTTGCACATGCAGCCCAATATAATGTAGTTCACATAAGATGACATTAAATGCCATAGTTGTGCTAAAGAAGCATAATATAGAATATAGATAGCATACACATGTATGGAATATCTTCTGCATCTGTTTTGCCACTTAGAGTTAAAAGAAATGGCCTAGTATTAATGACCCATCTAAACCGTAATTAGTGTTAACGGGTTGAAAATGCACGGTTTGTAATTCAGCTCCCCGACTCCTTTTTTTTTATAATACACAGGATACATCAAAAGCAATTTAATGCACAGTGATGAAGAGGAGGCCCTTGCACCTTGCAGCACCTGATCCACCGCTTGAGTGGCAGATCGGGTGAGTGGTTGGTGCTATCGGGCAGTGGCTGCAAGATGACCAGTCCAGGCCTGCTATATATTCCGGGCAACTCAACTCCCTGGATTTCACTCAGATACTACTGATGAAAAGCTGTGACTCCAGGTTGCAGGAGTGGCGTTTCGGCACACACTCCACTGCCCGCCTACTTCCCCACCCCACAAATAGTGTGTGTCCCGCTACATCAGAGGGATCACCGGCGACATCAGCAAGACCACCCACCAACGTCAATGGGACCTCCTAAGGTAAGCCCGGTAAGCTGCTGTACATAAATAGACAGGCAATCAAAATCCTACCGTGGACAATTTAACAATAATGGCCACCAAGTTCAATGTTATAAAGATTTACAACATTTACTAACATACTCAAGCTAATGGCTGTAATGCACATCTGTAGTGGCAATGAGATCACTTTGAAGTTTTCCCTGATATCACCAGGCACACAGCAACTCAGACATAGAATCTACACGCTAGAATGTAATTGTTAGATATGTTCGTTAACGGTGCATGCGCCCTCCTAGTGATTAACAATCCGTTCCTGGATTTGTGCCCAGGGAGTTGAATTATTTATTTGGTTTTAATGTTTATTGTTTTAAAATAAAACCCTCATTACCAGCAAAACTTTGGATTTTGAACGGGTCACTGAATCAAGCCCTATATCTTTACATTGATTTCCAAACAAAACACACACTCTAAAGGTAGTTCATAGTTATGCTAAAATCTATAACAGCCCCCCTTGAAAGAGACAATTCGCTCCCCTATTACTCTTGTCCACTCAGTCCTGTTGGGAGCCCATCGCTCTACAGAAAATAATCTAATTGATATACCCCTAGCTAAACAGAACGTAGCACCAGGTATGTTATTTTTCTTGAGGTTCCCAACAGGCAGAAGTCAAAAACTCCCATGACATAAAGTCGGCTGCTAGTTAAGTATCATGGGAGTTTATTGTTGCACATCTCTAGAAACTCACATTGGCACAGCACCCACAAATACATGGCATTGCATTACCCTGTTGGTCAAAACTCACAAGTACAAGTGTGAGTTACTTTCTAACCTTCTGAAGTGTGTATTCTATGTATAATTAATTAAAGATGAAAAATACAACTGATCAACTACACAAATATATATAATTATTCCTAGCCAAGTGGAAGCAGCAGAATTAATTTGATAATTGCCACAAGCAAAGTTAGACAACAGAAGAAGAGGTCCTCACCCTAGAGGGATTTCTATCTACTTGGACTGTTGACAAACTAAAAGACACAGTAGGGGGGCGCTCAGTCCATAAACCCTGCTGAGCCTGGGTAATCTCACTCCGCTGCAATGAAAATGAACACCTTAAGGCAAAAAAAGAAAATGGGCTTCCATTCTGTTAATAAAGGTCATCCGGTAAAGAACAATTTTAAATTATTGGCATGATTTAGGGAAGCTCTCTTTGCATATTCGTGCAGAAGCAGTAAAAACATCGAAGGATAGAAGAATCCGTAAAATACTTTTTTTTTTCTCCTTTCTTTCTGTTTTTTTTTTTTTGGTGCCGGCGTGACTTCCAGGAAATGATTTTGACAGCAGCACAGATGGGATGGTAGTAAAACAATTGTGATCGTGATGTGCTGAACTTCACCCGAGTTTATGACACCTAATTCCGAGAGCAAACTGTTTAAATCCCCCCCCCTACTTTTGCTAAAGCTACTAACACAAAGCTTACTATAAAGTGTGTCAGAAATCTAGCGGTAACTGACAAATGTTTCTTTTAAATAAAAAAAAAAAAAGTCAGCCCCTCTAATAGTATCAGCAGCTGCTACGAGATAAAAAATAATGAGCTACAGGGGCACCGAGCTAGTTCTAGTATGAAAATTAGAAGCTTTCATGTAGATCCTCCATCTGTAAGGAAATTATAAGAACCGTCAGTGCTGCTGAGTGTTACAGCAGACATTTTCAATCTAGGATTATGTGTTCAATTGTAGCTTCTTTGTGCTAACGGCTGTTATGTGAATGTAAAGATGCAGATTTCTGTACCACTCACAACGAGGAAAAGTGACTCCGTTTTGTGCCTCAAACAGCCTTCTAGAAAGTTGCTTTCTTCTTAAAGCAGCAGTTTATGTGGCGGACCCCCCCTCTTGGGACAGCCTGACAGATTTTTGGCTGAGCAGCGAATGATTCTGATTTCCAGAGACTAGTAACTCTTCTACCTCTACAGTAAAGAAACGTGATCTCAGCTTCTACTGGGGCCTCATGAGATGTTGAGGTGTCAATCATTTTGCATATTAAATCTGGCAATGAATTAATGATATTGGATTATAATTAACAACTCGTTGTTCAAAGGGTAGTGTAGCACTTGTGTGATTTACTGTACGTTCTTCTAAAAAGTCTCCATTTCACCCAAAATTTGATTACCATACCAAGCTTTACCACTCCACAGTCAACTCAGTCTTACCTTAAAAACTCAGAAAACCACTACTAATCAAAAGCTTAGTTAAGTTTATGCAGTTGTATTCTTAAACCTTCAGACATCGGGGGGGGGGGGGTTTGAATACTTTTGCAAAACACTGTACCCAGAAAACACCTTCAATTTGTACATTGCTTTATCAACCTATCCAAATTGTAATATGCACATGTAAAATAACATACATGACAATTAATATGCAACTGGAAAAATGTTTTGGTTATTTTTTAATTATATGTTTCCAACATTTGATTTTCAATGTGAGCTGTAGCTTTTTTTACACAGATTACTTGTTTTTCTGTCTGACCCACGGCCTTAATGAGTGAAAGTCCTTTTCTGCACCTGGACTTATTCGGAAATCCAACGTAGCCATAGATGTTATTATATTTTTCATACATTTATTCATTCTTTTATCATCTCCTCTTTGCAGTGTTTTAGATGCTGTATACTATGATGAAAAAGGTTAACGTATATGTGCATCCTTGTGCTGAATTATAATAAGCCGCTGCAATTTCATATGTAATACCCTAAGCTTGTAATATATAATTTTAATCTAGATTCTCATAACACAATATCCAGTGGATGATATTTCATTTTGTAACTAACAATTGCTGTATATCCAAATAAAACATCCACTATATTTGACAAGAATACATTTATCCATAAATGGACTCCTCTGAAGTGAGAATACTCTCCGGATCTATGCAATTGAATTGGTGAGCATTCTTTGCTTGCCACTCAGGGAGCAATTTTAGACTTTATTTCCAGAGGTTTTATATTCTGGTCAGCTATTTTACTGGATTTATTTATAGCTAGCGACATTTGCTATAAAATATGAACAGCCATGGAGAAGTTTGGGACCATAAGGACGCATATGGACAAAAGATTTCAATCTTGATATGCAACAGGAATCCGAAAACCCCACTGCAAGGAACACAGTTCAAGCTCCCTATCCCTGTATATATATTAAAATGCTGCAACACACAGTTAATCCCTTTTAATAAAAGCTATATCTACTTAGTAGGCAAGTACTGGCATATCCATGGCTCATGTGGCCATCGACATCTCTGCATCCCTTCTCCACCCACTCAGATACAGAGACTGAGGAGAACCCTCTTTTGATCTCCCAGTGTGGAGGTGAGGTTATCAATGTCCACTTTCCACCCGACTTCTCTTCTTTTCACTCTCACTCATGGATATCCTTGCCCAAAGTGGCTTCCATACCTTCCCAGCCTAGATCCACCCAGCCTTGGTCTCATATATGGAGACCAAGGAGGAAACTTCCAGTGTAGCATACAGAATATTGTGTCTTTAGAGACATTTTTATCATATCAAGCAGAGGGAAATTGCTAAATACAGAGGAATCTACAAAAATGTTTCATTTTGTGTTAAGTTTCAGAGTAAACGTTTCAAAAGTAAGGAGACTATGGTGTTTCTTGAGCACAACGCAAGACATTAAGTAGAAGTTAATTTTTTGTCAAGACAATTCATCTTAAAACTGATTATACTCATCTTGTTGTAAAAATTGGAAACAAAATAAGGTATTTCTAATTTACTTATAGCCAGGGAAGGCTGGCCTGAGATGTAGGGGCGATTGCCAAAGGGACCACTTGGTTCTACTTGTTTCCCAAGCCAGTCCTTCCCTGCCTGTAGCCCAGATGCCTCATATGACCTAGTAGGAGAGTTCAAGCGTTTTCATTTTCCAAGGGTTGGTTCCTTGGCTTCAACAGGAAGTCATCTCAAGAATTCCAGCTGCGGAAAACTTGCTGGTTAGAGTTGGTAACACCAAATCTCCTTTTTGATCCTCTTTTTGATCCAAACTCCAGTGTTTAGATATGATTACTTATCATATTATACTTCTTCAGGCATTTTAGGTATAATATAGCAAAAGAAGAGACCTAAATAGTCTCGAAAGCTTGCAATCCATTATACGTCAGTTAGCCAATAAAGGTATCATCTTTACCAAATTTGGTTTCGCTTCTTCTATGGCTAAATGGCAGGGTTATATCACAAAACCAACAAAACCAAGTGCCAATTGCTCACATCCAGTTTTATAATAACACACATCTTACATATGTCCGGTAATAACTAATTACAAGATTCATTAGCATCTGGTGATGTAATTCATCTGATCTGATGCTGTTGCTGGCATCAAAGAATCCACATTGGGGGCCCCCTAGGACGTGGGGGTCTCGCTGTCGTGGACCTATGTCATACACACCTGACTTACTGATAGTATCAGTGACACTACTGATACTGGATGGTTAGCTTTTCTCAAATTTCTCAAATTTTAAAATCACTAATGCATAGTTACATTAATTTATAGCTCCTGTTTAAAGATTTAACTAAAAAAAACAGCTATAAATAAAGCTTAGCAGTTAGAGGAGAAAGGGAAAAAAATATATTTTTCAGAATTTAGGAGGCTGGTTCTTTGAGAGAGAAAAAAAAAGGCTACTTAAAAGCTACATAAAATCTGATAGAAAAATCACATCATGTGGGATCAAAGACAACTGAATTTTGTATAATATGCTGTAGTTGAAAAAATGCTTCTTTTATCACGGTAATAAAATTCAGAGGTTTTATGCTTCAAATAAAAAAATAAAAGGTGAAATGATAAAGCGTGTGTTTGCTGCATTTGATTACATTACAGCATATTCTCAGACTGCTATCATATTTGTTTATGAAATTGTAATATGAAAATAAAATTATGGATTATGAATAGCAGTATAACTGACATAAATTGCTCTTGGAATTCGTAATTAACTTCACAAAGAAAAAGCCCTCTGTGGTTTACAGAGGGATCTGTGGCATTTTTCAAAAAAATAATATTTAAAAAAAATACCATTTATGTCTTTTTTTATGTTGTTGTTTTAGTCAAATTTGTGCTATTTAGCAAAAATTCACTGCTGTCTGGTAGGAATAAATTATTGGCAAATATTACACATATTGTTGTGTAATTTATTTCATTTTTTAAAAAGTATGTTTCAAACAATCTTACAATGGTAAAATAGGTTTTATTTAAAAAAAAAAAACCTTTCATTTTGGGGAGAGACGTATAAAATTCAAGTTATCCTGGGCTAGAAGTCAAATAATGAATTCAGTTTAATGTAATTTCCCAACAATTTCTCCATATTTGCAGCCAGAATAATGTTAGATTTTTAATGTTACGTTTCTAATAGTTAGGCACTTTTTTTTTTCATATTTGACCAAATAATTGATCTATAAATGATATCTGCAAAATTAGTACAGTAATTTCATCTACTTTTATCCTGGTGCTATCAGTCATCAGATGCCCGATATATAATAGGAGATGTTGATAGACCAACATGATAGACATCTGTGGTATAAGAATCGTCCATGAATAAAAGCCCCAAATTTACCTTAAACGATGGATAGACTTCGAAATCTTGTTACAGTTGCAAAATGGCAATAATGTTGATACAACCTTTTGATATTAGGGGGTCAAAATATCACGGGCCCGACCGATCAAAATGCTGATGAGGGACAGTAGGAGGGTGGCTAAAGTCATGGTATGGATTTCCTATGTGACATCATGACATTTTTATTTTTTAAACACTGTTGTTTATGTTCACATCATCTTAAGGGCTGTAGATCTCATATCAAGAAAACATTCTAAACTCCCAGAAAAGATGGGCAGCAGAGGAGGAAAGCGGGGCAGTGCGATCTACTTCCTGAAGAGGGACCCATAGAGGATTATAGAATTTAACGGCAGGTCAGAACACTTTGGGTCATCTAGTCTGTCTATTTTTCTGATATAAGGACTTAAAATCTAATCAGTCCTTGGTCTTATCTTAGGTTCAGGTTATAAATATGCCCGCCCCACGCATGTTTACATTCACTTGCCATATGATTTTTTGCCAAGTCTTTTTAGAGGCTGTTTAAATTATCTACTATTCTCTCAGTAAAGTGAAACTTCTTGCATTATACCTACGTCTTTGAGTCTCAAGTCTTACATTATGACATTAGTATTTCTCCTCCTTTGAAATAAACCTCCCCTTGTGTAGTTTGTTAATCTAGGTTATGTACACAACAAGTAATAATATAATATATAATATATATAACCAGGAGAAGCAGGGAGAAGCTGCCTGAGGATATTCTGGATGGCCAAGTGTATAAAAACTAGTGTGTGACTATACTGTGTGGTCCTGAAAAACAGTTAAGTTCTATTTCTAAAGAGCTGAATAATACATTATAGTTTGTCTTGAGCCTTTTAGTGGGGTTCTCTTTTTAGAAAACCAGTTGCCTTAGATGAACAAACTTTTTGGTCCGTGGAAAATTTCTTTTCTACTGCCACCCAATCAATCCTGTCTCTGTCTTGGTTCAATATAGCATCAAACAAAAATACATTAGCTCATAATAGTACAGGTTTTCACTTCATTTACTTCATATCTTTTCTCGGTGATCATTTAGCAGCAGCATGAAGATGAGAAGAACATTTTGTGTCATTGGGAGATAGGACTAATAATTATTACACATAGATTGGGCAAATCATTTCTTCTGATTGATTTAAAATTAAGGCTAATAGCATGGATAAGCTTAAACATTGGCAGTTAGGTTAATTTATTCCCCTTCAGATTATATTATAGAAAAAAAAAAATTTGAAAAGAAAATGTAATGTAACAATAAACAATGAAATGAAAATCCATCATATATTAGCTTCCAGTATTGAATCATAAGTGATTACCTTAATGACAAAATACTAAAACTAATATTATAACTAGAATTGCAAGTCGCCAAGGTTTTTACCAGTTACAGAAAAATAAAGTATCAGAATATTGGCTTTTAACATTTCAGTGTTCACTACTTGGAATACCAGTACCAGACAGTTCAATGTCCATTATACACTATATGGACAAATGTTTGTGGATTCCCCTCCCAACTATTGAGTTTAGGTGTTTCAACCGCACACATTACTAACAGGTGTATAAAATCAGCACATAGGCAGCCATCTCCATAGAGAAACACAGCAGTAGAATGGGTCGTACTGAAGAGCTCATGACTTTAAACATGGATCAGTCATAGGATGCTACCTTTGCCACAAGTCAGTTTGTCAAATTTCTGCCCTGCACTGTAAGTGCTATTATTGTGAAGGGGAAATGTTTAGTAGTAGCAATAGCTCAGCCAAAAGGTCAAACCACACTCGCTTAGCGGGCTGCAGAGTGCTGTACAGCGTGGTGCATAAAAATGATCTGTCCTCTGTAGCATCACTTACTACGGAGTCCCAAACTGCGCCTGGAAGCAACATTAGCACAAGCTCTGTGCGTCAGGAGCTTCATGATATGGGTGTCCATGTCTGAGCAGCTGCACACACACACCGAAGATCACTATGCGCAATGAGATGTCTGGAGTGGTGTAAAGCATGCCACCACTGGACTCTGGAGCAGTGGAAACGTGTTCTATGGAGTGATCAATCAAGCTTCACCATGTGGAAGCCTGATAGACAAATCATGGTTTGGTGGATGCCAGGAGAACGCTACCTACCGGAATGCATAGTGCATACTGCAATGTTCAGTGGAGGAAGGATAAGGTCTGGGGACGTTTTTCGGGGTTGGGCCTGAAAAACTGCTACACCATACAATTACATTTTAGACAATTGTATGCTTCCAACTTTGTGGTATAATCCCAACTTTCACACGCGTGCAGATTACACATGCAAACCATGTAGTTGATACTACACAGCATAGTGCAGTGTAGGCACAAGAAATGGTTATTTTACGTATTTATGTTAGGAAAATATTAAGTTAGAACATGGACTTTTCACAATTTTCAAGCTCCTGTTGGCCACTTTAATGTGGTTACAATCCACAAGGAGAATGCCAATATTAGGCAGCTGCATCGGGGAAACACTTTTGACTATTCCACCACAAACGATTAATGGGAAAACTGTGAAGTTTCAGGATTTGACTCAAAGTTGCTGCTTCCCAGGAGGCTAGTATCTTCAATCTCCATGCAGAGGAATTTGTGTTCGGTCATGCCCAGGTTCTACCCACGTGCCACCTCTTTATTCTACCCGTGGCTATTTCCTCCCCTATGCACAACATGCCTGAGACCATGATTATAGCCTTACTCCCAGGAGAAAGGAAGCAGTAGCCAACCCTAGGCAGTTCCCAGCTATTAAAATGGATATTATTGAGCTTGGTGAAAAGAAATAGCTTGTAAGATAACCCAAGCATAATATCACTACATTAAATAGATAATTACTACTATAATCTCCCAAGTATAGTGTATTGTAGAAGACACCATATCTTTTTGCTTCTGAGGGCTTTTTTTGTATATATTCCATCTGCGATATCTGCTGTGGCCTGGGGCCATTCTTCTGTTGTGGTACGCAAGCAATTATCTGCTTATCTGTTGCAATGTGTCAGATACCTGAGGTGGTGGACACAGGAATTACCTTGTCCGTTGAGCTTGTCCGTTGGTGCTCTGATAGAAGTAACAGGATATTGGCCATTGAGTCTCTAAATGGGTCTTAAAAACTAACGTGTATGAGGCCAGTTGTCTCACCAGATGCATCATTGATGAACATTCTGCAACAGATGCAGGTGTGGGGTTTAAGGTTACCTCCCGAATTAATCCAATATCCTAATTTAATTCAAAACAATTCCAGAGACCAGAAAAATAGTTATAAGACCTACACTGAGACCTGGGACTTTATGGGCACAAAACCTCTTAAAAGTTGGCCTTTTAGACTCTGTTGGCCTTTAGTGGGCTCGCTCCTGACTAGAAACTGAACAATTGCAGGGCTACGCAACTAAGGGGGCACCTGACCAAGTAGCTGCTTAATACACTTATCTATGCCTTCGATTTTTAAGTAACCCAAGACACAAAGACTAGTATTCAGTATTCAGCTCTGGCTATACATTTGTAAAGTGGTTCTTGGAATTATCATTATTATTTTTAATGTTGGTAAGTATGGGGTGGAGCACTTCAGCTAAAGTAGTTCATTTTTAGAACCATTTAGGATAAGTTATCCATATAAAGCTTTTTATTGCACAGACAAATCCATTTCCAGGAAGCCAAGAAGCTAAAGTTCCTTCTCTGCAATTGCAACGGCAGTGGTTGTGTCATCCAATAAACTGTAAATAAAGCCTGAGCTTAGATTACATTGGAGCAGGTCTCATCTCGACGGAAATTGGAAGAGATGCACCAAAGATTATAGAAGAAGGCATTAAAAAAACAGACCTCACAAGTCTGGCTAAATAGTAAAATCATTCCCTTTCATGCAGATAATAACAAAAGCAAATATCCTGAATTCTGAAGATACATGGTATCTTCCCGTCAGATCTATTGTCTCCTGCGGGCACATTCTCATTTATTTTCAGACTGTATGATTTGACTGGAGAAAACTACCAAACACTAAAAAAAACAAGGGAGGGGGTAGAAGAGAGTATAAAATTATTATTTTTTAAATATCTAAGTATGGTAAGGGGCTGTGAGTTCAAACAGAACTTTCATATAAATAATAAGAAACATAAAATAATACTATATAAAAAGTATAATGTGAGACTATGTTTTCCCTGAAGGAGTGAGATCATCAATATCTTTTCATAACAGCTTACAGTCATAATTGGAAACCTATGTCATGTAAGTTACATAGTTACATAGTTACATAGGCTGAAAAAAGACATGCGTCCATCAAGTTCAGCCTTTCCTATATCTGATAATTTGTTGCTGTTGATCCAAAAGAAGGCAAAAAACCCCGGCTTCGCTCTTTCCAATTTTGCACTAACCAGGGAAAAAATTCCTTCTTGACCCCAAAATGGCAGTCAGATTTCTCCTTGGATCAATAAGCTGTATCCCCATAATTAAAGATTATATCCCCGAATATTATGTTTTTCCAGGTATCCATCCAGTCGCAGTTTAAACGTCTGTACAGACTCTGATAAAACTAC
>VKOC01000004.1:20024079-20043271 GCA_009364415.1 Spea multiplicata
GGTACAACTGTTACTTGTGAAAGGCTGGAAAGCATAATTTTGCTTTTATAATAATTGTTGAAATTGGACACATTTGTGAAAGAATAGTTAAATAAATTACGTTTGTGTTATCAGGAATTTTAAACGTTATAAAAGGTCTTTGCCAGGATAGAACATTTTTAAGAATATCTTTAGAGTTCTCATCAAACATCTCCAGGGACGGAGTATGCCTTCCGGGAGATCTTGGGAGTGAATGGGGTGTTCTACAATTACATACTGTAGCTTTGATATGAGTTGAAACAATAGAAATGTGATATGATAATTACATTGAGCAAATCCCTTATTTTCATTTCTATTTTTATTTTGGGTGTTGTGTTCCTCTTCCCTATGGGCTGCTTTATTCTAAGACCAAATGGCAGTTTAATATCTACCAGCTTTTTGATTACACCCTAACTAAAACTTTTTTATCTCAAGTTCCAGCCAAAACCACTGTATATTAAAAAAAATACAAATAAAAAAATAAAAAAAAAATAAAAAATATATATAGTATTAATATATATATTATTTGTTGGTGAATATCAGTCATTAAAAGCCTCAACATATGTTGAAATTTTCTGAAATGTAAACAAAATGTTTTTTTTTTTTTCTCACCACTAGAAGATGCAGAGTTTTTATCATGTCCTAAATTCACCTTACAATATGTGGTTCTTATTTGTTAAGTTCAGCATGACATAATGTAAAACTTAACACAAAGGCTTTCTTTTTATAAGAATTCCAGGGAAACTAGGCAATGTTACCCCTAAAAGCCATTTGGCCCATCTAGATTGCCCCCTTTTCCCTGCTTTAACGATTCAGACTTTAATCCACCCTTGGGCTCGTCTTAGATTCAGGATAGCTCACTGTATTAGCCTCTACCACCTCTGGGAGGCTGTCCCATTTATCTACCACCCTCTCAGTAATGTAAAACTTTGGTACATTAATCTTATCACGTAATAAAAATCTTATCAAATACATTAAAAATGTATTTTAATAACCTCTAACAATTCTTTTAATTAACAATGTTTTTTTTATAATTGAATCAGGAACCATCCCTGGTGGATATTAAAGTTCAAGTGTCTGCCTTCGTATCGATCCTAATGTTGGCACCAGAACATTGATTCTCGATCACCTCTAGTGACAAATATAGAAATGTAGAAAAAAAATATATTTTTCTTTTTAAAAACACCAATATTATGGTATGCAGCAATAAGTCAAATAACTTTTTATTAATTCAACTACCAAAATGATTCTACAACCTCCTGTACCAAGTTGCACAATCTATAAAATGGTGTAATTGACACTATTTTAAGTACTGTTTTTTTTTCTAATATTTATTCTTTCTATAAAAAATATTATATTTTTGTTTATCATATGCCAGATTTATCAAGGCAAACGTCAAATTTTAACAGAAACATACCATAAAAATTCAAAATAACCTTTTTACCATCATTTTATTCTTTTATAGCTTCCTTTGTATTATTTATCTTTAACTAACTATTCACCAACCCCGATAAAGTGAGAAAAGAACCTGTTATGGATTACGATCTGTTCTATAACGGTTATACATAGCTGAATAAAAGCACAAGAATGTTTTAATGTTCTTACAATTAAGTCACAATAACATATTTGCACACATTAACTCTTACAATATCTATAGGAAAGCAACTCCTCAGCCCAGCATTGACATTCTGCCACGTGGAAAGGGTTAGTTATAATCGTATGCAGGAGACGAGCGTTCGCATTGCATTCCATGAAAACAACGGATTGTTAATAGTCTCATCAAAAACACTAGTCCAAGTGAAACATATGCTAGCACTGATAGAATGACAAGAGGAAACGATCATTGGAACTTACATTAATTCAGGAGTGGTTCTTGGAACTGAGCGGTTTGAATAATGAGGATTAATCAGGGGCACGCGCTGTGTTAGCACCAAACGCCGTCTTACCAATACACCTGCTTCTTTGTTTAACACGGAACCGCCTCTACCTGTCAGTGGAATTTTCACTCCTCCCCAGACCTGCCACCCCTGCACCAAGCTGAAGGAACAGGTCCTTAAATGTTTGGGACTTTGTAGTTGTTATAAGTGAATCAGCGCCTGCTTAAAATCACTTGAATTCGGTATTTATATAACTTTTTGGAATAGTGATAAAGCACCATAAGATCATAAAATTAGTTAAAAAAATGAATAATATAATCATGGACTCTGCCTTGATAAGAGAATTATGGCTTCTTTAGCCAACACGGGTTCCAGATGGGCTCAAGAACAATGCCTAACCTTTCGGTTCTGGACTGCCCCTGTATACAGAGCCAGACTGGTAGGTCAATAGAGATGTTTCCTCTGTAATGGCACAAGTCAGCTCAAACTTGAGACGCTCCTGAGTGAAGGCGTTTAAGTTGCTGTCCATTCTCGGTTGAGTTGCTCTCACACCTTTTGTATGTTCAGCCAAACAAGTCCAAAGTGGAGTACTGTTAAATGGAGATGGGCTGGTTTAAAACCCTCTCCACTGAATATGTTTTTACTTTTTTTAGGGCTTCTAGTATAAGGGACTGGTTTGCGCATGATGAAAGTACAAGTTCTATTTGATCTGTAGGTAACTAAACTACTGTAAGCACTCTTTCTATATATATAAATACTATATAAATACTGTATGTTGACACCCCTTCTACTAGGCTTACTACCAGTGGGCTACTACACGACATTGCTCCATACTCACACTATTCTTTCTATACAATACCAATTTATAAGTACAGTATACATATGTTGACACCCCTACTATCAGGCCTACTGCTAGGACTGGCCATCTAGCAAAGTGCCAGGTGGGCCACTACACAACATCGCTCCATACTCACACTCCAGTGGTGTAGTGTGTGTGTGTGTGTGTGTGTGTGTTTACTACAGTAAACTAGGTTTCCCATCATGCTCAATCAAGTGAGACCTTTACTTTGACATCTCTTATAATGATCTGTAATAATATTCAAATTTCTGTTAAAGGTGACTTTTATGAGCTAATTGACCATATTTGCCATTTTAAGATCTGCGTATTTTTACATTTTCCTCCTATACAGTACTTTATTCTCCAATGCCCATGATATGATGAAAATAAATGAATACAATAATTTAACCTTTACTTTTAATGTCAGTATATGTTTCCTAGTAAAAAACTAAAGGCGTGACCTAATGTTTTATTTCTAAAAGGTCTCAATAGTACACTTTTCAAGCTTGATTGATTTTCAATTGACAACAATAACATGTAATCTTCAGGTTTTATACCAATGAGCAAACACACCTATATCAAATGTCATTGCAAACACTTACCATTTGAGGTTTTTCCATACATCTACTTGTTAGGGCCGATCCACAGCCACATAGGGCTTCAGGCAAGATGCCCCTGTGTTGCCCCACAGACGGAGGAGCCATGTACTAATCCCTCATGCATCGTGGAAGCTTCTAATGCATCTTTTTATGGTATGGGACCTAGTTTTACACACTGGGGTGGGAGAAAGGACCTCTGTGGTCTTGAAAGCTTATTGAACTATACATTTTTTTCGTGTTTGCCCAATAGAATGTATCCCCTTTGACTAGAAGCCCATATAGCTATATACATTTCCTCTAAGTACTGTAAACAGAACTTTTTTACTTTGTGTTTTGTATATCTTCATCTTCGGAGAAGCCTAGATCCATTAGGTAGGATACTTTATAATTGACTGTTTTGGGGATGTTGTCTATATTCTAATTTTATTTAGAACTTACATTTTGTGTATTTTCCATTATTCTGTTGTACACTGAGTGTTCCTGGGAGCTTTGCACTTTTTTAATACTACCCTATCTTGCTAACAACGCTCACCACCATATAAATAAGCAAGGTATTAATTGACCCTTTTTGCCCACACTTCCATTCAGTAAATCAATGGTAGGCAACTGTTGACCCTGCAATTGGTATTAAATCCAGTGCAGATGACCTGCAAGGGTTACCTTGCTTTATAATGTATCCAAACTACGCCTTATTGCCGTTTCCAGGATTTGCATGTTCCTATTGTGGATACAGAGTATGGGATCAACTTTTTTAATGACTTGTTAATCACTAACAATTGACACAACATTCATTAGTGCAATGGATATTAGATCAATGGTGTGAAGTATCGGTGCTTATGGAACGCTGATGTTTGTCGGTGTTTAGGCTGTGAGTCTAAACAGCATTTGTGAACAATACTACATTAATGTTATATTATTTTATGTTGTCATTGTATAATTATGTATACGGTATGGTAAAATAATAAAGTATTAACTTAAATAGACTAAAGGGGAAGAGTCATGCATCACCATATTTTCCCCCCATCACTCTTGCAGTGAGAACAGTCACCTTCATGTAAATGAGTTTCCATGATTATTCGTCCTCGTAATGTTATTCTTCCATTCAGGTCCATCCCTAGAAGGTACTAGGCCTGGGGCAAATGGAGAATTTGGGAGACCTTGTAGTGCCTTCATGGAAACTGCAGATATGCTGAAATTTTTATCTTTCCTTGAGTTACGGTCAAAAGAATGTCTGAAGGTCACACCAGAGATATTTATTCACTGTGACCCAAGGGAAGAACTGAAATTGTTGCAGTTCCACCATGGAAATTCTGGTCCAACCTACCTTCTGATGATAGCCGGATGATTCAGACAACCTCAGAAGATAGAGTGAGGAGAATGGTGGTGGTTTACAACGGGGAAATAATTGGCTTTGGATTAGATTTTACATCGCATGACATTCTCTAACACAATTACAGCAAAACAAAAGCAAAAATACGGTTTAAGTGTCACATGTTCAACCAATGGTATCCTGCTTGTTAATAGTTCAGTCTTCAGGGTCAGAAATGAGTCACAGTCTCAATAAGTTTGTGTTTTAGGGGACTGATTCTCAGCAGGCTAACGTCTATCATAATTGCCAGGTTGCATGTGACTCCTGTGTTTGCAGGATTGGTAAATGTTTCAAAGGTCTACCAAGTAGGATAAGTATGCTAGGTAGAATACCTCTAACAGAAACATGTATCACCCCTAATTTCAGCTTCTAATATTTTATATTTCCACTCATTTCAGGCACATTTTATATATGCGTACTATAAAAATGTTATTTCAACACCCAACAGCATAGCTCCCCCTGTGTTAACAAATGGAACTACACTGAAATACTCATGTCAAGACTGATGTATCCACTTATGTGCTGGGTTCCTCTGCGTCTATCCTGAATCATAAATATGAATTATGGAGGTGCTCCAGTATTTTAGGATGAAAAAACGGGATTAGAGTGAATTTAGGAGGTGCACAAGGAAAGGGAACTTTAAAATGTAAAAGGCAAAAATAATCTCTCTGCAGAGTACCTTGCTCTATAACAGAGCCAACGTTTCAACCCATATACTGTTATGTTTTTGTTTTTTATGAAACCCTATGATACAGCAGTCCTATTATGAACAATTTGTGAGACAGGATGGTTAAATGTGCCTATCACATCTACACTACGGCAAAGTTATGATGTAATCGTCTTTTTTTCAGAGTGCCTGGTCTAAATATTATTAAAGTCTAAATAACTTGTAATAACACATCGCAAAATGAAGTAACCTGCTCCACAACACGCACTGTACATGGTTAATCATTTTTACTTCATTTGTTTAGGTAAAGTTAAATATCACATCCAAGCAGGGGGATAACACATCTGAGGTCACTGATGTCGATCCCTTTTTAGTAAATCTTTGTTTCTGCAGGTACGACATGATAAACAAAAACCAAATACATAAAAATATTGAATCTTCCACAAACGTAAGACTCTAGCTTTAGAAACCAAGACCCACTGTAGCTATTCTATGTGTGATTATGTTTTGTGTAATTTGGACGCCGACTTGTCCATAATTGTCTGAACATATGTTTTCCAATTCTGATATTTTAATACAATTCTGCAAAAAAAATCACAAAGTAATAGAAACGAACATTAATTTCTGTAACTAGCGACAGATCACTGCTTGGCATCGGCACTGCCTCTGTATATGCCCATACATTCGCACTGCCTTTGTATTTGACCCATACATTAGCACTGCCTCTGTATATGCCCCATGTATTAGCACTGCCTATGTATATGCCCCATACATTGGCACTACCTCTGTATTTGCCCCGTACATTAGCACTGCCTCTGTATTTGCCCCATATATTAGCACTGCCTCTTTATATGCCCCATATATTAGCACTGCCTCTGTATGTGCTCTATACATTAGCACTACCTTTGTATTTGCCCCATAAATTAGAACTGCCTCTTTATTTGCCCCATAAATTAGAACTGCCTCTTTATTTGCCCCATACATTGGTACTGCCTCTGTATTTGCCCCATACATTGGCACAGCTTCTGTATATGCCCCATACATGGCAATCCCACGTCTCCAAGTTACTTTAGTACCGCTTATAGTGCAGCACCATGGACAGCAGCATAACCGCGCCCCCTTTCTTGACGTCCTCTCCCAGACATGGAAATGATACCCATCTCTACCTCAGTGACGTCGCCAGTTGCCATGGTAGCAGCAAGGCAGCGTCTCCGTGCTGTGTGGATGACAACAAACATGGCGGAGAGCCTCGGGAGTGCAGAAACGGGTCTGTCATTGTTCTGCTTTGTATAAAATCTTTGCGGTAACAGGGAGGGTGGAGGAAGGGGGTGTGGTGGCATGCTGGATGGAGTGACAGGGTAATGTAGTAGTTCATGAAGGTATATATAGAGTGTCAAAAAGGGACTAGTGTTAGTACTATGAATGCTTACATAAATAATTATCTTATTGTCATTATTAAATATTGTTATGCTCACAAGTCATTTTTTCATTTCATTGTAGGTATATGTATAGATAGCTGTATATGTGTGATTAAATATATATATATATATATATATATATATATGTGAATATGTGTGTGTAATATAATATATGTGTGTATATGTGTGTGTGTATATATATATATATATATATTCCAATGTTCCAGTATTCATCATGCTTAGAATGCTGTTATTTTTGATATTATTCAGTAACATATATGAAGACCTGTAAACATAGAATTATTATTAATGTCATTATTAGTACATATTATGATTCATTGTTGCTGGAGAACATCTGTTAGGGTTATCAGTGTCTGTGACATGTTACTAAATACCAGTAGTCCATGATAGCTGTTTGCATTGTTCTCATTAATTTCTTGGGAGCCCCACAACAAACTGCTAATTACTAGTAATAATTATGTTTAGACTGAAACATTTCAGTGTCAGGGACCTGCCACACAGTTCTAATTATTACGAATGTATTATTGTTATGATAATTAACCACTTACAGAGTTGGAAGTACCAGAAACCATTTATATTGCTAGTAATATACTATTATTTTTGAATTATACTTCCTTTTGCATGTGTTTTGCGCCCTGCAAAGTAATTGTTTTAATTATGTTAAAATTAGGATTATGGGATTATGCCCTTTTAGTTTATTTATTTATTTTGAAATAATACAAATTGCTCTTATTAACACCTAATGAATTGTAGTTTTTGTGAAGCAGGAGGAAATAATAATATCTCATATTTTATCACATTTGACGTAAGTACTGGATAAATCATATTAGCATTAATATTTTTCAACATAAATTAGTTACCTTAAGAGTTTGGTAGAACTCCTCATCTTCCCTTAACTTACCCGCTGATATTCGGTTCTACCTTCTGTGTAGTCCCTGGCCGTTCCTGCAATGAATATACCCGACTTCTGTAAAAATAGAGACCAGGGCCAACATGGCAGGCAGAATTTGCAATATAAAAACTCAAGCCCGATACAAAATATTAATTGATAAAATAGCTGCATAGTATAGCACATATTCTGAATAGCTCAAGCAAAATGTTTGCTTTATGGAGTGTGAATGAGCCACTATAACGAGTGGCTGGGCTCCACCAATGCTTTTTTAGTGTAATGGTGTTAGACATGTGAAAGCAGAACACAATGCTTTATTTACACAATGTAATGTATAAACACACTTTGAGTTGTAAAACACCTAGCACATATTCTGAGCCCTTGAGAAACAATTATAACCTTGGAAGAAACTGAGGGGATGTATGGATGTGGTCTAAAAGGTTTAGTTCTAAACACCAGTACAGCTGGTCAGGATAATATAGATGCCATACCGGTGCAACAATGTAATAAGGGGGGCTGAGCTGGCCCAGTATAATGCATAATTGGAAGGGTGTGGAGAACTCTGTGATTTAACGATACATTATACAGGACCGAGCGAGCTCTTCCTTCGGCAGAAGCTTACTGTGGAAGGTCCTTCATAATGTATTGTGAGGTCAAGGAGTTCAAACCACAAGTCTTCTGCAATATGCCATTGATAAATACATTCTCTTAGTTGTAACTTTAGCCACTTTATAACCAAAGTTGTGTGATTAGTAATCTCTGACACATCAACATATGAAGTGCAAAACAACACAATTAAATCCCTTGGTTCCTACAGATAAAGGATAAGGCCATATGGTTCAACCCGTTTCGCAAGTAACAGAAGTGGCTTCCTCAGGGGAATTACACTTCATAGATTTTCCACCAATGTCCAAAAATAATTAAAAAATATCTAAAATGCAGTGTCTTTACCTATAGCAGTGTTGTCCAGGATCCACCACACCTCTGCATACATTATGGCGGAACATCCTTTTTTGCTTAATGTGCAGGTTGCCATGACAACCCGTATATATAGACTCGCAGTGGAAAGGGAGGCCCAACCACTGCTTTGAAGTGGCCCTGAGCGCCATATAGGCTTTTTTAAGTGAAGTGGAAGGGCTTCCATCCTCTCCATGGAAATGATTTATCAATATGGCATATGAAGCACTAGGGAGAAGACATCTCCTGCGCACCTCTATGTCACCCTTGCCCAGAACCAGCAAATACTGTATATTGGACTTTAAACCTCTTAATAAAGAATATCACATCATAAGGACTATAGTCTCCATTATTAATCTTATAAAAAAATAGCCTTGCTATAATGCACCAATCATTCATGATTCTGTAGGAAGAGAAAAAAATCAATTATGTGGGATTCATATTTTATATGTTTAAAGTGGGAGAACCCCATATCTGTTACTATAAGGGAAAAAAGACGTTTGACCAATATGGCTTGTGAAACAAAATTTAAAATGTCTAATTAAGAGGCCCTTTTTCATGGGTTTTTGCATTGTTCTCTGTTTATCCTTCTTTATTTCAGTTTTTTGTCTGCACAGTCTGGATCTCGAAAACATGTTTGGGGTCATTCCCGGTCTAAAAAACCATTCTCATGTGAAGACAAAAACTCTCTTTTAGAGTGTTATTGAAAATCCCTTCCGTCTTTAACCTTAGAGGAGAATTGTCTCTCTGGTAGTTTCTCTCTGAAGGTATCATATCTCTTCCTCTTTTGTATCCGGTGTTATCTAAACCGTTATTATCCCCTCTATAACATGTCCTCTTTCCCCTCTCCATGGTTCCTCTCTGTCTCTTCTGTACTCATAATTTGTCACCTATCTTACTCCTATTCTGTGGGTCGCTTTCTTATCACTTTTCAGTTCCCCACTTCCTCTAAAACCAGTCCTCTTACTAAACACCCAGGAAGACCATATATCGATATAGCTTACCAAGCCTCACATACACATGAGTTACATGTCAGATATATTGAAATGTGTACTTTTGAGCTGTCTTGAATAACAAAGACTTTAGGATGCGCTTATACCCTATCAGAGTCCTTGTACTTATTTTTCTGTGCAATCCATTCACAGCCTTCTTTTTGAATGCACTTTGGTCAGATCTAGAGTGTGGTTTTGCTGGGTTTACCCCACGGGGCAGAAGTTGCTAGTTGAAATTATATGGGTTGAGTGTATGCGGGGCAGACTATTATGGAGATTGCGGTGACATGTAGCATCGACAATGTATTCTTGCATTGGTTAGCTGTTAGTAAATTTATAGCATTGAAACTAAAGTAATATTTTTCTAAACTTTCTATCCACATCTGAAATATTTTTGGGCTTCAGGTAGGTATTATAATGAATGGTTATTTATGTTATGAATCACAGGACGTCTTAAAATGTTAGAGCTTTTTCATAGCAGTTCATAGAGCTCCATAAGGATGATTCCCTTCCTGCTTAGGTGGCTTCCCAAAATTGTCTGACATATAAATCATTTTTGTTTCGTTATGAGACAAACTTATTAATAAAGGGGTTTTGTCCCATATACTCCATTCATCCACTCTCTAGTAATGAGAAGATATGGTACGTGTCAATAAACTTACTGAATTCTCCAATCTCCCTCGAGGTATACAAGACAAATCTCATCTTTTCTTAATCTAAAAGGATAAAATGCACCACGCAAGTATCCAGACTCATCCTTCAAACAGTTAAATGCATTGTCATTTGAAATGGCATTTGCATTACTCTTCTTTCTACTACCGGTTGCCCATTCCCCACAACATTATAAATAGATTCTGTCTGTAGCTGAACTGGCTCATTTTTGTAGCACATAATAAATAACATTATTTACAGGCAGTCATTTAGTGTTTCACAAATCCGAAGGTAAAATGTTCTGCCTCAGCGTAAATTAGCTAGCTGTAAAATGTAGTAATTGAAAAATATTTTGTAGGAAAGTAACATTCGCCCCAAACATCATTTGTTCAGCGTTAGACCGCTTGCAAATTAAAATTATCCTACCGTTCACATGATTGAAATTAAAAATGTACATCAGTTCTTTGCAGCTTTTTACCGGGGTAGACTGAAAAATGGATTCATATAAAAGTGGGTACATTAGTTGTTAATGATTCAGAACAGAAATTATTACCAAGACGTAGAATAAAATGATGGTCATTCTAGAAGATATAACAAAAACGGTGATGCCTCTGTTCTGAAGAGCAAATCAGCCGATATAGAGAAATATGAATGTTCTAATAAAGAGATGGCCAGCATTCAGGGCAATAATGTCACAGTCCAATTGAAAAGGCACAGCTTAAATTAAACGTGTCCTTATAAGATGACATGTACCTCCCTTCTGAATGTACAGCATGGGCCGACTGATGATTAATGAATGCTGCGCTCTATAAACCAATTCTCAAGGTTCATTATCCTGCTACAGGTTCTACAAATTAATATTATTTTTACAAATTAGCTTCTGGTAGTCCAATGACCAGAAAATGGACAGTCCTGGACTAACGAGAAAGACTTAATCTACAGATGGTAGATAAGTGAAACAATCTCCTAGCAGAAGAGGTAAAAAGTTGTTAATAATAATGATTTATTAAATACCAAATGGTTCTTATGTGTTGTCAAATTCTACGCTTCAATGTATTTTAATAAGAAAAATGGATATAGCAGTATTAGCCTAAGAGAAGATTCCATCTGTGGAAGAGACCTATGAGGTTATTGGGCAAAAAAACAATGGGTTCTGCAGCTCTCCCAGTTCTATGCTGGTCTGCCAGCCCCACTGGTATTTCCAGGTCCAGGTTTATTGACAACACCATATCTGTAGCTCTAAAGCCTACTTTTGTTTGATATCTTACTGACTATGGTTTTTTATATATATTTTACTTTGCTAATTCAATATATTTGGTAAGTTTTCAATTAAAGAGGCATCCCACCCATCATATGCACTTTAATGCATATGACAGCTGAGTGTTGCCTTTAAATAAAATAAAAAAATGTTCCCGTATTCCAAATGCATGGTGGGATTCATAAGACTCATGCCTGTAACATTGTCCTTTAGCTTCACGGGCTGCTTTCGACCAAACAGGTCTCCTGGTGGCCAATGCAGAAGCTCCAGGGGCCTAATGAGACCTCCTTCACGCATGTGCAGAAAGCACATTTAAAAGCAGAAGAGAGGAGAGGCATGATGTAGGTAAAAACATTTTCTAAAGGTTAATATGTTTTTTATTCTTTCAGCTAAAGAACGCATATGAACTAGAATTAGTACCTACAACGTAGTGAATCCGCATAGGGCACAAGAGTGTCCCTTTAATAATCAAATTGCATAAGGTTTGTATATTGTAAAAATGTTACCAGTATATAACCTCTTTATCAGAAAAAGATGTTTTGTGCATCTGTTAAACGTGCATTCAAACTCCACAAACTTCTTAAAATTCTGTCAATAATGCTTAAATTGCTATCGCGCTACAATACTGCTTTAGTAGACCCGCTGAAAGAAAAATGGCATTTCAAATTTATAAACAACCTAATGCAGAAATTATATATCACCAAGAAATCCAGTTAAGCAGAGAGCTTTGTTTCTTTCATAAGCAATATCATTTAGGCTTACATACAGCATTGGATGTGACAGTGCAAGGCACATCTTCTGGGCCCTGCTATCTAATAAATAACTGGATGCGGCTTAGGAATTTATTCACTAAAAAAAAGTGAAATATGTTGAGTAGAAAAATTCCAGCTTAAGACTTTATTTATAAAATATGGTGGGGACACAATGAGATTAATGCCGTGATCCGTCTAAACATTAATTGGCTTTAATAAAAGTGAAAAAATGCATGGTTAGTGATTGAATTCCCTTTTCTCCCTAATTTTTTTCTTATATAAGTTTCTGTTCGCGTCAAGGATATCTGGACACATTTTAGTGGCTAGTTTCGCTGAATTAAGCCTAATGGTTCTGTTACTTGGATCTCAGTCGGCTGTCCAGAGGTTTGCTTTGATCTGCTTAAACAAACTTTGGTTTTAAATTGAAGACAGCAGAAATTAAGAGTTGCATTTGTTAAGTGTGTACACAAAGTTGGATGGATACCACTTGATTATGTGCCCTTTGAATTGATTCACTTATTAATGAGTTTGGTTTTAGCATTTTTTCTCTTTTTATTGTTGTTAGCATGGGTTTTAGATGGCTCATTGAACTGAGCCTTTTATACCTGTACACAATTCCGATTTGCTGGGTGTTAGCAATTACATGAAATTGAGCCATATTTAACAATTAAGAGTAAATATATATACTGAAACAATTAAGAACATTATATATGGTTACTGAACTTTGACTAAAGCATACAAGATCCCTTCAACTTCAAAAAAGAAATATGAATGGCCAGTATTACAAGTTTCTTTCTTAGTTGCCTAGGCGTAGGAACAGAGGTGGGAGGAAGACTGGCAAACATGGGTATGAATGGCAGAGAGGATAGCATAGAAATGTCACCTGACACTCTAAGTGACGTGTAGTGCCAACATATCTCTGTGTTGGGATAAGAGAGATTAAGCCACATCGTCAAGGAAAGGTAGGCAGGACCCATAATTAGAAAAATAGAAAGAGAGTCTTAAGAGGGTTGCGACACCTTTTATATGGCTAAGATGCGTATGGTAAGATATAGAGTGACTACCTGGGTGAGGAGAAATGGCTATGCCATTGGCTATGAATGATTGTTTTTTATTTGATCTGGAACCAGGTCACATTTATAGGGAACCTTCTTCATATGGGGGCAATGCACTTGTTCTTACATCACGCAGAAGGATATTGTGGACACACTCAATAAATAGCTTAAGGTCCAAATGTCCCAACTTCGTACTTCTGATTGTTAAGTGCGTTCCATTGGTTATGTCCCACACAAACGGGCTTCTGGAACAATCCTTGGAAGCTGGCATCTTTTAAGTACCAGTAACATTTAAATACATACTAGAATTAATTCACAGTTTATATCGAAAAAAGGTCCATGCCATGTATCATGTTACATACCCATTTTTCCGTTTTATTGCTCCAATGCACAGTTCTGTACTTGTACATGTTCTGAAAAAAACACATCTTATCTTCCACTCTCCACGAAGCAATAAAACTGACAACCATGCACACAACTTCTAATCTTTCACTACCAAATCTCTGCTCACAGTACTGCTAGAGGAGGCAGAGAAAGATAGATACAATGAAAGTAAATAGGGACAGATGGATTTTGGTCCCTTCAAAAGACCCAGGGGATGCAGAGTTGCAACAACGGTAAAGATGACAGATGATTCAGCTGCTGTTCAGTTGATGCACATGTAGAGCTTCCATATACCTTATAACTGTATCACCAAGTTACAGCTTTCCAGCCAATACTGCCTCTGCTAGCATTGCGGGTAAACATTTAAATTAGTCACTGCTGGTGCCACAAGGGTAATCTTGGATCCTCGGCTGTGACAGGTCAGGAATTCAACATCATCCCTTATGCTTCTGCACGTTTTCCACATTAACTAGGATGTTTATTACGGTATATTTTGCAAATAAAAAGAGTTAATTACAAGAAAGGAAGATATCATCATTTCATCATGTAAGATATAATCTATTTATTTAAATTCCAGTACTTGAAAAGTTATCGAAAGGGGATGTTCCATGGAAAAAAATAAATCTATGTCCATCAAAGGGACACTCATATCATAGCACCTTGGTCCATATGATAGCTGAGTGGTCCCTTTAAATTGTTGTGCAGCCCCCCTTGCAAATGCATGGAGAAATTTGTCGAAATACATCTCCTGCTGTCTGTGTTCATGGGGTATACTCACCGCCAGTCAGCTTGAGGGCTGGCCCCACCAGGGTTCTGGGGGGTTTAATGTGATCCCCAGTATGCATGCACAGACAATGCTCCATTTATTTCTGTGAGAGCTCCTTCCTGACAATGATTGGCTGCTTCCCTGTTGACCTGGGGATCTCCATTGTAGGCAAACACAGGATATTTGATTGGCCTTCCTTAAACACATCACAGACATGATATGCTATGTGCATGTGCTTTGAAGCCCTATGTTACATAGTTTGGAAATGTTTTTAATAGATTTGTGCATTCGGTTTCATACAAATTGCAACTTTGGCAAAATTGGCATTTCGTACGACATCCTCTCCCTGCACTGCCATTTTGCACTAAGGTGATCTTTTGCCATAATCATGGCGCATTCGGTGACATCCTCTCCCTGTGCCTCCATTTTGCCATAAGGGAAACTTCCACCAAAATGGTGCTGCTGTCTGTGACGTCCCCTCCTTGTTGTGAAATCTGTTAATATATTTAGTGTATGCTTAAAATAAGTATAACAATTATTTTTAAGAGGTTACTTATTGGCACAATCAGTATCTCCATCAACACTGTGAGAAAAAAAATATTAAAATGTGGGATCAAAGATGGCGTCACTCCTGTCCTGTCAAAAAGTAAATCAATGTTGCACCTGTACATGTGCAAATATCAACATTCAGATCACGTGAATTGGGTTAATTATATGAACAAGTGCAATCTTTTGGCCCCAAATCCATTGCTGTACCTGAAGAAAGAAAAACAATAGCAGAACTGGAATGAACATATAGCCTTTGCCACTTCATTAGAGAACACAAGTTAACATTCACTTTAGTGGGACATGCGAGTCGTTGGAAGCCATGTCCAAGTTGCAAATTCACTATTGCCAAGGCACATTTTCACTCACAGATATTAACACTCGACCTGCATACATCCGACCACCAGAGGGTTGAGTTGATGTGAGTTAAAGAAAGAAAGCACTGCACAGATTCACTAACCCACATGTTGATTGCAAAAGACAAAAGTTGCACCCTGACACAGGAAACAGTACAACAAATACATTTAACATCCTAAAGGACAATGGGCACTTCAAAAGAATGCATTTACATCTACGGGCGTTGTCATTAAGGGGTTAAAAATAAGGAAAGTGGATCCCTTCTCTTTCCTGCCATGTGTGGGGGACAGAGATCAACTCTACCCCCAGTGGAAGGGTGGTTACAATACATTAAAAAAACCTATGTGAGGCACAAAACCCTTCTCTTACCTTCACCATGCCCCTCATTCCATGTCTGTTTGGGATGTAGGGGTTAAAAGGGTATACTTAGCCCCTTAGGGGGTATACAGCCCACCTATGCTACTCCATCCCCACCCTACTACCCACTGAGGTGGCACATGGCCTATTAGTGTCTTCTCCTTACCAGCCTTCACCTGCGTCCTTACAATTCCTTTAAGTGATAATATTAAATCTATGTACATATGTACTTTTTATTTTACTATAATTGAACTCATAGCATACGGGTATAACCATGTAGCTTTTAGTGTATTAGCTTACCTTGATTTTGTATTAAAACCCTATTTACTTTTCAGATGAACAGCCCTGTTGATTCAGCTCATTGATCTGTGACAATTAATTATCCAACCTTAAATTTAAACACAGTGAGTAATCCACATCCAGAAAATATCCAGAACATTGTGTATTAGCTTAGATTTATCTCTCCTACCCGTCTTTAATGTGTGTATATAAATAATTACTTTAACACAGTCAGCATCATAAACCAAATAATTTATGCGGTTGATTCCAATAAGCAACATTAACGCACCATCATTTCTAAAGCCTTATTATAATTTTTACCTGTTATATCAGGAACTGGAAAACCCGCTGCCAGCTCTATGATGTCTATTGCTGACAAGAAGGAAATCGCTTCTCAGTAAAGTTTAATATTGCTTCTGCCAAAGAAGATAATCCGAATGTATTATAAAATAATAACCAATTTCTGCTGGCGAGGATATAAGGAAACTTTTAGTAATGAATAAGGTATTATTCTTATTGAGGAAGAAAGTATGAATTTAGTTTATTATTGTGACAAAGCTATAAAAATATTTTCTGTCTACTGTACAGCATCCCCCTTTCCCGAATGCATCCGGCTTATCTCTGGAAGTCCATTTACTGTATGAGTCGTCTGAGCGTTTGCTTCAACACCATACACACAGCATATTGGTTAACTGATATAGTTTACCATTTAAATACACAACTAACAACCATTATATATATATAATAATTCAGAGAGCTTTGTAATAGCCTGCCCTATGGGGGATCCCTTCTCTTGTGTGCCTTAAGTTTTAGCCCATTTGTGCCATTAAAGAGGAACATATCAGTATGATTCTCCCGACAGTCCAGGACTGAAATGGAATTACACCCCAAGCCCACCCCAAGTGTTAAGGTGAGTGTAGACATGGAACTCCTTGCTCAAAGAGATGACAACCACACATGGCTGACATGGCCCACAAAAGCTAAAGTGAGACTGACATGAGATGAGATGTTTCCTCTATTATTCCACAAGTACACTGAAGCTGAAGGTACAACTGAGTAAATACAGTATGCCCACCTAGATTTTTTTTGTTTTGATTATACTGTTCAGTGGTCTCTTGGGGTCCACCCATATGTAAAGTTCAGGCATAGACCACCTTGCCCACTAGTGCTTAGTGGGCATTAATTGCACCCTTCTAATGAGGCACATGAAGGCCTAAGTGTATATCTATATCGTTATATTTTGTATCGTTTATAAAGGGGTTACAGATAGAGCCACCCCTACATCTAAGTGTGTGATATGTCCAAACCATATATTGTGTAACCTTGCAGCTTCTGTTTTAGCAAATCAATCCTGTTGCTCTCCTAGTTAGGGCATGGATACTCATTTATTACCTGTATGGCAATACCAACTTTAATATGTGTTGTAGGTTCTTTATATCTGGTTTATTTTTATTGATCATTTTATATATATTTTTGAATGGATGTATTGTAGTTGAATGTGTATTTCGCACACATTCATGAATCACTGTTTTGTAAAATCTATCATTTACTGAAATGACTTTTTATTAAAATTGAAAAATGATATTCCACATCTTTGTCTATATACAATAATTGTGTTTAATGCAGATGGACTTTGGAAAGTAATGACTACTTTATTGATTAGTCAAGATCATTGTTATGACAATTTTATAGATTACAAAATGACTAATGAATCGTAGGAATGTTGCCAAGTACCGATACAAATGGTTATAATAATATCTTCAGTTTAAGGATCATATGGGAATTATATATAAAGAGCAACTCTAATGTAGCAATTTGCAAGTGATGTTATCACCATAGCAACCAGAGCACTGATCCAGGAGGAAGACTTCATTGGTTGCTATGGAGATAAGGGCATATTTTAACAAATTTGCACCAGATGTTTTGTTCAAAAGTAACCCCCATTTATACAGTGTATTCGCTTTTCGAAGTGCTAGTTTCCAGCAGGGATCTGTCTGTTTATGATCTGTTTTTGAGTATCAGCGGGGCAAAAACTTGTGAAATATATGTAGTTATAAACTTGCAATAGGAAGGTCCCCTTATCTTTATGAACCAGTACATCTTAATGTTAAAAGTTTTATCAATTTTGTATATTGCCAGTTTTAATGTTTTTGTTAATTTTCACTTACCCCTATTATAATAGTGCTTAGGAATCGGCTGGTATATACAAATATAACGTAATAAATGTGTCTTTGGAAAATAAAATGTGATCACTTTTTGGCAATGGTGACACTAGGGGTCTCCAGGTCCTGCTCCCTAACCGAAAACGTTAAAGAGGAAGTGAGATGATGAGAAGGGTGATCAAAGAGAAGGGGAGATGAGGAGAAAGGAAAGAGGTGGGGAGAAAAGAGAAAGAGGGGGGATAATGAGAAATAGAAAGAAAGATAAAAAAGGGAGCGATATATTGTGATATTTGCCTGCGATTTAGGGTTTGCATGCATTATTTATTTGCGCTGTATCTTCAATGCTGAGTTTGCGTGTGATTTTCAGTTTATTCTATAGCTGTTATTCAGTTGCTTTATACCTGCAATGTTGCTTATTTACTCTTTACCTGAAAATACAAAGTTTGTGTGTTTCAGTTGACTCTATGTGTCTATGTTTGCAATGAAGGCAGAGATGTAGGAGATGGGAAATATAAATATGAAGAGCTTAAAAATGGAGGATGAAATACATTTCAGAAAATGATTTATAGTTTTCAGTGCTTGATTTATTTATGGTTTTAGCTCCGATGAGGCAGTTCCTCATTAATGGCAAGCTGGGGATTATACTTTACATGTTTTAATCGTTTTCTTGAAGATGTTGAACAAACTGGATGTTTCACATAATCATTACATAAAATAATAACATATAAAAATGTTCAAGGTCATTATAGTTATTAGGAAATACAACTGCAGCTGCCTTAAAGGTCTCTGCTAGGGGGGACTTAGAGAAGATATTTCCGGTCCGTTATTAACTCCCACACGTATGATGTTAATATCTTGTTTAAAGGATTATCTTGCTATTTTAGCCCGTATGAGATTTGGTTGCCCGGTGAGATAGAAGGCACACTAAAGACAGTATAATCCTGTGCCCAAACGGCTAATAGGGATAACAGACATATATA
>VKOC01000004.1:20043371-20054988 GCA_009364415.1 Spea multiplicata
TTAATTTTGGTGGACCTAACATTTAATACATTTCCGCAGAATCCATTTCCAAGTCTGGTGGCCAGGAAAGCATTCCACCTTTTACTAAATGACTCAATTTCAACACTTTATATGTCGGCCCCAGTGGCTTAGTATATCTGTTTAATGAGGGCCACCATGACTCGTCTTGATTAGTCTTTTAGACCCTACTAAATCAGAAGAACTACAAAAATGTGCTCCACACTTAGCCTGATGGCCAGAATTTAGACAACGCTATTTTAAATTAAATCTTAATAGAAACATAGAAATTGATGGCAGATTATTCAATCCATCTAGTCTGCTACATGCATGGATGCAAGCCTTCATCAGTCCTCATTTTAGATTCAGGATAACCATATGCCTATCCCTTGCATGTTTAAATTACCTCACTGTATTAGCCTCTACCACTTCTGCTTGGAGGCCATTCCACTTAGCTTTGGTTGTATGGGAAGAACCATTATTGCTTAGCTGTGATTATCCAGTGTATCCAGCCAAGTATAAATGATATGTATTCAGTGTGTCACAGACAAAGAAACACATCTCTAGCACTCGTTACAGCAAGTTTAAAGAATTGCACCTGACCCTAGCCAATACAGTTGGGGCTAGGCCTGGGCTGGCCATCTGGAAGATGCCAGTGGCCGATAGGACCCCTTACTTACCCTTACTGGCATTCCAGTGACAGATTGGATCCTGGTGTGTGCAGAGCAGGCATGTGATGTGAAAGTGTAACAGTGTAGCATGCAGCCATGAGCATACCTGGCAACTTGTGGGCTACTGTTGCAGGACGTGGCCAAGGCTACCCGCTGACATAAGTGAGCAGTCCCACTGTGAGGACTCTGCTCCGGTGACCTGGAGGATTTGGGCGTTGATCCGGAGAACCAGACCTGGAGTGTATGGCCATGAGGTACTCATGTGTATGTCACTCAGTGACCACTAGCCTTAAAGTGCCAGAGCCACTTGGCCATCCCCAGTCCGTTACTGCTATGTGTAAAAATTGCTTCTGGTGCAGGATTTGAAAAGTGGTCTTATTAACATGGCAACTACACAAAGGGTCCAATCAGCAGGGAAATTCCATTGGTTGCTCGGAGATAAGACCACTTTTTTTCAGAATCACTTCTAAGCTCCTCTTATTTTAATGTATAGGTAGGAGACCTGAATATCAAAAAGCATGCGTCTTCTTTATGAAATGTACCCTTTCCTATTTATTTTAAGAATTTAAATCTTATCTTCGCAGCTTGGTCAGTGTCACCTTAGTTCATACTCTGAACCTTTTTTTTATTCAAACTTCCCATTTCAAATTATTCCACGTTCAAGATTACGGCCGGAAAATCAGGAGTTTTGATCTTAAGAGGATTTCATTCCTTAGTCCTCCTTGGATGAAGTTAAGTGCAGTTAAAGCAGATTTAAACCACATTAATTTACACTTATTAAGGATCGAGATGGTTGGTGCAGATTATTTTAATATTACAAAGCTGCATTTAGTTGTGAGTTTAAATAGTACATTGGAGAGCCTCGCACCTCTAGGGCTTCCTGAATCATAATGGTTTTGGATTTTCTTCAAAACGGGGTATTTAACTATTTCTTTACATGGGGGTATCTTCAGCCCAAGTTTACCTTGGCCAACGGCTGGGTTACAGAGACTCGGCAAGTTTTAGGGGCATCATGTGAATTTTTGTCCTGTTCTGTTTCATGAAGCCTTTCTTACTTATTGCCCCATTATATTGATTGTGCTCTTCCTATTAACCCTTGCAACATTATGGTTTCAATTTTTCAAAAAGCAAGTCTAGGTTTGTGGTCTTTCTAGGTAGGAACACTTTAAATGACAATATGACCTTGTAGAAAGTATGACACGTCATGCCTGCAAGATCTATTATCTTGGTGAATGACGAAAAAATTATTTGCCACTTCAATGAGAGGTGAGGTGGCAGCCGGATATGATCAGTAAAGGGATACACCTAGAAAAATTGTTGCCCCCACGGCCATGTACATGTAGGCTAATTCTCTCTATACTTCAAATTCAAGTTTATACAAATGTATTATTCCAAGGTTCTAGAGACCTCTTCAATCTGTCTGTCTCTGATTAACCCCTTCAAATCCATCTGGACATGCCATGCAATTGTCCCGTTACATTAGATCCATCATGATGGTATGAAACATCATGATTTTAACCACGTGGAGACTACCTTGCAACAAAGTCAACAATAGCATTGTCCAAGTTCTAATGACCATTGTTGTAAACAAATCCCAACACTCACAGAGTGGGTGAATCAGAGAGGTATAAGGAAAATGCAAATACTTTAGCCCCTAGGGCAACCACATATGTTCTGATCCCAATATATTTGGTGATCACTGGAGTTTCTGTACTTAGATTTTGATACCACATTTTGTTTTTTTCTGGGGTTTTTTTCTTTACTGTTTTTGTGGAGGCAATTTTAGTTTGAGTAGGGGATTTTTCTTAGGCACACTAGGTTATGCATTTTAATTTAAGAAAAGTTCAAATGTTTTTTACTCTTTTTGTTTCTCATTAAATAATGCATCAAATACTATATAAGTATATAAACCCATTGCCTATAAATATCCCATTCCATCCTGAAGAAAGTAGGGTATCATCTGTATTAAAGAATTAGGAGGTTATTCATTGCTGGTGCGGAATCTGTTGGTGCTACATAACTTAAAGACAAAAACATTATATCACTACACAACTTTTTAAATACCGGCTGTCCATGGTGCTGAAGTCCGGCATTATAACAGTAAGAGCTTTCTGCTGGCCGTGGTGCTGCAAGTTTTCCCAGGTTATTATACCCAAGCAATGCTTAAAAGAGACTAAAATATAATAATTATTCAAATGATTACTTTATTTATATGGTGTGTATTTTTTTTAGAATGTAGAATTACTTTCCTCTCACCCCAGCAAACAGCATGAACCTCAGGCTACTTTTAAAAAGGACCACCCACTGAAGTATATAACATCACCAACCTAATAAAGCCTTTTGCCTAACTTTTAGTTAGTACCCATAAGGGGGGCTTGATGCTCTGGCCTTAGGGCTGGGTGTTTTGGTTTGGGGTACAACGAGCACTCGGTTTTTTTTTTTTAACCCAAGATTAACTTCAAACTGGAAGAGTGCACTTATTGATGATAACATGTTCTTTATACAGAAAGGTATTAGTACTCATGCAGGCACTAACATCTGGGTGAAAAAAGGTTAAAATCATAAGCCATTTTCCAAATTGATGGTGAGCCAGAATATTGGTATGTGATTCAATAACGTGTATATATAAAGTGTACATTATGTGTTTGTTTTGTTAACCGATGTCAGGGGAAGATAACAAAGCTGAGATCTTGCACTAGTGAAGTGGATTACAGTTTGCATTAGGGATTTTTACATGGATTATTCTAATCTAGGTAATTTTTTTGTATTAAACCCAGAAACAGCCGATCTGGTCTGTAGCCGATACTAACGCCTTTAAGTATGTCCATTTTTCATAAGGTTCACAAATGACCCTCACAGTACTGGTGGTGGAATTATTGAAATGCACATTGGCATTTCTGGCCCTTGTAGAAATGTCTCTTTATAGAAAGACACCAGAAGTGATTTAAAGACTTTAAAGTCAAAGGTTCTAGAACCATCTTCTATGCCAAAACACTGTCACTTGACTCTGTCAAAAAGGATATAATCGTATATTATTCTTTATTTTATTTTGTTATGTTTAGAATCATGTTATTTCATGAATGATTTGGTATCAGCTCGTGTCCATCGGCCTAATTGACAAGAAGGTTGTAGCATTATTTATGGTTTATTTATGGAACCTTCTCTTCACTTCCATCTTTGAGTTGGACATAATTAAGGACAGCTTGATGATCTATAATGTCCCATTCAATAGGTTTGAGTTTCCTCACTGTTCTAACATCTGATACTTCTTCTGGAAAGCCATTGAAAATATTAAATGGAAAATCAGGCATTCCTAATAACGTCTACAGAAACCTAGGGAAAGAATAAAAGATAAAGAAAGAAAATGAAATCAAACACAGACATTCTTAATTGTTAATTATTCTGAAAAAATTAACAAAATATTGACAGTTTTAACGTAACCGGCCATTTTTAGTTTTAATAAGCTTTTAATTTTTTTTGGTCGTCTATTCCATACTTTTCTTAAATTAATTATACAATACCCAGACATTAACCACAGAATAATCAGATGTCTCATGCAATGCCTTGGCAGATTAGGAAGGAAATTTTCCATTTCATACTTTGGCTGAAAGGTCAGATTCAGTACATTCCACAGAATGTATGATTGCTATGTTTTGCCACCTGTAACATATTAATAAAACAATTTTCACATTATTTACAAGTTTTAATATAGATAACATAGACATTTAAAACAAAGACAGGAAGAAAGAAGTAGATTTGCATATTTAAGTTCAATAGGAGCCGTTGAGTAGGTAGAGATCTATGAATTGTTTCCAGAATATATACCATGGATGGTGGACAGTTAGGAGATAAAAAATAAACACTTACCACCTAGAATTTATTTGTATTAAGATGCCTACAAACTGGTCATGTTCAAACTCCAAACTGTGGGTCTTGCCCAATAATCAGTTATGTGATGGTGAATAAGGTTCACTTAAGTTAAGTTAAATTAACCAATTTCATTAATTTGTATAAATGTCCGAAAACAAGGAGGCACCCCAAAGGAAAATGAAGCAGAGAGCTCAGAATTTTCTTTTGCATTTTTTCCCTCTCACTTATACTTACTCACGCTCTCTCACGCGCTCTCCTGCTCTCTCTCAATGTCTTCCTTACTGAGATGGATTCACGGAGAAAGAGAAGTGTTTCTACACCTCTCTTTCTCCGCAAATCTGTCTGCATCATTCTGGCCTACCACCTCTCCCCTGTTCCTCCAATCACGGTAAAGGGAGAGGCTCCACCCATTCGCAAAAGTGCACCAGGATGCCTGATTCATGAAGAAGCGGATGAAGAAAGAAGACAGAAGAACAAGGAGAAGCAAGAGAAGAAGCACAGCTGCGGGAAAGGAGATGGGGACACAGAAGCGGTCGGTAGGGAGACAAAGTGAAATTTCTTTCAAGCCCATCAGTGTCAAGAAACCTCAGACCGGGGGGTTCTGCTGCAGACGTGGAACTGCAGCTGCTCCCTAAGGTAAAATTCCAATTCTTTTTTTGTTGCATGTGAAATAAATGCATATGAAGTACTTACAAAGTATTGTCATAGACATTCATTGTTCAGGGGACCGAGTCGCAAAGATAAGTCAAACCATGTGCATCAGTGAAGACAACATTGATAGATACAGCACAAGCGAATCACATCTTGAGCATCAGCACCAGAGTATAACTGTTACGAGCGAACCTTATAATGTTTACACTGTGATTCTAATAAACACAATAAGAATAAAAAAATAAAACAAGCAGTTTAAAAACTACCTCCTTCATCTTGACAGCTCTGTAATAAAGGAACATATAATCAGAAGTTGATGTGCCCTGCCTGTGATTTATAAATTGTCTCTAGGCATCCAGGCTCCATAATTTACTTTTGAGCAATAATTGTTTAATTAAAATTTATTTGTGTCTGAGATGCATGTTTTGTAAATTGTTCACCTCCTGCATATTTTTTTTTAATTGAATAGCAATTCTGGTTTGTTGGTGGGTGGAATCCTCTCCATCTTTAAAATGTTCCACTGATCAGATTTGATATGGGCAGATCTCGTTAGTAATTAGTCCTCCTGTGAAGAAATGTGGTTGTACCCCCCCCCAGGGAATATGTTATTTTTTTTTTTTTTTTTGCACAGAGAATATTTAGTGCTAGTTAACTGAAGGTGAAAGAGGTTACTGATCACATTTAACCATCTTGGTCCTGGAAGTCCAAAGCGTACAATTTAGAATAAAAAGAGCAATAAAGGCTAATAACAGAATATTTTTAGGTATTATGGGTTTATCTGTAGGCAAGGGCAAAAAGGGTAAGAAGATGCCCCCCAATGAAATTTTGTGGTGTAATGTGTGGAAACATCTAGGGTCCCCAGTGCCCAGTGGAATTAAAGAAAATGGGTGCCCTAGTGTGAAAGAAATATTTATCCTTATCTGTTTTCCAGGTTTATTTATCTTTTTCCGGTATATATCTAAGCCCTTCCCAGAAATAATACTTTAATCAAGTAAAAATGTGCCTCATTGCCAAAAAACATGGAAAATAGATTTTTAAGAGTTTCTTTGTAGCTTTTATGTGATTGAATCTTCAGAGGAAAGAATAAAATGACCCGTTGGGATTTATTTGCTCAATAAAGTGTTGCTTAACCAGTTCTATGGGTCAGGGTACTACATCTGCGGGTCACTTTAGCTGCGTGTAGCCACGCCCACTCCCGCTGAATTCCCTGCCCTCTATCATTCAGTTTAAAACTAGCCACACCCATATATGTCATATACCCCACCCACATACGTCACAAGCCCCACCAGCTTGCATCATAAGTCCCAGCACCCTCCCTAAAGAGGGGGCTCCAGATAGACAAGTATGCCTATGACCAAATACGAATATTGTCTTTTTTTGTCAAGCGAAACATACTTTTCATTTCCATTTAAAAGAATGTCTATAACCAAAAAAATATATACTTTCCACTATTTAAAATGAAATTCTGGATCAGATAGAGGCTTATAATTTACACAAGGTGTGGGAGTGAATGCACTATACAGTTATTTTTTTGTAATCCTAAAATGTCAAATATTTTATGGAATATTAAGGTTTATATTTACCAAACAGGTCTGTTCTGTATGCAGCAACCATCACTTAAAGGTTAGTCTATAAATCAATAAAAGGGAAGTTGTAAAGACTGTCTAGAATTATTTGGTATTACATTTTCTCTCTGATTATGTATAAAAAGGAAAAATAACATCATCTTCCTTGATGTTCCTTGTCTTTTGCATGTTATAGACTTGTCATTAGATTTGTTTATTTGCCTGGGGCTTTTAAGTGATACGTTTACTAAATGAAAATACTCAGGCCTCTGCCTGTCGCCTACAATTTGACACTGCAAGAAAAAAAAGATGTATCTGTAGTTTTCAGATTATTCTGTCTTTTCAAGATAATTTAACAAAATTACTCATCAGCTGAATGTATCTCATATCATGCAACAGTCTTACCTACGGGGGGCAGCTATAGATCCTAGAATAGATTGGCAAAGTCTTTGTACCAAATGTGCTTTTTAGACGACTTAAATCGAAATATACAGGGCTTAAGAATGTCTTAAAGATGATACAACTGCAGTAAAGAATATACCCTCACAGCGATGGTGACCTAATATAGCGAAAAAGACTTTCACTTGCAACAGCTATTGGCTCCCTAGAGGTTTAAGATGTATGTGACTACCTCTGCGTTGCACATTGAGGTCTATTCACTAAAGGGAAAGTTGTGCTTCCAACACCTTGACTTCACTATTCATTAGGAAGGGCCAAACACACAAGTTTCTCCAGTAAGAAGGGCTCAGCTGGCCCTGTATATTGCATAGTTCAAAGAGTGAGTTGATTATACATTATACAGGGCCAGCCAAGCGCCTCATGCTTAAGCTGGGCATTCATAATTGAAATCATAGAGCTAACTTTAGAAATTCTTTCCCAATAATAATGAATGACCTTAAGCTGGTCACATTCTTATTTCTTATTTCCAGTCTCAGGGTTTGACTAGGAGGTTCATGCTTATTATACAAATCTCCGAGTTAATGGGCAGATTCTCAGCGACAGTCCAAAGCCGAACCTCCATATTCAACTTCAGATCACTGATATCACAGTTTGCTGATTTTGGGTTTTCTCACCGATATAATCACAGCTGAGTATACAGGTGACAGTTCTTAATCAATTCACCTCCTGATAAGTAGCCGTTCTCACATGGATGATTATTATTAGAACCATTTGTTTGCCGCGTTTGCCAGCGCAATAGAATCTTCGTGGTGGACTACTATTGGGGTCAGGTTATTTACAAAGTTCCGAGACATTCCATTTTCTAATCAGTATCCTTGTCTTGTTAGTATGTACCCCTTACTTAATACGTAATAAAAACTATTTACTGTAAATGTACAGTAAATGTACAGGTATGCACAGTATTTAAATTCAATGTGCTTATTGTAGCATATCTAGTATGTTAGCCCAGTTGACCAGTCGAGAGGTAATAACAAAGGGGAACAAGGTGTCAAGGCCCCTGGGGTTACTTCGATTTGAGGAAACTGGACCACTGCCAGATCTTTTGTTTCTCTACATTATTTATTTAAATTCCCTAAAATACACATTATTCGCTTTCAGTGATCTTCATGCTGGCTTTCTTTATGTCTAATTTCAGATATTATATGTTGGATGGAATTTGTCAATATTCCATAATATGCCAACTATCCAGGGTCCCGTGTGATGTCATGCGTCGCCACACCCCCTTTCCACCGTATTTGTGCATGCGCAGTGTCTGATTCAGACTTACAGTTGACAGCCCTCCTTTGGAGAACAATGCAGCATTGCTGCTATAAATGGGTTAAAACCTACACAATTGTAACTTGAATTTTGTCAGAGTAAGAAAATTAATTGGGGCAGAATTTGATATTTAAACTAATAATCCATAAAATGAAGCTGTGTTATCAATATTCGGCACAATTCTTCACATAGTGCTATTTTTTTTATTTTTTTTTTAAAGCTGTGTTTTTCCCTTTATTTTAAATGTGTTTTTTTGATTCTTGCATGCTGGAGGTTTTTTGTTGTAATGAGATACAAATTCCAATGAGCCGTGTTTCATGCGCAACTAGGGATCCCCTCGGACCAGCAATTAAAATCAAGGCATTATGAGTAATGGGAATTAATTTATCTTGTCAGAATTAAGATTGACTTTGGTTTTTAGACATAAATACAAGTAATAAATTGTTCTGATCAAACTGTCATCGCTCTGCATTGATAATATTAATAATAAATTTAATAATACATTTTATACTCTTGACAGCCTTATTATAGGTCATAAATAACAATAGGGTTAAATGACTTTTCCAATTACATACATTAAGACAGATTTTTGGTTTGTTTGTTCCTAGTTTGGGTTAGATGGGTTAACTTTGTATCCAAAAAACTGAATTAGGTCTAACTTGCCCATTATGCAAATTATTTTGCTGACTGGGTCCATATCTGCCTGAAGGTAGCTCCAGTTGACTGTATTTCTGGCCACCTGTGGTCACACAATCATCCACCATCTTTTTGGTTTGTATTCCAATACTTACCAGTTGAGAGATGGCCACTTCTGGCCCCAGGGGCAGGTACAGCTGAGTGACCCCGGCCCCATAACTAACATACAATTTAGCACACACTTTTACACACACTCACTATAATACATACTCACACTTACACATACACACACACACTAACACCTCTATGAACACAAGCTATAACACTTGCATATATGCAAACACCTACACATAGATGGATAGCAAAATTAAAAAAAGACTTATTAAACTGGGGCTTGTGAGTGCTCGTTACATAGGCAGATAGACCTTATCCTTAGTCTTCTAGGTAGACCTCTTTTCCTGGTACTCTGTGGGCAGGCGTGTGACCTCCTGCTTGCGCCATCCTAGGGAGACATTTGCTTGTCTATCGACAAGCCTGACCTTTGCATCCCATTAGATAACAAGCATTTTTCTCCTCTATTTCCTGCGTGGTTAAAGAAGCCACAGACTTCTCACGTTGATTGAATTTGCCCATCATACTAGAAAAACCACAACAAAGAGAAATGGAAGGATGTCCTTTTCTAACTACGTTATAAGTACATGACCCCAGCCACATGGGGAACAATCCTTTCAACCAGATGCACCTTAAGTACAACTTGCTAAGTGTGCCTATATCTTTAAGTATTTTTTTTAGAAGGGTTGAGTTGCACTTAGCACTACATAAAGACAGATGGTGTAATGTCAATGGGGAATTGTCATTATTGATCAACTAAAGCATCCTGAGGGTGGACGGGTAAGATGTAGAAGAATATATTCAATTTCATGGCTCTTTTTTTCTGGTTGCCTCCTTTGATGTGTTAACCCTTTGCAACCAGATAAGATGGGGTCTTTAGTCAAAGCTGATACCTACTATTGGGTCAACGTATTGATGGTGCATAAGCTTTCTGGACTTTAGAGGTCTCATCTTCAAATGCCATGATTCCATTTTCTCTTAGGCGGAAAAGACTATATCCATTTTTCAAACAGAGGAGATAAGTAAGTTAGACTGTTGGCTTTCCCAATACTCTTGATATAATATAATAACAATAATCTAAAGTGCATGTGACACAATCCATGTGACATCATTCCAGTTACTTCCATCGGTGTCATGAAAAATATACGGTATTTCAACGTTAAAAAAAACAGCAAGAAGCTTCCTATACGGCTGTATTCAGCTAGACTTAGTGTATTAATTGCAACTGTTAATGCTAATGAACACTTTTATTGTTTTACTATATACAGTATCTCTTATTAAAATAAAAATCAATAATAATAAAGTCTAAATATCTATTCAATAGATATGTTTGGAACAAAAAATATCTCTTCTAGTTCCATGCTAGAAAAAAATATTCTAAAATAAGTTCCTAATTTGTGTTCTTATTGATCAATATATCCCTCCCTGTAACTTCTTGTACATGGCAGTAAACACACCATAAAATTGGCACTTTAATTTGTGCTAAGTACTGTTCTTCTTCCCCTTGGGTATATATACACGCTTCTTATTTTATTGCCATAATACGGTATATACATTCAGATCCTGTTGTTTGTTGGTATACATGCTATTGCCTCTTTAAAGCTCAAATGTCCAAGTAAAGATCCTACATAAAAAGGGACAGCTATGGGGGCTGCATCTTTAAATATTCTGCTTCCCCTACTCTGATGAACTATATGGTTTTGCGGCTAAATTTAGCATTAGAAACATAATTCTGTAGAATGGCCAAAACCTTTGTGTAAGTGGAATAACATACCGCTAACGGTTCGGGTGTGATTTATTTATGTTGGGGGTGTGGCAATGGGCGGGAAGGGACAGACCTGTCCCAGGACTGGTCACTGAAGTGGGCTGGGCGTGGTCACCTGCCCGCCCTACCAGGGGCGTAACTAGAAACCTCAGGGCCCCAGTGCGAGAATCTGTTAAGGGCCCCCCACCCATCTACCACCTTCTCACTATCTACCCTCTCCCTCCCTACCCCCTTCTCACTATCTTACCCTCTCCCTCCGTAACCCCCTTCTCCAACGATCTTCCCTCTCCATCCCTACCTCCCCTTCCTCACGATCCTACCCTCTCCTCCCTATCACCCTTCTGACATCTACCCCTCTCCCTCCCTACCCCCCTTCTTACGATCTACCCCCCTCCCACCCCCCTTCTTATGATCTACCCTCTTCCCCTCCTACCCCCTTCTCACATCCTACCCTCTCCTCCTAACCCCCCCTTCCTGCATAGATCTCCTTCTCCCTCCCTCCCTACTCCCCCCTTCTCACGATCTACCCACTCCCTTTGTAGGTCACTTACCATCCACTCCTGTGGTGGGGGCGCGAGGCCTCTGTCTCGCTGCGCATGGCTTCACTGCTGAGCGCCGGCATATGACGTCATATG
>VKOC01000004.1:20064364-20118470 GCA_009364415.1 Spea multiplicata
TTTCCTGGTTGGTTTCTTGGCTTTTGAATGGTTGGTGTATGTTTTTTTGGGTCTTGTTTCTCAAATTGTTTTCGGAGAAGAAACTCCTGAATTGTTAGATTACACGGATATCTGAAGGTTGAAATCTCAGGCACTACACATAAAACAAGTTCATTTTCTATCTAATCTAAAGTAACAGCTGATCCCTCTGTATGTGTCAAGATCGCTATTTCTGAAAACTGTTCAACGTGCCTTTTCCTCTCCAGAAAAGCTATGCACATTTAACCTGAGAAGTTAAAAGTGTCATGTTCTATGATAAAAATATAACTTGCAAAAAAGACACTGTCAAGCAGAAAGTCAATATCACAAGGTGCTAATTTAGTTACTCTATGTATCAGTATGGAATTGCCAAAATGGCAGGGCTGTGACAACAACCATGGGCAATTTATTTGGGACACAAGTTTCATGGAGCTTTTGGGGTTATTTTCTGCACACTGTACGCAATGGGCTGGATTCAACAACTTACATTTATTGTCCCTAATTTTGGTTCTGAAAATATGGTCACCATATGGTCCATACTTCAGGAAACATGTCCAAATCGGATGTTTTGTTCAAAGCACCAGACGGTTGCCTAGTTTACTCTCCATAGAGACTGACAGTAGAGCTCGTCCTTAACCGGGGACCCTTATCCAGTATCCACTTTGCCTCCTGGACAGGGCAGCTTTTTAATACTTTTGTAGGCAGAACAACATGTGAAGGTGTCGATTAGACACCACATTGAGTACATAACTATCACACCTAAGCGTATATATATAATATATATATATATATATAATTTATATATATAACATAGATCTTTTTGACACCAATCAACATTGTTCATTAATTTTGCACACAAATGCTTCATATATGCCTTTTGGGTAGTTTGGATTTAACATTTTTTTGATGTATGGCCAAGTATGACATTTAATACTTGGAGATATAAAATACCAGACTGACAAATTCAAAGTAATGCATCTTGGATGGGATTCTGTTATATTAACCAATTCCATTACTTCAGAAAAGTTTATTAAAATAAATAATATTTATTCCTCGATGGAACAAGTATGATTTGAAAAAAAAAATAAGGCACATGGACAGGAATTTTGAGCTTTTCCCATTATCGGCGTACAACTTAGTTTCCCTATATGACTCAATGTGCCTCGTGGAAAACATGATTCTCTAGGGGGGGTTTCAGGGACAGACTAAGAAGCTTTAACTAGGAAGCTCGCCAGGTCGTGCCTCAAAAGAACCGTTCTGTTTCAATTTTTGATAAAAATTCTGCTCTGGGTAGGAAGCATTTTCTTGTTGCACTTATCCTAATAAGCACTTCCTGGTCGGTTGTTGAGACACAAAAGGAAGTAAAGCAAACAGATGAATGTCATTTTAAACACTTTAACATGAAGGTAGAGGATCTTTGACACTAATGTATCGGAGTTTTACAAAATGTTCTTTCACACAGAAGCAAATTGTGAAGAAGCCCTTTTATCATGTCTTACACCCGGCGCTAAAAGAAAAACTGTAGAGATGGTTACATTCAATATACATGGCAGGGCGTCCATTACTGTACTTTCTGCTACAAGAACAGTTTATTCTCCCAAAGTCAAATCATCACCAGAGGAAAGCTGATCCAATTAAACATTCCTCTACAGAAAGAATTAATCCAGCACAAACTGCTAGATTAATTGTCCTCTGTGGCCCCTATCTGCAGCCTTATCTGGAAGAATTTTAATACTATTAGCAATCATTTCTTAGTATGGAAGAACAGAACTGCTGATTCTTCAGTTTCCTTATATAATTTTTATTTATATCTTTCTGTAGATTTTTCCATGTACTCATGTATTTGAAGATTTTTAACCCCTATACGAATTCGAAGACTTAAAAAAGTGCTTGCTATTAAGAAAATTGATACATTCGATATTTATAAACCGAAAAACCAAAAACTTTATGGTATCAATACAATTTGCCATAAATCTTGTAGGTGAATATGTAGGTGAACCTGAGGGTGATTTCTGAAATGATTAGTTTACTTAACAAAATTAAATGTAAAAACATGTTTTAATCATTAGTATCAGTATAAATTACGGTATGTCCTATTTGTCCTATTATGTGCTTACGTATATAAGATGGCATATAACGCTTTTAATAGCGGTATTTACTCAATTGCAGAAATAGCTATCAATCGATTGCAGAAAAGACTTATTAAAGCTCTGCACTTTAACAATCTCTGAAAACAAAAGAAGTCCCTTTTTGGCTTAGAATGTCCCTCTTTGTTTCATGTTGGCTTCTTTATATAAAATCCCCCCTAACCCAAACCATATGGATTTCAATTTTTCCTAGACACCTGATGTATACTCATACTCACAAATTCCAAACCAATTCCAATGTGTTAACGCCATTTCTGTATCCTGTTATCATCCACGTTCCTAACACCCTCCGAAGGCATATTGAATTTGATTTTGCAATACTCCAATAACATGTCCCTCTCTGTCCCTTTGTCTATGTAACGTTACAGTATAATGAATTTCATTACATAACTGTGTTTATACCTTTTTAGAAGAGACCTCTGAAGGTCAAAGACTCGACACAATTCTACGTCTTTTCCTATGCTAGCCCAGTTGACTAAACACTTCATCTTGGCTATATCCATTTTTCTAATTTTTGAAATCAAATTATTCTGGCAAAGCAATGGCTTTAACATTGCAACACATAATCTGTTCTTAATGCACAGATAAAATGTCATGTATTTAACCATGGCATGGAAGACTGTATGGTATCCCACGGTTGTAGAAACTGGACCTCCCAACACATCCCATTTCTCCCCCTTTTCTGGCCACCCCTTTAAAGAAAGACACAAACACACATTATTATTTTTTATATTGTAATAAGTTATTCTTCGGAAAGGAAAGGTCCCAGCGTTACAAGTTTAAATGATTTGCCACGGCTGCTCTTGGCCAGTTCTGTGGCAAACACAATACAATGCATGGATAGTTCTGTTTTTTTGTGTTTTTTTTCTCATCCACCAAGAAAAATACTGCAAAATGTTTGAAAATGTTATTTATAATATTACCAACATTATACATAAATATGTATTTGGATTCAACATGAAGCTAAACGCTGACACATTGGAAGGAACTGTGATTGCCGTGTCTGAAAAGCTGATGAAACAATTGATTTTGCACTCCAGTCACATAGACTGAAGCCGTTCTGCGCACGTCAGCGGTCTGCCTGTGTAAAGACCAATACTTTGTGCAGCTCGGATATTCTGCTTCTAGATATTTCACCTCTAATGATACAGACAGTGCACCCCAGATATGCACTCGCATGAGTTTTATTAATCAGTTGAGCTTCATTTCCTAAGATGGAGAAGGCAGTGGCCTTTCATTTGGTTGGTTTGTAACCAAGGAAATTCAATTCCGAGATATCTCCAAGAACATAAATCCTGTCTCTGTTATCCTGCAACTGTTTCCTTACTCAATAACAGGACAATTTATTTCTGCAAGAGAGATGTTCTCCATTTGCTGGTAGTCCATTCCTGTCTGTTAGGGTCTGCTGAGGCTGTTTCAATATCGATGAGACGCCGATTTTAGCTTTATTTTAATTTCCTTTCTTTTATATTGAATTTTTTTTTCTCAGAATTCAGATTACCTCTGGCAAAGGGATAAAACCAAGGTAGGATTTATTCTGTTTACAAGAAACCTGTTTTTGATTAATTTATTCACCAGCTACTGTTTGATACATTTAGGAGCATAACACAAACTGGAAAAAGAAAAAAAAAAGATTTATTATTCCAAAAACAAATTATATAATAATATATTATATAATAGCAGCAAAAAATATTAGCATGGTGATTGGACCTTTCCATTGGTTGTTATGACAACAAGACCACCTTTCAATTTTTGCACCAGCATATGCTTCTTTCCCCACGATTTCTTCCAAAAAGGTGTCACATCAATGACCTTCTTAAATATGGCTTCAAAATAACCTAAATAGGGCCTCAGTAATGTATTCATATTCTATTTTATTATAATCCTTTATTTATTAAGCCCTAACATATTACGCAGCTCTGTACAATTTAAAGATGGTTAACAAATACCCAACAAATATACATTTACATCTACAGAGATTAACAATCAGAAAGTTGAGGATTCCTTTCCATGCGCCCTATAGGTTGCCCATTCTATAAACAAATCTCTTGATACAAAGTTCCTGGCAAATGACAATCTGAATAATATGTATAATAAGATTCACTTCGTATGCCTCTCATCTGCCACAATGCACTGATTTACTGTGGGCTTTCAAACGGAACATTTTTTTCTGATTATAGCTTCCATATTAATAAAATCGGAGAATTTCTCTGACTGATGCGTGATTGTTTTTATGTTAGGAAACCCAAACACCCTGTAAACACCTTTTGCCTACGGAATAATGGCTTGTTTTTCTCTGTAAATGCTATTAATGTCCCGAATTACATTTAGTTTCTATTTTTCCTTCTCGGCAAAATTAAATGGAAAAAAAAAAAAAAAAAAAAAAAAACAAGAGAAATATGGAATCTTGTCAATTTATGCTGTCTGCTTTCATTGTTTGGCCTGTACGACAACACATAATTACTTTTTTTTATTATTGTAATAACAGTCGAGAATGGGGCTGTGCACATTTCTCTATCTTAATTATATTCTACTCTGGTCAAGTAATGTGCTGTGAAAAATATTATTGACACTATTCATCTGCTTTCAGCATGACATTCGTTCTCAAAAGCTGCGAGAGAAGCGGAAGATTTTTGCACAAATCTCAAATTCTTTTTTTAAAATTTATTTTAGGATGTGGCTATTCCCCGGCCGTATATGTCATTAGAGTTAAAACACTTGTACAGGGATTAAATGCTAGCTAAATGCCATTACTACTGCCTAAAGATCAAACGACTACCCCTGGCCATTAAGGTAGAATTAATGGATGGATTGAGTGCCACCCAAGGAGTAGTAGAATCACTGACGTCAGCATGGTTTACAGGGTTGTGTAATGGCCCCATGACAAGACAGCCGCCCCTCCTACGATTGGCCTGTTGATGCACTTGTGGTAGAATTTTGAACCACCAACTAGGCCCTTCTACCTGGGGAAATTGTTTGTGGTAGCCCCTTCATAATCATACTGTGGATCTCATGTTTCATCATTTTATCACCGTTCACCAAAAACTCACTAGACAGTGAACGCCTCGTAGAGTAGTTTTATTACCTATTCCATCTACAGTGACCGTGCCGTGCCGTGTCTCAGCCTCCCCAACCTCTGCAGCTGCCGTCCTCTATGTTGAGAGCTGGGATATGATGCCGAATCCCAACTTACTGCCGTTTAAAATGTACAATGCAGAGTACGTTTGCTATGGAGCCTGTGCTAGCTAGACACGATACACTAATTTGTATATAGGCCAGATATAAGAGAGCTTTGTTCACAACCAACCAGCCCATGGAGCAGTGGTGTACCAAGGCGCATGATGCCTCAATAAGAAGATCTATACCCAGTTATGGGGCAGAGGGGATGCCCACCCCTGGAACTGCTGCACTAAGCCTAGGTCAGAATACGCCTAGAGCAATTTTCTGCCCCCACACCACATGACATCATCCATAAATCTGTTCTTCATCTGCAACAGCATACTTATTTCAAGAATATTGTTCCTGGTATCTGCCTCATACATGTTGTTTCTGTCTCAATGTGTTTCTTTTATGAGTGTCTTGTGAAATAATGAATATATAGTCAGTTCCACATTGCAATGAAATTGAAATAATGCAATTTTTTTTTTACTTTCCAAAGCTGGTGTTATTTTAGTAAAAGAGAAGATGAAATTGAGAAGATGAAGTATGAAGCGTACTTTTTAATATTTTTCCTGAGATCTTTCGTTACAAGAACAAAGCCACATAAGCGAACATAAAATATTAATGTCAGAATCATAGAAACCTATTACACAAAAAAAAAAAGTCTATGACAGAAAAATCTCCCTCTTGGTAAAACTGAAAGGAAACATTCCAGATTAAATTTAATGGTCATTCAAATAAGTCTGGAAAAAAATATCCTACAGGGAAAACAGTGAAATCAATATTTATATGCATTTACTTTTGTAATATTCTGAAAATCAACAACTATTCTCTGTGCAGGAATTAAAATTCTTGCCTTTTGCAACAATGTCTTCAGTGCAATATCACATAAAATTTTTAAAATGCAGGTTTTGTGGATGTATTGGAGATGATAATGATCCAATGTTACTAAGTCTGAGACATCTACTGCCGTTAAAGAAATGCTGTAATAAAAAGAGATTTGCAAGTTTTGGGTTCCCCAGTTCCAACTTACTTAAGCAATATAACCTATTACTGTATGTCTGGTAAGTTGAACCGAGAAACCCCTCAATATATCAGACTGTCTCCACTCATCAGAGAAGTTTCACACCATAGCACTGATAGATCTCTTCACTACAATACGGGGGCTTCTTGTCAGCGGTGAAGTTTTGTCGGTGTCTTTGGTAAACAAGCAGGTTTGGTAAACAAGGTTTCCTTGTCTATACCACATTCTTAAGGACTGCATCTACTATTCAAAGTGTCTTCGGTGGAGAACAGGCACAATGCGCTCAGTAGGATAGCACCCAACCAGAAGCATCTCGATTACTTAAGTATCCATGAATATATCTGATAAGACCATGCCATAAATAAAACAATGGGCAAACCTGATCAGCTCAAGAGAACCAATAATTCTAGATCACTTTTTAAAGCCCAGGGTGACGTGAAGGCTGAAGAAGAGACCTTGTGATACTTTTTCTATGTTGGCCCAATCAATGTTGTATGAAGATTAAGTGCAGCCATAATTGCCCGCAGGTAGGTCTCTGTGAAGATCTGTATGTTATGTATTTGTATAATTGGCCAGTATAGTACAATAACATGCATAAAGTATGAATCTACATTGAAGCCACTTGGACACATCATAAAAATATTGGAAATTGTACATGCTAATATTACACAGCGCTGCTGAATATGATGACACTTTTTAATTATTAGTGTTGTAAATAATACAATAAATAATAAATACTACTACTAATAATAATACAAAAAGTATTATAACAAAAAGTCAAATTTATCAGTTGCCAAAGAACCTGTATATCAAGTTGAAGCTTTCAGGTATTCCCCATCTGCTGCTTTTGATCAAAAAGAACCTATTGATCAGGAAAAAAATGAAGTGCATCATAATGTAATCCATTCATATAATCGATAAGGACTATTTTCTGCTCTCCAGATGTTGGAGAACAATAAATCCCATGACAATAATCCAAGTTTGCTGTACGTTCATTCTCAGCATTGTATCGCATTTCCGGTGTTTAACTCTTTATATGACACAATTACTTGTGTCATATGTGTCAATGTGTGTGTGGGGGGGTATTTTGTGATCCTGAAATTGGATAAAAAAGTAGAACATTTCTATGATTGTTGGTACATTTACATATTTCAAATATTTTTAATGCCCCCAAAAATCTTATTTTATTTTCTTACTTTGTCTTAAGAAAAAATAAATTCTTCTAAAATATTTGGCTAAAATTAACTGTACAGGTAATTTGGTGAACGCATTCAATAGCTTTATTTTGGCAACTCAAAAAAGTCCAGCATTGGTTTAAAAACTACAATTCCTATGAGAAGGAAAGTTAGAACTGCGTGTAGTTAGGGTCGGCTTTGGCCACGGCAGGAGGACATCTTACCGAACAAGGTACATGTACTTGAATGTCAGAGACATGCACTTTATTCCACAAAAGGATAACAAAAACAAGCTTTCATCATTGAACAAATAAATGAGGTAGGACCTTAAGAAAGGTCGTTTTAAGCAGCCTGTTGTTTAGGCTTTATCAGTCCAAAATGTTTTTTTCTAGGTTCTTGGGTGAGGATGGAACGCTTGCTTTTTTATTTAAGCAGAATAGCTGCAATCCAGTTCAGATCTTTTTTTTTACTCTGTAAGAAGATATATCCTTGTCTACAGGGCCTCAGTGCATAACGTAGTCCTCCATGGAAAAGCAGAGCCTACTCGTTATAATCCTTAATGACCATCATGTGCTACTAGCTTCTGCATGTTGGAGAAAGTTAACCTTTTTCTTGCTGGTCGGCAAGTCAGACACAGACAGGCACAATATTAACGTCAGTAGTGATAAAAGTCTACCTGTCCACGGAGTATATGGACCAAATGTCCTAATGGCTTTTGGGTGGGTGCGTTATACTATATGAGTATATTCGTAGTCTCTGTCTGGTCTTCGATTCAAATCTCCCTACACTCTATGTTGGGAAAGCTCGGTATGTAAATGGCATCATGTGGGCAGTACTCGCTCACCAAGTGCTCATGTGTTCATCACCTTCTATAGTTGATGATCTATAGATTATTATAATTATTAATTGGTTTATATAGCACCGTCATATTCCGCAGTGTTGTACATTGGATAAACAGGACAGGACATAACAATTTGGACTTACAGAAACAAAAGGTGAGGGGGCTCTGCTCAAATAAGCCGCAGTCTCCTATGGTTCTATGTGCACTAAAATCCAGGATTTCCTTTTGCGAGGTGGACATCTCGTCAGCAGCAGATGGTTATGTGTGGGAGTCTTGCTGTGGATTCCAGACAGATTTCTATGCTTAAAAAGTTAATTATGTACCTCGTGTTGACTTCGATAGGAATCATTCTTTATATGGAGGCGAAAATTGTATACCTTGTCTGGAAAGAAGGGGGATTTTTCAATGATTTTTTTTTTTTTGCCTTTTTTTTATAATTACTTATACAAAAGGGCACTTGATGTACTTTCCCCTCATTCTCATGTGGTTAACCCCATCCAGTCTGAAAGGAAAAGTGATAGGTTTTTTTTTATTTAAAAAAATCGTTTTTATTACAGTTCGGTTTCCACTTCGTCTTGCAGCAAGATAAACTATCCCTTGCTATTAATTTAGTAAAAATGTTATGAAGCATATTTTAGTCTGCTAAATGTAGTCTCTGGACAAAAAGCTTGACTTAGATAGCCAAATGTCTGTCTGGCTTCCAGGTGTTAGGGTTTTAGGGTGTACATACCAAGAAAGGTTTATGGGGGATGCTAAGTTGTAGGAAGATAGAAAAATATTGCCCTAGAAAACATGTCCACTGCCATGTTACTAATCTCCTTAACGTCATGGCTAGGCACATAAGCCACATTTCAGGCTTATGGACTGGCTGATCATGGTTAAGGCATTGACCGTCACAGTTATGGGGCTTGAAAGGAATATAGATGAAGTCTGATGTCTGGTTGTAGATCTCTCAACTTCTGCCATAAGCCAAGCATGGAGAAACTTGGACGATGGGTCAACCGGTGGTCAGTGGCCAAAGAGGCAAAAGTATTTATTCATTACTACTTGCCCACCAGGGATACAGAAACCTCACCGCAGGGCAAAAGCAGGGTGGTAATTAGACAAGCCATGATATAGAAAAAAAGAATACTCCCATATACAGGCAATAAAGGTTTCATGAAAGTAAAAACACCCCAAATTCCATCTGAAATGAGTGATTATAATATGTCTTAAAAAGAGGATATTGAAAACATTTATTTTGGAAATAGATTGTGGATGTAAATGTCGTGATTTGCTTTGTTTTCCTAACATTGCTGTGTCAATTGACACCAGTTGTTTCAAGTAAATAGACATGAATGAGACTTATTACAATAAAGACATGATCTTAACAGGAGTCCAAGAACCTTTCCTCAGGACTCTTACGCGCTTACAATACGCGGTTGAATAGGAACCAATACAATGAGTTGTTTTTTTCGTAATTGTCAGGCTTGAGCAGTTTAAATAATTAAATACTTTAAAACGATGATAGCAAAAGACATAACATATAAAACCAACTGTCTCTGACGTACAGAATTCATTTTTGGTTCCTCTGGCAGTGAACAGGTTAAGAGAGTGCGTTATTTGGCGAGATAAAATCAGTATTTATTCTTCCCTTAGTGAGGCTGCCGGGTGACTGATATATCTGTGTATTCACTGGCTGTCAGCAAGCAGTTTAAATATCATTAATCATCTCTATATAGGCCGTAGAGCCAAGGCTGGTGCACTCCACTGCCTTAATGCGACCAATAAACTGGTCAAGAAGGACAATAAAATGTAGTTTATGTATCCTATCTCGTGGACAGGCACAGAAATACAGGACCATTAAAATTTCAATGCTTGCAAGGCCTGTGACCACACAGTAAAGGAAAGGTCAAGGACCCACATAGTCAGACGGGGTCAGTTTCTGCAAAAGATTTGTGAATAGGGTTGTTGGCCGAAACGCATTGAACATGATGCTTTTATGCTCCATTTGCAGTCCAGCAGCTGTGAGTCTGGCATCAGCTAGCTCCGTACTAGATGCCAGGGGCATATTTACATATCTCCCATGTGCCCCTGTTTGTAATGCGCAGTCTCTCTTTCCAACCGAAATCCCTCTGTCCCCTTTACGTTTTCTAATTCCCGTACTCTACTACATAAACTGCTATCAATAGGTTAGAAAATCACATTAAAAACCCTGTCCCTAAAACCAAAATGTCTTTTTCAACCTGAAGAGTCACTTTTCATGAGCACCATGGGAGATAAAAGAGGCAGAGTACAGAATTGCCTTTTACACGGGGCAAAAGGGGCAGCTATTCAGCCCTAGGGTGCAGTTTCAGTTATGGTCTCCACGCCTGTTCTATTTACCAACCTACCTGACCGCCATAAAGATATCAGGTTAGAAAAACATGTACATATGTGTAAGGGGAGACTTAGAATTAGAGGTCCGCATGGGAGCTCTACTGGCAATAATGTATGTAATGTTATGCCCTTATAGCCACACTTTGTATATTTGCCCCCGATTTATTCTTTAATTACATATGATGAATACATTTGAGTTGTTTCCAGTTCCAGAACAATTATTGGTTCAGTATTTTGTAGCTGTCTATAGGTTGCAGGTGATAGACAATACATTTTAATTCTGTTACTTATTAAGAGTAGACATGGATGAACCGTCTGTACCCAAGTGAGCAGCGAAAACATCCCTCCTATGGTGAGAAGATATCAAATGCAAATGTAGCTCTTGAAAACAGTGGTTAATTTAGCAACCAGATTTTCTTTTCTTGCGTGTTAAATAGAACTGCTAAATTCTATGTATTCCTGCCAAGTTACATTGACATCAGTACACAATTGGACTATTAACTTGGCTGTTTTATTTATCCGCATTTATCTTCTTCATTTCAGAATCAACCTATTAGATTGAAACAAACGGAAATGTCTACATCAGCAGCCTTTGCCGGAGAACTGGGCTCAACTTGGACCTTAAGTCCAAATCTAGGTGGGGTTTTAAAAATTTGATGTGGGTTGGATTTATGGGGGCTGTAATTCCAAAATGCGTTCCATTGCCATCATTTTGTGCCAAACCATTGGTATTGGACTTGAGCTCTCCACTTCTGATTCATAGTGGATGAAATTAACGATGCACCATGAAACGACAACACGTTTCCCCGCACAAAGGGTTGAGTTGGCCCTGCAGAATGCATAGTTAATATATAGAGACAAATCTCTATTTATAGGTAAGACACTGCCACGTGAATTAAATCTGGCTCTGGCTGCCGCCTGATATTGTTATTTCTAAAAGGTAGGCTTCCTATTCCCCGGCCCTTTTATTGCATTTCTTGACGGATCTCAGACTTAGACCATTAAGCCCAAAACCATTAAAAAGTAAGCTGAGGATTTTGTGGCATTTCACTTTGCCAATCAGTACAGCTCAGGGTCTGGTTAAAGGTGTCACATACTTTGCTCACTTAGCATTAGAAACATTATTCCTCGTACCACTGAATACCAAAACTAATTCCAGAAATAATTATTGCCTCATTTAGAAATTGTGCTTGGAACACTAAATAGTCATGTGCCATACAAGCAGGTTGGTAGGTCGTTGCCATAGAAACTGAAAATCTTCCTAAAAGTGTGTGTTTGTGTGTTTTGGAGGATGGGATAAAATGACTCCTTTTATTTTTTTATTTGTTTTTTATTTTATTTGTTCACCATACTATTGGAACTGCATCAGTAAACAAGCTCTTGTCTGTCCTCATCTTTTGACGCCAGCGTCCTGTTGGAGAGGTTAAGCGAGGCAAATAGTAAATATGAACTGAATATTGTTCCCTAGCTTGGACCTCAAGCAGGTGAGAATTCTGTTTTGTTCAGACATATAATGTGAAAGACTAGGACCTATTACCTATTACCTATTATTACCTATTAGTTCAGAGTCTGACATTTATTTGAAAATTAAATAATAATAATAATAATGTTGATTTTAATGAAGCTCACATGGATATACTGATGGATATATTCTGCATGGTCACATTTTGAATCAAATGTGGTGGACTTGAGTGCCTGTTTTGGCTACAGATGAAATTCTTAGATGATAAAAACACACAGTTATGCATCTGAGCTCGATGGCTAAAATTTAACCCTTAATCAGTTTAAAAAGAACAGCCCAGCTGAACAAGCAATTTTTAGCTTCTGATACAGTGAGGCAATTTAAACATGCATGGGATCGGCACATGGCTTTTCTGACTCTTAAGACAAGATCAAGGCGTTTTTACAGCAGAAGTAGACTAGAGCAGACTAGGTGGTCCTAATGGTTCTTATCTGCCGTCAAAGTCTATGGTTCAGAAGTCTAATTAGTACAGAAGTGGATGTAAGTGCAGGAATATAACATCATACATGGATTGTCCTCAATGTAGATCAGCACGGTGGCAGGGTTTGGCAGTTTGCATCAGAGGAATAGGACGCACATATATAATAATACTGCCTATGGGACCAGAGAAGTCCTGGCTATCACAGGCCATGATGAAAAATCAAGGATCTTATGAAAGAAACCCACTATGCATAATGCAATATGATGTCCACGCCTTCTATGCAACAGAATGATCTCATAGTTCACTCATGCTGACAGTGCAAGTGCCATGATGTCATATCTCTGAACTCTCAATTCCCCACTGTTATACGTGCAGACTGAAAGGAACAACGACATTAGATCCAGGTATCTGTAACATCCACTGGATCTATAAACGCAGAAAAAATAAGATTACCTTATTACTATTGTGCTAAGGAGGTACAGGGGGCTGCCTACGTCTCTATAGGGCCTTTTGGTTGTTCTAAATGCGACCGCATCTGAAAATAACACTCCATTTCCTTTTTATTTTCCTTTGTTTCCATTTTTTTTTGTGTTTATTACCAACCCATTCCATAGGTGCAATTGAGAAAAAATACACAAAATAAGCACATTATATATATAACCATAACAACGTTTTATTACCATTAAGACTAAACTTGTATTGAAAAGATTTGATATAACAAGACAAGAAAAAGCAATAGCAAATTGTAACTATCAACTAGATTATGCATAGCGAGTAACTTTTTCTAGTACTCAGGGAAGAGCAGAACGTTTTTTATTTTGTTTTATTTTTTTAAAATATAGAACGGTACAGAGCACGAACATACTAAAATTATCAGTGCACTGGATGTGGGAGAGCTGCCCATTCCATCTTTATGTTCCCATAGCTCTGTTTTCGTATCCATCAGAACAACATTAACCCATTTTTGTTGGGTGTCGGAGGGTTCGAAAAATGCGTTGTCAACATTAATCGTCCCCTCTGGTACTAAAAGGATTTAAATAAAGACCCAGTATTATCATTATTATTATTAATTTTTGTTGTTGTTTCTACTGTGCATTAAGGAAAAAATATTCACGACAAACATGACAACATATCAAACAATATTTCTACACAAGTTACCTTGATACGCTTGTCAATCAAGTATAATAAGAAAACATTTTAAGACATATACAAACATAACTAGCAAAAGAGTACAACTTAATAATAAATTAACAGAAAGAAAAAAAATAACTTTATATATATATTTATATTATATATACACGTACACACACAAGAAATGACACAATAATATGCATCTTCCCATAGTTTAAGTAAACAAATAAATAGACCAGCCAAACCTGCTATATTTGATATTGGCTGAATGCAATACATTAGCAATTAAATCAAAAAAAAGGTGTTGCAAGCAACATAAAACAGTGTTTTTTTTAAAATGTGCCAACGCAGCCCAGATATATTGGATTGGGCTTTAAAGTGAACTTGAAAACCCTTAACAAATTGAAAGGAAATTATTCTTGCTTCTAAACACATTACATTTAACTATGATACTAAGTTATGTAAATGATTTTGTAGCACCTACTGCTCAAACTAAGGAAGTTTTTTTTTGCCCCCTCCCCAGAAAGAAAAATTGAGTTTTCTTTTGTTCTGCTGATATCCCATACTGATGACTTAAAGAAAAAAATTGTCTAGCAATGCACCTCTTGCCTTTTTGGGTTTTGACTGTGGTTTTTTGGGGGACTCGTGAAGAACACTTTCCCTTATTCAATAAGATTGTTTGCAACATGCTATGAAAAAGATACGAAGATCAACCGTTTTTAACCCATCTTTCAAAAAACATTCTACTAATCCAATTTAAAACATATCTTGTTCTCTAAAAAGATACCAGTGCAGTATGAATGACAAAGTTGTCAATTTCCCCTAAATTAGCCAGTCAAAATATTATTTTATTTTTTTTTCTCAAATCCAGATTCTCTTGTAAAAATTCTTTATATTTTTATAAAAATAGATTTATTTTTTTCTGGAAACCCATTTTTCAGCAAAGAGACCAACTCTTTGGCAACAATTGTTCGTTTATTTAAATTGTTTTGCGTCATCAGGTTTTCGGACCCCCTGTGATCCCCTCTGATTTCTCCTTTCAGTAACAAACCCAAGAAACAATATAATTCATTGCAAAAAGTAATTTGTTTCTGTTCCCTTTTTTTTTTTTTTTTGCGAAAAATATTGTTTTTTCTTTTTCATGTAACCCTTCGAGTTATGGAACCTTTGCTACATTCCTGCACTTAAAGGGTTACTGGAAAGGAGTGGGGAAGTGAGTCACCAATCTGAAAGGATTCATTTTGTGAACAGAAAAGAAAGCTGAAAAAAGAAAAGAAAAAAAACATTTTTTTCTTTTCTTTATTGTGTTATATTTGTAAAAATTGTTTTTTTTTCAAGTTTTTTTTTTAAATCTTTTTTTTTTTTTAATTCTTCAAATGAACTCATGGTCATCTTAAAAACAGCCACCTTCAAGGAAGGCGTAAAACTAGCCGGCTGGGTTAAAAAAGCCCTGCTCATTGTAATCTATGTATATTATATTCAACAACGACAGCTATGAAAGAACATTCAATGCATCAAAGTTTTTTGTTATTTTTTTTTCTAAGCATTATAAAATCCTTTCTGGTTTATCACAGGATATCCAATGGTAATACTTAGGCAACATCGGCTTATAAAGTCCATGGTTGGTTATAAGCCATTGAGAGTTTATTTTGTTCGTCTTCATTTTGTTCGTGAATAGATTGGTTGACGTGGATAGATTTAGAAATTCAAGACTTGTGGGTTTTGTTGGTTTTAAAGGAAACTTGCAAAACTCTGTCTCCCAAGCGATATCCATTAAGGCTGGCGATAGCCATAGCTGCTTCGTCGTAATTGGTCATCGTGACAAAGCCAAATCCCTTGCATTTGTTGGTGTTGAAATCGCGGATAACCTTCACGTTGTTGACTGCACCAAATGGGCCAAAAAGCTGCCACAGAACACTCTCGTCTGAGTCGGGAGAGAGGTTGTACACAAAGATACACCATCCGGTACCCGTGTGCCCAGGAATGTTCATTCCCACCAGGCTTGTCATACCATCAATGGTGATTGGAGAAAACCTAGATTAAGAAAAAGAAAAAAAACAACGCAGTCAGCATTGGGAAACTTAAAATCAGCATAACAGGGTTAAGGATAAAGTGGCAAAAGGAAAAGAATCGATGTGTTAAACACTCATGACACAATTGTTATGATGAAAAAAACTTCAAAGAATAAGAAGTACTAAAAACAAAGATAATTGGCGTATTATACACAATGTCTACAAGATGCCCATTGACCTTATGAACTACTTTTGTGTCCTATCATTACCAGCTGGGCGGCCAGCTATGTTTTAAGTAAAGTAAATCTGCCTCCCAGATTTTGTGGGCATGTTATTAGAACACAAAAGTCAACATAGTCTCAATAAACTTTAAAAGAAAACAAGTATAATTGGTGAGATAAAGAGATTTTTGTTTTACCTCTTGGCTTCCTTTGTGATGCTCTTGCTCCCAACGTCATATTTAAAGGAAGTGTTGTTGGAGAGGTGCTCAGCGTAACTAAAGCCACACGAGATTTGCGAGTTAGTAAATAGCGCATGCACACCTCTCTGACTACACTTCATCTGAGGTTGGGTGGAATAATTTCATGGAATGGGGCAGTAAAGTTAAATGAAACTCTATGTGACAATCACAATGGGTAAATCAGAGGTAGCCAACAGGTGCGCAACCATATGTTGCCCAACTCTCATGATGCCCAACTAGCCTGTGACTTGTGCATCATCCTAAGAGCATTGTGAGAGTTGTAGTTCCACAATATCTATGGAGCTCTCTGCTGGCTACCCGTGGTAGATATAATTCTGCTTTCTATTCCAGGAGCCTGACACCAAACAGTTTTGGAGCTCTGGTTTGAACATACTCTTGGATTGACTTGTAGGTGCAGTAAGGCATGAACATGGCAGTGGTTAAACAAAGTGTAGCATTATACATTATGTTTCTCAGAGCTCTTAAAAAAAACTCTATTCCTCTCTGGTAATTACCCAGGGGATTAGGTATCTGTTTCTCTCTTGTTTAAATTTAGAAATGATTTGGGAGACTGATTAAATCATTTGCACCAGAAATGTAAGTAACTTCCATGTATTAAATTCACACTAAAAAAAGTAAGGCAACCACTCCGTAGGGTACTAAAACTTAATTATATATGGAACCATGGAAGATTACTTGTCCTCTCCGCAAGGAGTTCTGGTGTACGAGTCATAGATCCTTAGGAGAACATCATATGTCCATTCTTACTGGACTAGTAAGTTTCCCAACCATGCTAACCAGTATGATTGTGAAAGCAACGGATGGAGATTGATTCAGAAAGATTAATTTGCCTCCTTGTCAAAACAGCTATTCTGCAACTGTTTCTATCCAGGTAATAATTAGAACAGATGGCTGATTAGGTGATGAAGCCAAATTTAATGGGTCTGTTTTGCTGTCAGCTTCCAGAAAAAAGAATACTTATTTGGTTAAATTCACTAACTCGATGGGAAATCAATGACTCATTAAGAAATAAACTTACATTTTGATTGTAAGAAAAAAAAACAATTGAGCAATTTCCTACCACCTCAATCCGTTTCTATATCATCTAACCTATTTTTACACTTTAAAGGGACACATTTCTATTACACACATGTTAATACGATTTACTGGATACAATAGCAAACAACTATATAAGACATTTCTAGTCATTAAACCTGCAAATATAAGAAAGCCCGTGGCCAATTAAGGTGCATGAAGCCATGATGATTATTCCATATTACTTGCAACCAAAAACCAGTGAATTAAAGCAGATATTATTTTGCTGGGAGGCTTTTTATTAAAAAATTATACTTCTGCAATGAAATATTATGGCGCTATATAAATCAATAAATGATTATATGACTGCAATGCTGACAATAAATTAAAGCAAGCAGGTTAATTTATGCATCATTTACATTTTCTCCCCAATGCGTATAAGGAATTCAGTATAAAATTTCCATCTGGTAATTATTCTACCTTTCTGACTCTACAGATGTTTTTGCATGAATTCCATGGTATCCGCTAATCTGATTTCCATGGCTTTCAACAGAATCTGTCTTGCATCGGTGGTGCGCTTGTCTATGTAGTAATGAAATAGAATTATGATGGTAGCCAGGCATCACCTTGCTTTTGAGCACAGACTCAAAATACCCAGGCTGTGTTACTAGGACTTGTTAAATCCCCTACGCTAATAAAGTCTAAATTAAAGTATAACTGTTGCACCTTAATTGGCTGGAGCCCACCTGTAAATAAAAGAAAATGGTGAAAAAAATGCACAATGTATTTGCGTCCTCAAAGAAACAAAAGTCCCAACTAAAAAGAACAGAATCTTGCATGCTGGTGGGAAAAAAAGAGTAATTAAATTAAAAAAAATAACAAATAAAGTTAGTGAATTGAAAATAAATAACAAAACACACAAAAAGAATAAATTGTAGCACCACATCTGTGCCAACATGGACATCTGGCATTCTGTGAAATTCTAATTACCTCTTAACGCCATAGGCCATATTAAGCAAATTGTCCAGCCTGAAAGAGAAGGAGTGTCTTTGGGTTAATGTCTTACAGATGGTAAGAGAGCTCAATGGAGCTGTTATTAATGATGTCCCTCTTCAACAGAAAGACAAATCTTCTACCACTTAAATAAGGTCCTAGCGCTCCAGCTTGTAGGAGTCAGTCAAGCAGCATAAGATGTTCTGAAAGCCCTCCCAGAGATTGCATACCATTTTTAAACTCTCTCACTGCTGAGATGGTGTATAAAATGAGTACTTTCTGTATGTTAGTCTCATGATGAAGGAGTTTTGTTGTTTTTTTTTTATTAAAAATGACACCGTAAAAGTACAGGAAGTCAATGACCAGGCAAGGTCACTGACACATAGTTCAGTCCTACTAGTCCTACTAGTGTGTCCTACCGGTGGACACCCACTTGATGCCATTGTCATGTGAAATATTCTTTTAATAGCCTTTATAACGTTCTTTTTTTATCCCAGATTGCCAAGGTGTTGCTCCACATACACTTTAACACAAAAAAAGCTTAATAGATGTCTACAATGAATTCACTCCACTACCGCAGGCAATGGGGCAATGGGGAACTCAACGCAACTCTTTGTTGTCACTGCAAGTTGTTAAATCTGGGGTGCTTTTACCCAAGACTCTAGCTTATCCAAGACAAGCATGGCTGCTACTCTCTATAAGTACAGTTTATGTCTAAAATAAGAACAACCATTTTATATATTTTCATATGAATTTTCTAGATTAAGGGAATGACCTTAACAAATAGAGTGAAATTTTGTGCAATGTTTATTGTAGTCGATAAGTAGCAGATATTTAATTTTAATTGAATTTATTTTAGTCTGTTATTTACAATAATAAAAAATGTAGCTGTAGGCCATTCAAAACTGCTGCTTCAGAGAGGAATAATTCAATAGAAACAATAATTTTACATTTAACTAGTGAAATTCCCTCAATATTATTGTCTGAAAATACTTTGAATTCTAGTAATATTCAAGTAGGCATTTTTTGAAGCTCAATCATAAAAGATCATTTAGGAGCTTGTAACAAACATGCCGGTGTTCTTGCTTTAGTTCTCATTTTAAGATTTTCTAAGGATCACTAAAAATAGTTATGCATTTAGAGAAAAGCAAGCAATAATTAATCTTTTTTTTTTCTAACAGTCTCTGCAATCACAGACATTAAAAATGATTGCAAGTAACAGATTTCACCCTCCCAGGTCTGCCCATCAGCTCTCAGATCCACCGCAAGAGAATATCGGACGAGAACTAATCAATACCCCCTGAAACTTGGCAAGAAGATTAGTTCTCAGCCTTGAATAAAATGGGCCTTTGAGCAGTTTTCAGTGAATAATCGATTTACCTTATACAGAGATAAGGAGCTACCCTTGAGTATACCATTTTACTCTTCTCTTTCACCGATAGAATAAAATAGTGATCATTCTTGCATCAGCAAAATTAACTTTTTCCATGCTGCAAAAATGATCCATTGATGTTGTTGCAAACAATATTTTGGGGAAAGGTGTTTCTCAAGTTACATATTTGATATTGTCTTATTTATATGTTTATACTCTCCGCAGAAATATTCTCACAAATTAACCCTCTGTAGATAAAGACCTTGGTATAAGCATCTCAGCTAACGAGATTCTCCTGCCTAAAGCTTAAAAACATTATTACATTTATTCCAAAAAAAGCCTATATGTATAGTATTGAGCTTCCGAAATTGTTATTATGATCCTTGGGCATTCAACAAGGTTCTAACCGAATTTGTATTAAATGACTTTTGCAAGATGTCAAGTAGAAACATATTTAAATGAAAAAGTACTATAGCGGCCTATGTCATGTGGTTAGATATGGCTGGTAGAAGGCATGACATGTTTTGAGATATGTTTGATATATAAGAGAATCAGGTATCGAATTAAAGTACCCATATACACTCAATTCCCATTTGCCCCATGGATTGTAGGTAGCCTCTGGTCCCATGCCCTAGGGTAGCCTAGTGATTCAATCTCTATGTAATTGAAACTCAAATTAAAGTAATATCTCTCAGTATGTATGATATAAATGCAACATCTATCCACGTTTTTTATTATTGAAGGGAGACAAAGATATTGTATCAATTTAAATGAAACTCTACTCTCAAACCATTATATCAATGTAATGCAAAGTTAGGTACATGTGTAGAAATTGCAATGCCTTAACAATAATTTAGGAGTTTCTTAATCACGTGTTCTTGTTTTTGCCAATAGGACCGCGTGCTAATATTTACCTGAACCTCTGTGCCTGATGGTGTAGAGGCCCTGGGTAACGCCGGTTGGGAGACTGGTATAGTTGAGAGAGTAGGGCTTGGCTTGTTTTTTGACTTGGGTTATTGGCGAATTTCACAGTAATTGGTTCGGTGGCTCCACTTGGTTTCTGTCCGTTTAGGCCTTTTATGGCTTCCTCGGCCTCTATTCTTTTATCGAAACGGATAAACCCAACTCCCCGGGACACACCTAGAAAGAAAAAGATTCCTTATTTCTTATAGTTAATGAACCATAAAAAATAAATAAAATAAACCCCCTTCCTCATGGTGGTTTTTAAGGTCTTTAACGCTCAGTGGTAGATATTCCAGGTGTACACCCTTTAAACTTAGTTAAAGAATCATTACATCATAGGAAATGGTATATTTCCCATGTTAATTTTTTCAATGGTTCAATGTTTTTTCTGTATAATTTAAAAAAGAAATATTTGCCCTCTCTTATGGAGTAATACTGTTCACCATCATGCATTCAGACCTCCTTTTTTAATGGTCTGTGTATTTTTAAAACCGTGTTTTAAGTCTCGCAACAAAATAAGTGTTATTCAGCATGGTCCATGGCATGGCAACCAACATAGACACATCATTCATTAGACACTATGCAAATATCTAATTATCTGCTTTCCTTGAGAAACGAGCGATACCTGTGACTTGATCCACTAAAATTCTTGAGGTGATGATACGTCCATACTGTGAAAATAATTGTTCCAGCTCCTTTTGTGTCATGGTTTTTGGAAGGCCGCTCACATACAAGTTAGCATCACGTATTGATGCAGAGCTGGGGCGAGCATAAGAAACCTACAAATATAAAAGGTAGAATTGGTTAGCGTTGATTCAATAAAAATTAAAAAAAAGAGAAAGGTGTATGGGTCGCAAGCTCTTACACAATTATAGCTTGGTCAGCCTACATGAGCTTGAGCAGTTCTTGAGCCTAAACCCTGCTTCAGGCCGGCTATTTAGAAGCAGCTAAAATGCTACCTCCACTTCTGTGTTATAAGATCTTCCTTGTCCTTATTATTGTGCTGTGTATTTGTCCCCAATTGATGTGTAAGCGCCTGACCATCACACCTAAATGAGCTTGTCGGACGTCCCAGGGCAATTTGGAACTCTGTAGTGATTGATGATACACAAGACATACACGCTTCAGTACTCAAAGGCTCCGCTCCGTGAGTGTGCATGGTCCACCACTTGACGGCTGAGCTGTTGTTACTTTTAGATGCTTCTAATTTCACTGAGATCTTTGGTTCGACCCATTCTCCTGCCAACGTGTGTCGCTACTTATGTGCTTTTTATATACCTGTTAGCAATGGTTGTGGCTTAAACACCTAAACTCAATAATTAAGAGGGGTGTCCACATACTTATTCTGTATATTGTTGGGTTTGGGCTATACAGATCTCTTGAAAACAGTGTGGTCAGACCACCGATAAACCACATTCAACTAATCATATATATATATATATAGTAATATTGTTATTTAATTTTGTACAATTTGGGTGTTATTTACTTTTAATAAAAGTGTGGTTATTTATTTATTTATTAAAGGGCGGCTCATTTTCGGTTTTGGCCAAGTCAATCCTAAATTTTCGCTTTCGATCCAGAATTTTCGTTTCGGTGCATGAGACGCTTTCTGAGCAGCAATAATATTTCCATCAAATGCAATCTCCACGGAGTTAAACCTCAAGCGCCTTCTTACCTTAATGGTTTTCGTTTGTAGTCTAAGTCCATTTAAAGTGTTAATGGCTTTTTCTGCATCCTTTGGATCAATGTAGTTAACAAATCCATACCCGAGACTCTGTCCTAGATGGGAATAAAACCAGGAAGAATTAAGGAGCGATCATTTCACGGGGCAGTGTGTGATTTTCATTAACATATGTCCATTCTTCATATAATAGCAAGGACACAAGACACTAACTCTATTGAGAATTCTCTATATATACAAATGCAGTAGTTTTGCTCATGAAAAAAAAAAAATCACAGTTTATAATAAATTGACAATAATATCATGTTTTTTTACACAAACAATATTTACCAACTGTGTGACCTTGCTTTTCTTAAAGTGCTCCTAAACTCCATATTGACTTGTTAGGCAGAGAATCCTTTGTGAATGTTGTCCTGATTTTGAATACATTTTAAAATAATATATTCTATGCTAATGGCCGGTGAATCCATTACATGTATATAACCCAAACGTGGGTACAACATGCACAACATGTTAAGTTTATACAATATAGAAGCATGACACACAGAGATAAAACTAACCAAACAGTACTTTTTCTCAAATAAAAGTAGTATCCCCATTGGTTTGAACTACATACATTATTACTTTTTCTTAGCAAACAGCCATTCTTGTTTAATTTAAAACGGTGATACTTAATAAATTGCAGAAAAACTGGATTTGTCATTGTCAATGTGCTTGACCCTATTAAAATAAAGACAAGGATCTAACTGAGGAACATAAGGGGTTGTATAAAGAAATATTCTAGGGAAAGATTCTACATATAGAGCAATCGCCATGGAAACCACTGGGACGTATACTAGAACTTCTCGATACATTAGCCTTATTGATTCAGTTTACTTATGCGTCAAATTATCAGCAATGAACTTTTTTGATAAAGGTTACACAGATGTCCCAAAACTGTGATACAGGGTACCTTGTCCCTAAAATGTATTTACTTACATGCTGTATATAATCAATGTATAGGTTCTATAAAGTGTGCATATCAATGAGCTTTGTCTCGGCACTATATGGGCTTTCCAGCCGTAGGAAGCCTGCGCAGTAGCCATTACAGAAAGCCTGCCTCACAAATGGTAGCGATTCTCATGAATAATGCAGGTAAGTACGTCACGCCGGAGGAAGCCGCGGCAGATGTGCATACAGAAGAGTCAGCAGAGTAATTCTAAGGTTAAGATAATACAATCCACAGGGATCAAAAGGTAAAAATAACCCGTCTCACGCGCACAGGCAGCAGAATCAAAATAATTCTGCTGGTTACGTGTATTTTGCTGATAACACACAGTCCTTGTTCAATGTCACCGCCAGACTGGCAGCTTTTCGAGGCCAACTTGTAAAGCTCATAAAAACCAGATATAAGGAAAACGCTATTTATCTGCAGAGTCCGACTATGATCATGATGTATCTTTGATAATAATAGACTTTCTTTCGTGCTTGCTGGCCGCAGGACAAACAAAGGGAATGTCTTAGACAAAGGCACGGGGCCAGCACAATGCCTTAACCGTGGTGGGATCTCGACTAACCCCTTCGGTGCCAGAAAACGCCAAGGAACACATCTTTATCACGCAAACCGGAGCAATTCAGTGATGAAGGGCTAAATCGGAGTCAGTTACCATAGAAACTAATGGAATGTTCCCGAAGATTGCTCAAGAATTAGCATTCGGCCCAGAATTGTTCCCGTTCTGTCTTGATACAAATGCCCATCGGTGTAATCCCTACATGTACCGAAATAGTTAATACAGGATACTATACGTCATATAACGCAGGGCTGTTCACCATAGAGGGAACATTGGATAGAAGATGCTTTGAGCTCAGCAGTCAAAGTGTTAACAAAACGGATTGCCGTTAATTACAGGGGATCTGTACACATCCTTTCACCGGATGCAGTAAGCAATTTACGCCACATCAATTGAGGCTACTGATTGGATTATTTTCTGTCAGATGGAAGATACAGTTTAGCAAATTAGCTATTTAAAAAAAAATACTTAAAACACTTTGGGGTTTTTTTACATTTTTTTTTTACCAGAATTGTAATTCAGAAATTATTTATTTATTTAAGCTACAGACCTCGAAACACAGATCAGTCCGCCATAAATATCTAGTGTTGATATGCTGATAGGCTAGTGTGATAATAGGATAGATTATATTTGTGGCTATTAGGGTTCTTACCAAAAAGCGTTGGCATAAAACCATAATTGTGCGCATGTACTTTGTTTTAGTTATAACATATTATATATATTTGAAACATTTATATGTTTGGGTTTTATTAGGGAGAATAAATAAAATGTGGAAGTTCTGCACATAATCTATTTATATTATAGATAGATCGATATATATATATACACCTTGCACATGTCTTGAAATGAAATGATTACAGATCACATAAGCAACTGTCATTAATACCAGCATCAAAAGTGTCCTTAAAACTGAAATGTATATAAAATGGTAAACAAGACTATTTTTAAATGACATAAATCCTGATAATCTGAGCTATGCTGCAGTGGAATAATTCTGGAGGAATTTTTCTTGGTATCCACATATCACAGTGTGCTAAAAATATGTTCTGTATGCTATCTCTATTCTACTCTATTCTACCCTAAAATGCATCATGCTTTCAGTGCGTAACATCTTCCTCTCCCACCACCACGCTCTCACATATACAAATTAGCTTTATTAACTACTAGAGTGCCAAGGGACCTACAACACACATCTAAAACACTGGTACGGGGCTATATTATACCAAAAAGCAGTAACAAACACTACTGACCTTTCCCAAAGATAGAGCCCTCTTCAGTAAGGGGTTTCCATTTTGTGCCAGTGGCTAAATCCTTGAAGTGTTCCTCGAATTGTGTGCCTATGGCAAAAATCCTTAATGAATAGGGCCCAATAATAGTATTGTTCTGTATATAATATATATATCACACACGTACAATATGAAATGAAACCAGTGCATCCTCTCCTAGCAAGACATAAGACAGGGGCAACAACATGGGGTCCTTAAAAGTAAGCACGAACAAATAATCTATGTACCTTGTTTATCATGTATTAAACTTTACATCATATTTCTGGCTTCTTACCGCTACCTGCAAGCACTTTCAAATAAGACAGAGGCATTCTAAGTTACTTTGCTCCATGCATCTACCAGCTATTCTGCCAATCCCCTATACAGACCCTACAAGTGAATGTGTTTTTTTAATCACAGGCTATTGACCTAAAACACCCAAACTGCCATTAAAAGGCTAACATTTTGGGGATGGTATTTTTCTTTTTTTTAATATATATAAAATATTCACATTTTGCTTGTACAAGGAGGATTTCAAATATTATGTATTTTCTTTATCTACAGTTGGTATATACGTATAAAAATTGTGTACAAATCAAATTATACAAGAACATTAATAACCTTCCAGTTATGTACATCTTTTGCAGAGTCTTACAGAACGCTTTGGTACTCAAGGTGTTAACGTAGAATGTGCCTTAAATATACTGTTAATATACCTTTGCGGCAGGTCAGCTGCTGGTCTAGCTATTTATTGGGCTTGATACATTTTATTCCCGTTATTATTAATATTCGTTAATTGATATTAGGGTATGTTTCGAGGAATGGATGCAAAATATTTGGGGCACTATGTTCCCTAAGACCAAACATGGTACATAATTAAAGAAAGAATACAAAGTTCCATTTTTTCTTTTACATAAATGAAAATCAGCCAGCCTCCTGGAGGTAAAATAACTAATTATTCTCCAGGGACCTTTTTGTTAGTGAAATATTTACATTTTTCGCTTCTGTGTTTCTGTCTTTGTCGTCAGTGATATAATGGCCCATATCAACATACTACGAGATCGAGCCGCTTTATCTAATAGATATAATTGGCATGTGGCCAAAGGCCACTACACAAGAACCGAGCCACCAGCCGGATATGGCACGTATACTATGCTGTTATATCGTATTTTATTTAATGTAACTAATAGCTTATGTGTCTTCAGTAACCACATGAATCTTGCCATTGGGATAAGTTGATGGGGTACCAATTAACATGGTGTTTTTTGACATCAGGTCATGCTGGTATTCCATATCTACCCCATAACAGTTATCGGCAACACGGACCTAGCAGCTGTATACATTGATTAGGACTCATGGCCAGCTGTAGGGACTGTCTTGACCCAACAGAGGCTATTGGCAACTATGCATGCTAAACTGCTTAAGAATATCCAAAATCTGGCATTGTTTTAAAAATCTGAATATTAACAAAACAAAAATGAAGGAGAATCCTACGATTTGTACTAAGCAGCAGACAGGTGCATACGTTGAATAACAGAATAAAATGAGATGGGAAACACCAATGTCTATGTCACCCCCTCCCCAACAAAAAATGTTTCCATCACATACATATCTCCCAGGGATTGTGAGAAAATCTAATGGGAAAACCCATATGGAGACTACAGAATAAATTGAAGATTATACCAGGCACAGGATGAAGCTCTGCAGCTGCGCCCAATTAACAACCCCCTTTTTTTTAACCCATTAAGGGAGGAGGAAATGAAGTAAGCAGCTCTTAAATACTGTCCAGGCGTAGAAGAGAGCATCTTTCATAATACTGCCTTGTATTTTAGCTGTGTGATATCGGCATAGCAAGAAACTGTAGATTAAAAGGCACTGGGGTTTGTTTACTTATTTTTTTCTCTATTTTTGACACTGGGGTGGACTTACAAATACGTTACATACAATATATTAATCATATATATACAATTAATGTAAGGGGTCTGCATGTAAAATGTATTGTGCAAGAATAAATGTTCTCAGACAGCAGCTGGTTTATACAGTACTATAAAAATGTTATTTTAATTAAATAGATTTCGGCTGAACTCAATAAGCATCTAGCATGGTAGCTTCAAGTTCAGATGATTTCGATACCTTTACATATATTCTCAGGAGGATACTGATAAAGACCCTGGAAATAGCCTCCAAGTTCCATTTAGCAAGATCGCTAAGATGACAAAAAAGACTCCTAATGATCTCTTACAAGATCATCTTGAAGCCATGGCTCCCTGCTACGTGTTGAGTATTGCGTAGCACAATACTTCTTACTACTCCGTACACACGGATTTTAGCGTGTCTACTCGGCAGGCATGTACACACTCCAGCTAGCTGGCTTGCTGAGATGGAGAATAGAAGAAAGAAAGAAAAACTAGGGTTTCTTTCATGCACATCCGTTACACAAAGCCTACAAACTGCAATGGAATTTCTCATCATTCCGGTAAGATAATGAGAATTTGATTTTATTGTCATTTTCTGGAGCTCATAAAGTGGATCCAGATTTTCTACAATACCATTCTTCAGCGTGTCTTTAGCATGGACCATGTGGCTAGGGTTGGCTTTCATATTCTAGATTATCCAAATCCCAATTATTACACCCATATAAAACATATCCACTGTTCCCCTTTTAAATAAACCAAGGAAGAAACTACAGTAACCGACTAACAAAACATCTGAGCTATTGCCATGTAGGTAACTAAATGTTTAACAACATTAAAATTGGCAGCATGGTTTATAATACCTACAGCCGCAATCATACAACTTTAGACATAAAATAAAGGTTGTCCATTCTTGTATTTTTTGTGTATATTTTAAAATACTGAGTATGTAAGGCATATAGGGGTCATCATTTTCTTTTTCCTCTTTTTTTTACTAGAAAAAAAGACAGATACAGCAATGGAAGATGAATGGGTAGCACATGGTCATATAATTTAAATTATTAAGCAGGCTGTGCCAATTCGTAGCGCAGGGTTTTGTTTTATAATTATGTTTCTGCTGAACAGGTAAGAAACTTCATCATTCTCCCTTCTGGCTGCTGCATGGCTGCAATGGTTCAGAAGAGACCAGTTTTACTGCTAATTTAAAAAGCCAAAATTAATTACATTGTGAACGAGAAGGTATAATAAGCTTGCTCTTTGACTAAATTGTTTTTTCCCCCTAATTCCAACTCAGCATCTTTTCAAAGACAACAATAGAGATTCTTTTATGTTACTTCTTTTCCTAAAGGAGAGTATTTGTCTCCGGTGTAGAGGGAACATAATCTGTAATAACCCATTTTATTCACAAAACCGACACCGAGCCAAGTTTGTTCACAAAGCAAATCTGGCAAAATATATTTATCTATTCAATGCGGGGAACTCATCAGGAACTCATCGGGACTCATCACCTTGCATTTTAAGTCTTCCTAGAGATACAGGGTTCAGTTGTGCTTGGTAGGATCTTGCAAGGGTTTCCCATTCCTCAGAGCCTTGACCAACTAGACTAAGAATTAATGGATTGCACTATAGCTACAACTCTTTAATTAGGGAATTATTAGATGTTAACTGTTTGTAACAACCACAAAAAGACATGTTTGGAGCACACATGCCATTTTACGTACAGCTACTGTAAATGCTGGAGTGTCCCTGCCTCACCCTCCCTACTTACCTCTATGGCTGTTGTCCTCCCTGCTAAGTGCCAGGATATAACAGAGGGACACGTGGTACTGAGTATTGATACTCTGGTGGCTATGCTACGGTAAGCGCATGTCTCCATAATATAACAGGCCCACTGAGCAGCAGCACACTGTGGAGTGTTATCGCCCCAACAGGGCAATATGACCCCTTTCTTTTTTTGGCAGAAAATGGCCTATGGAACCTGGGATCTGACCTCATGGCCTTAGTCCAAGGTTCACCACTGGATATCAACCTAGCCTGCGGTAAAAATGCATAGGGCAGTTAGCTTTACCAGTTTTTGTTTTATTGAAGCCAAAGGGCTCCTTGCTTCACTGTCGGTGGAAATGCAGGGTGACCAAGTGCCTTTGTACTTCTACGGTGGACCGACAGGTCCCCAATCTGTTGTTTCTAGGATCAAACTCTCAAAAAAAAAATGCTAAAGCTTAGACCCCAGCAGAGGGGCCATATTTTCTTGGTCCTGCTCCAAAAAATGGGGAACTTCTGAAGACTTCAAGAGAGATGATGATCAAAGTCAAACTTCTAGTCAAACATCTAGTCAAACCTCATCAGATATATAAATACCCTAGGTGCTATGGATGCAGTTTAACAACATGGGCTACATGCCGATCACTCCAGTGCAAACCCGTTGCACTATTATTATTTTCTACGCAAAACACAAACCATCTTCTGAGTACTAACATAATCAATTTCCGGTTAGTTGCTGGCAGCATTCAGCGGGGAATATCGCATTCTATGGGGATCAATACACCCATACTGTATAGTATACCACACATAACACTGCTCTCCAGCGCGGACAAGTGATATCAGGAGTATCTAAAATTCATTAACCTTTCATATTGTTATTAGCTGCCATCAGATATAGGAAAAGGATGAGGATCATTAAGATGATGTACCTTCTTATTTAAACTCTCTTTTTAAAACAAAAGTTAAATAAGTAAATGATTAAAAAAAATATTTATAAATAATCCCTAAAAATTAAAATGAAAGCCAAAAAAAGGGTTAGTGGAGACTTTTCATAAAACAAGGTCTGTCTATTTCACCTTAAATGTAATCTTAGTATTTCCTCCATTGTTATATTTCAGAAATATTAAACATTTTTTAAAAAACAGAAAGGGATGATGCATGTACCTGTGATTTTGTCTCGCACCAATTTGCAGGATTCTATCTCTCCAATGCTTCCAAACAGACTCCTGAACTCTTCCTGCGTCATGTTCTGTGGCAAGTAGTTGACTATGAGGTTAGTTTTGCTGTCGTCTGTGGCTGCCCCCGTCTGCATGGGGGAAGGGCAATTCCTACTGTTGCTGGATGGTCCATTGCTTGTATTGGAAGTTGGGCCATTCGACACCTGAGGTTCCATGGTGCTAATTATCTGAAAGGTACAAAAAAACACGAACAAGGGTTATTTGTCATGTGAGTATGCATGTGAGATATCATTTTTACGGTTAGCGTATTTCCATTATGCCTTATTTTTCACCAACTATATTATAAACCACGTACAAAAACAGCACGTACCCTACAGTGAGTTCCATTTCTCAGCGTCACAGTCACACTTAACTGAATTGTTACAAAGATAAAGTATCTACCAATAAATCACTCTAATTCTGAAACTCTATGGAAAGATCACTACAATCTCCCCCGCTCCCTCTCTCCCTCTCTGTCTCTCTCTCCTCCCTCTCTCCATCTCCCTCTCCCCCATGAACACAGTAACTTGTTCTCTGCATGCCTAAGAATATTTAGTCAGCTTTTCAAGTCTTTAAAATTCAGTGCTCAGGTCTGTATTCAGCTGAATCTTATTATGAGGATTAGCTATTCTGCAGAGCCAGGAAACATAGCTTTACATCAACCCTAAAATAACTCCTTACACACAATGTCCCGCCATAATAGCACGACTCCACATCTGATTTTCCAAACCAAATCCGTAAATGTTTTATACTAATTATATATATATATATATATGACAACAGCACGATGGTAATTTTCTTGTTAAATATTTTATTCTGTTACCCCTGGGCTATGCTGCAGTTGTGCCTGAAGATACCTACATATAGCCAATCGCTGTAACCTTTTCAGCTGCTTGATTGAACATGTCTTTATGCTATTAAATCCATGTATTATTAAAATGAAAGAAAAAAAGAATAGACTGGATGCTAAACACTCATTGACACCAATACAAACGACACACAGTAAACACATTTTTTTGATGAGAGAGGTTTTTTTGTTTTACAATAGTTATATATTTTCCAGACAAGTAAAAAAATAAATAAAATATATATATATATATATGTGTGGCTAGCTTAAGACAAGCTAAATCCCATCACATGATATCATGGTTAAACGCCCCTCCCCATTGTAGCAAAAAGACATATCAAACCAACTACTAAATAATCAATAATGTTCTTAACAGTGGCCACCCTCCTTAGACCATATATATTAGATTTAGTTGTACATATTGCATATGTAGCCCATATAGATATATTTTGTGCTCATTGCTATGATATCAAGAAGCCGTCTTAGGCTGCCTGCTCCATTGACCAACCGTTGCCCCAAGGCAAACCTCAGATTGCAGTTAATGTTTTGTAGAACAGCACCTTTCATTTGTCTTCAATAAGCACATTTTGGACTGTGTTCTACAGTAGGGAATACTAATTACACCAAGACAATAATACAAAAATATATTCATATTATATACATAAAGCAATCGCTTGTTTTAGATCATCCTTGATATAGACTAAATAGAAGTCACCTTGCACTCTACGCACCCACAGATAAAATCCCTCATATTCTAGTAGATATACCAATAACAATATTGTGGATTATTATGTTCTATAAAGTTTGGGGTATTTTATTAGTAATACATTGTATACCTTGTATAGAATGGAAGTATCTAAAAGCAACATCCTGATGAGTGTAATGCTATGAAGAAAATATTACATTTATATTATTTGTATTAACTTGGCAAGCATCATTATCAATCCATCACTTAAAGGTTCTCTAAACATAAAGCAAAAATTACCTACATTTGGGTTTTTTTACTAATGCATTTTGGGTATGGCAGAGAAACCAATGCCCATGGCAACACACAGGGGTGCACATTTCATTTTTGACTAAGCGTGTTCAGAATCAAGGGTTCATTTATTTTCCTTGTGTTCTGACAGCTGTATAAAATATGTCTGCGAGCTGTAATAAAGTGTAGGCAAGGTTTTCCAGGCAGGTGACCCACAACCCTCTCTCCGCCTGACCTCTTCCAGCTCAGCGATTACTGGCTGCCCACATGGTCTGCTTCTGCCACTTTGTGAATTTGCCTCCATTAGTATGTAAAGAGGAATCTTTCAAAGCACGTGTGACACCTGGTGGCACTTTGCACCTGCTCAGCGGATTTGCTCATTTCACGCTTGCCGCTTCCTATCAGAGATTTTCGAAAACATACTGAGACCGTAAAAACACTCTGTACACATACACAGCATAGGACCCCTCGTCATTTGTGAGCTTAAAGCGCCGGTAAACATTGTTCTATGTTTGAGTAACAAAGAATGGTCACTTAATTACCACTGATCACTTTCTTCTGCCTACTTTCTCTTGGTCCACATGAGCGGAGTTGGTCACCGACCACAGAAGCACCACCAGCATCCGTATTAAGTGTTGTTCAATCCTGCGCGTCTAATGCATCTCTACAGGCGGCATGAAGTGATTGGCAGTGGCTAAATAAAGCATTTTTGTTTTCATTTATGTAAAATAACGATGGCGCAAACCTATACAAATTGTCAAAAATCAATGAAAGATCTATTTTTCTTGATTTAAATGTAACAGATGCAGAGACTCATGAAGCTATTCTAAACGTAAGACAAGACCTTGAGTTGATTAAGGTCTGAGTCTTATATCAGGACAAATGGGCAGACTAGATGGGCTAAATGGGTCTTATCTGTGGTCAAATTCTATGTTTATTTCTTACCAAAGGTTAAATTATTCCAAAAAAAACAAACTGGATTTTTTTAATATAATTCAGAAAAAAATTGCTTGCTCCCAAAATACCGGTTGAGGCTCGACAGAACCTCATCTGCTGTGTATTATTTATATTTTTTTTTACATTTCGCCTGTTTCATTTTTACAATGATTCATTTTGTAAAATCTAGGTTGATTTCGGCTGATAATATGCAAGCGCATGCGCTCGTGTTCCGCCTGCTGTAATTTTTATTCCCATTTCATACTTTTCAACAGAACACTGCTTTTTAGACAGCAAGACAAATTATTCTGTGTCTGAATGCTTTTAAAAAAGCAAATTAATTCTAGCAGCTAATGATTTAAATTGTGGCGTGACCCCTATCTCTAATTTACACTTGAATTATTTATCCAGGAAACGGCGCAGTCAGGAAATCTGAATCATACCTTTTTACTATTTAAAATGCCAGGCTGATTAATTAAGATAAATACAGCGGGGATAAAAAGTTACATTTATCTGTGATTATAATTTAGATGTTGGCAATTGATTTTTGCAGAAAACAATGAGCATATTTTTGCTTGGATGTGGAAACTTCAATATTTCAGCGAAGATAAACATGCCCCGGAGCAACCCGACTACATGAACAGCACACAAATTTGGCATCTTATTTCCCTTTTGTGTTCATCTTAAAGGGACACAGCTCCCCCTAATACTCTAATCGGAGAAAAAAAAGGAGCTTTGGAGGTTATGTAAAAACAAGTGTTCCTGCTATAGAATGCACACACATCAGGAATGCAATAGATGGATATATAAAAAAAAAACAAAATGTATCCCCCCCTAGCCGTCATGATTGATTTGTAAAATGACATGTAAAAAAACAATATATTTTCCCTGCATCTTTTATACAAAAAAAAATTCTATTTTGGGTACTTGGGTACTATATTTACCAAAAGAAGAAGACAGAATTAAAAATTGGGGACATACAATGTAATTTATTAAAATGTTTCGTCAATGTGGGCTGTCGCAAGGACCTGTCGGCTTCTGATCCCTGTCTGTTGTGGGTTGAGACAGTATGGACATCATTCATTGCACAATGGGGTCGCTAATGCCTTTCATCTCCATTCCTACAACTCTCTTGGATGCGGTAAAAGCATTATATTACTTTATCATTTCATTTTAGGATTCTATACCCCTGGTAAAAGGATCGTTAGGAAATGGAAACATGTTCTAGCTTACATGTCATAAAAGGTGCAGTAAAAGCAAAAGATTTTATGAAATCCATCTTTTCTCTGTATCTCATCTTGTTGAACGGAACACAACAGTAAGCAACCCACAAATTGATATAATCTACGCTATTATTTTTTTCAGCCAGATTGAAATATTAGTTTTCATAATTTAATGTTGGATGTATTTTTTTTTTTTTTTAAAAAACATACTTTTGGCACCAAAAAAGCCACCCATGCATTTCCTTTGTTGAGGACATAAACATTGATTATTCATATTGTTCTGACGTTCTTCTGCCATGATTTTCACATCTGTACCGCCATCAGAATCATGACAAGGATAAGTCTATTTATAAATGCCCAAGTGGCATTTGTTTGGAAAATATCAACCCAACAGTATTTCAAAGAAGTAAAATATTAGGGGAAAAGATAGCAAACATGCTGTTTTCATCCGATTCAGAGAACAGATTGCTATTCCTAGCAGCGTGAAGAAGTCCAAAATATTATCTATGCATAAGAAACTGTTCGCTGCACCTTTGTGCCAGAAAAAAAAAGAGATTGTGGTAAATTGTGTTTCATGAAGTATTCATGAGCTCTGTTTTCATATGAATGCTCCCCTTCTTTAACCTCTTGCATGCCAGTGAAGAGAGTAAAAAAAAATGTGAGTATCATTCCTGTTGACAAAAATATTAAGTAAACCAAGATTGTATATACTACTTAGGAGTCCCTAAGATGTTGGGTTTACGCACCACTCCTTGAGTTACAGGTGAGTTGTGGGGTATGAAATGTTTCATGTCTCTTCACTGCGGCTTATGTAGGGCCAATCCTGCAAGAGGTATTACACCGGTAGTGCATAATACACCTGTAACCTGAGAACACCCAGGGTTTGACCCAGGTTCTCCTAGTGAAGTCCTCCTTCCTTGGGTCTCCAGGTCAGGTTCTTCATTCTCCCAGGGTGGGGTGGCCATGCCCACTAAAGGCTGTCTGGAGTTAATTCCACCCCCACACAAAGCCACGCCCCCCCCAGAATAGGCAGAGCTCCAGGTATCCTATCCTGAGAAGCTCCCAGGTACGTAAATGATTATTATACTACTTTGGTTTGTTCTTTATAATGCATAGTTTCTCATGAAACACTATCAGAGTGAGACTTTACATTTCTAATACATAACCCCTTTTCAGGGTGCTTTACAAAGAACAGTGACTGTAAATAAAACTGAAAGGCAACATTATCGGTTACATTATTATTTTTTGTGAGAACTCTATCATATAAATACCACAGAGAAAGATGCTTGTTTGGTTTCTATGACAACAACCTATCAGTGCTTGCTTTTGAGTCGCATGACAATTAAGCATTCCCTGAAAATTATGAATGAAATATATTTTGTACACAACTAAATAACAATTCCTTGAATGTGTTTGGACAATAAATCATCCTAGGAGCGATGTTTCTGAAGCTGGGTTTAGTCAATAAAAAAATAAGTGCAAAATTCAGTAGATGGAACAACACATTTAAGGTGAGGGGTCTTTTAGAGATTTCTGGTCCAACGATGTAATATTTATACTTAACATTTCTCAAATAATGACAACTTCAACCACATGAAAATGGGTAGTAGACAGGCAGGGCCTTTTATTTACAGCAGAAAATGGGTAACGTCATAGATGCTATCATATATGATGTATGCATCTGAACCTTTCCCTGGTGATATACAGTAGTTGCTTAAGAAATTGTCAAATTGAAATAAAGCATCCTTTTATATCCCTCAATCTGCTCCATCTAATGGGAAAACACATACAAGGAATGAACCTGAAATCACACACATAAAGAAAAATGTACTTTCAATGATTTCAAATACGGTATTTAAAAGAGAGTCTCTTTAAATAGGGTTTGGTAAACAGGAACATGCCATTGGTTGCTATGGTGATAACATCACTTTTAGATCACCCCTTTTTTATGCATAACCTCCAGCGTAAAGATGTGGCATACAGAATGAAGATCTGTGTTAAAAAATATATATATTAATAGGTTTCTTTTAAATGTTTAATAATTTTCTCAGATGTGACCCTATCCATTTTTACTAGCGGTGGAGCGAAAATTGTGAATAATATCTCTCCTATAGATTCCTCTTGGAATTCTGGGTAATAGTGGCTGAAGACCACTGATCAGTACCACCAGGAATTCACACATTTTGTGCTATGTAAAACTATAGAATTTTTCTAATAAGAAATAACTGTACCAGGTAGCTCTTCCTGAACATGATATCTGGTTTTACTAGGCTCCAAATTCCTCTAAGGATTTAATGTTCCAAAGACTGAATGTTGATATGCAGCAAAACCATTAATTTATGCCGGATAGAATTTTTCTATCTTCAAATAATCAGGAGAGTTTTACTTGGCATTTATATTCATATTCATGTCAGTGCTATGATTTTCAAAGCAATACACTGCTCGCCGACTGGCTATCAAAGGCTAACCAAACAAAGCTATAGACATTTGGAGTTTTCGAGATCGAAATAAAACACCATGCAGTGCATTCTGTCAAACTATTTCTTTCTTTTGCAAAAAAAAAAATATATTTTTAATATCAGACAGTAAAGAAGGCAAATTTATTAGTGCATTTAAGACTGAAATTTTTTTTTTGGAATTTACCCCATGCGCCGGGCTGGCTATTCTGATTTTATTTATTTTTTTTGTTTTGTTCCAATGTTATCATAATCAATTGAGAATAATAAAAATAGGAAATACAAAAATAAGAAAAAAAGAAAAAACTCAAATTACTAAATAATGTCCAGGAGTCATGTCTACTACATGTAGGTAAAAAAACAAAAATTTGTTAAAAATTAGATAATTTTCATTTTTTTTTGCAACCCTCGCAGCATGTCGCTTCGAAACACTACTCAGTTACTTACCCAATAGAATGCCCCATGTGTTAGGCAATGACGCTGGGTTTCTGTGCGTGCACTTGCACTGAACCCATGCATTGATAAGCTTCCAATGCACAGCGCCCCTTGTGGCTGGTTTAAGAACTGAACCCAGTATCTTCCAGAGTCTGCCAGATAGAATAGTGTACCAACAAAGAGGGGTGATGTATGGTGATGGAACAGTATGCATCAGTAAAGGAGCTTTAATATTTCCTTAATACAGATTAAATAAAGAGAAATAAAACATGACTGTTCCTTTAATGTCTTGAAATTATATGGAATCACCAATTCTTGATGCTGCGGCCTTATGCAAACTCATGGTATTATATGAATTATGTATGCATTGAGAAATGCTGCGCATTAGGTTTTTTGGTAAGATGCCAGACAATTGCTAGTTCTTCTTAGGCTTCTCTGCATTACCTTGTGAAATAACCAAAGTTGATTAAACTCCCACAAAGCTACGTATAAAATGTACATGCATATCGTATACAAGTAAAACCCAATTTTAAAAAAGCAACTTTGCTGCAAATTTTATACAAAAGTAACTATGAGTCAGTAACGTGAATAAACTCACGGAGAGTAGCTTATTTAAGTAAAAGACTAGAAAGCACATTTTGCTTAATATACTTTTTATAGTTCTCTTGTCATTTGCCAAGAATCAAGATGTCATAATTAGTAGTTGAAAACATTTCTACATACTGTGAGAAGGACAACACCCATTGTCAATATCAAAAACAGGCATTCTTAACCTTTGAGATAGGAATAAATACCTAAATAACCACGATCTACTTCCACCTAAGGGAAACACCATATTTGCTTTATCCTGAAGCATCTCAAAGAATGTGCCCATGGACTGGGATGTATGTTTTGTAAAGTTCTGATTATAGACCTTATATCAGCTTCTGATCACTCAAGTCGGTGGTGGTGGTTGGGTAGTGTGGCCTATAAGTATTACAGAATCAACACATTCTACATAATTCTGTCCTTCTACTCACCAACAGTTATACACCTCAAAACATGATCTGGTGGCCTTGTCTTATTTAAAAAGTTACTTCCATTGCTATGGTTTCAAATAGGACAAAACCCAGAAAAAAGCCAATATCATCTGTTTTTACTGCATATCTCTTACCACAATGGCTCACACTCATCCTAACATCTTCAAATATAATAAATATAATACAAATCTACACATCTAAACAGAAGCCATTCAATCTGCATTATAAACAGTTAGGAAGATGTCAGGAGTATTAAAATAGACAGATATTCCCCCCATAGCACATATATTTGCACAACTTTTGTGTATCATCTCCCAGGTATGATATGGTCTTCTCCTTCTTAATGATTCCTCACTGTGTATTGATTTGATTGAAGAAGACCTCATTTCTCACATGGGGCAATCCAAGGTGTTTCACCTACTAAATTGTATTAGATTAGGCCATTACTGTAATAATAATATCATGCTCTAATATGCCTGAACAAGAGAACAAGTAGTCTAAAAGGTCTAATTCTATTCAGTTAAGATAAAGGTATCATTTTTGTCCATTTTTAGTTCAGTGTCAGTGGATAAAAAGGGACACCGATTTGCGCATGCTGAAGAGCTTGGTCAGTTCCTCAAATGATGATTCCGAGGCTTGTGACTATTTGGGGTCCCTATATGACAATACTAGTGTTGTTACCTTGGTCCCAGTGAAAAAGCCATAAAACTATCCAGTAACAATCATTCCATTTTGCTACAATTTAAATGTCCAGGAGCAGCAGAACTAAAAACAGAATATAAAATAAACTTGAAAGTTACTGGAAATGTTGTGACATTCTAAGGGTGCTAAAGAAACTTAAAAAAAAGAAAAAGACCTTTCTAGTATAAGATGGTAGTATATTCAGGATTAGGCACAGAGGGGTTAACTGTATGAAATAGTGCAAGGCAGCATCTTCTCTGCAAGCATTGCATTTTGCTGTGTGGAGTCCAATCATTGAAAATGTGCATCCACATCCATTTCGATGACCTTGTTTCTTGTACGTCATCACCATAGCTGCATCAAATTGTACCGAACAATTCTTTAGCCTATTAAAATAATCCCGATTTCTAGGTGATAACCACTAATGGTGGGTGGTAGGATAGAGTACCAGACAAGGGGGACCCTAAGCTTGACGGACCAGTCCCTCTCTCCTCTTTCCTCCTCCAAAGTCTCTGTTTTAAAGAACCTAAGAATGGGCTGGGTATGAATCACAGGGTTCTATGGCATTAGATGTTTACGATAATGAAACTGGATGGATTCAATGCCTGAGATGAGTCTATCACAAGCAATTAAATAGCAATCCTCCTATAAACTGGAATAAGCTGAAAATAAAGTGATACATTTTAGTTCACATTTTCCTTTTGCTGTGTATTAGGGGAATAGCTATTAAATTATTTGTATTCAATACAGCCCAACATGACCCCCCCACCCCAAATCGCTTACTCAGTTACATAGTTATTAATAGGTCATAATGTGACATAGAAAGTTTTGGTAAAGCCATGCTGCCAATCCATGCCTCCGACCATGTTTCCTAAAATAATATTGTGCCTCTCTGGCTTTTTGCAATGTGTACCCCAGAGCATGACATAGCTCCGCCATTACATTTTCTATACACGTGGTACAAGTTGCTTGGGAAAAAAAACAAAAAATGATTCTAAATTCCATTGAAGCCACAGAGTAACTTAATGATCACATACATTTTATAAAATTGTATTTTCATTTTTCAAAGGGCAGCTTTTGCACATAGCATTGATATTCATGGAAAATTATAACGTGAATTGTAGATTTAAATTGATATAACAATAATTTCAGATTCTCTGTAGGTTAGAAAATCACAGTGTACTGTTTTGGTTAGAAAGACTATATATTTTTTTTAACAAATCATTTGGTAGTGATTTAGTGAAGTTAGTCAAACTGTTTGGATGTTTGGACCAGGTATATATATATATATATGTAGAGTGTATATTTGATTCGATCCATGCCGCATTACTATATATATTCAGTTCCATGTAATAAATTAGTAGATTGTCCACCAAACCTATAAAATGTATTAAAACAATTTTCAATAATTGTGCCAGCAAACATGTCTGCACATCACCAAGGTGTCAATCGTATACTCCCCTGGTTGCAAAGATCCAGATAATAAAATAAAAAGAATAAAACTCGCACCTGCATGGTGACAATATACTGGAAAAACACTCAAACGGTTAAAAAAAGATCACTGGTTACAATACATGTATTTTTATATTGTGCCGTGCTGACGGGAATGCTATGACGACCATGTCCTAAAAGCCTATCAGTCATGGGTGATTAAAAACACAAAAGGTCGTACGAATGACCTTGTGTGTGCCTTAACCTGAATGCCTAGAGAAAGCCTCTTAATAAAGGCCAGTAAGTATTTGGGTGTCTACCTTCCTACCTTCCACATGACAAGTGTAGGTTTATACTTTGACCACTAGAGCTTCAATAATAAGGCAAACCTTTTGTGCTGGATGGATAGAGACTGATAGAACTCTTCATTATACATGGAGTGATCCTAAAATATTTCCCCAGAAAAATGTTGCCAAACTATGGGTGTTTATTCACCAAACTGTAGCTTGGAAGCGAGTTGAGCAGGGAGCTTGGCACTTACTGCTGTTTGCCCTGTCTAACATGTGAATAGATCAAGGAAATGAAGTAATACCTCCATTGAACCTTTTGGTTTGGTTAGCAGGTGCCTCCAATAATATGGATATCTTAAAAGGTCTCAACCAGTTGTAGCTCTTAGCTATGGAAAGGGCTTTCAGCTAATATGTATTACTCATAAAAAATACAGACAGCAATGCTGAGTAGAAATGCCCACGGGAATTATCACTGTTTCTAAAAATGTCTATGTCATAAATTGAAATGTTGTTGTGTATCAAATAGGAAACATTCTAAGACCATCAATTGAATGTCCCACCAAGGGCATACAACCCAGCGAAGCTCATTCTAACGGACAACGAAAAAGAATACGTTTTCTGGCAAGACACAGGAAGCTCCCTGTGGTGAAGACGATGGCAACAATGGCGAATAAGCCACAAAGAAAAGCACAAAAAGGAATGTTGAATCAGTTACACAATATTGTCCTGAACAGTTTGCCACACACTGTGATTCCACCCGGACAAAAGTTAAATAGTCCAACTCGTAATCCATAAAACCAAACGAGAGCTCCAGGAACTTTAAAAACCCAAAATAAGACCATGATAATATTGCCCAAAGCTGCTCATTAACTTTAAGTTCAACAGCAGGGTTGAATTTAATGGATTCTGTGTCTCTTTTTTCAACCAGAATTGCCATGTGATAGCCAGGTACCCCTGGGTTGTCCTTTTTGGGAGATCTGTTAATTTTAGAACATGTACCCGATGGCTGTTGTCAACGTTGTTTACATTTGGTTCTCCTGATGTTCCAACAGCAAAGCTTCACCAAAACCATTCAAGATCTTCGCCTAACACAAGCAAATACTGTGGCTCTATATTTTTATTTAGGAGATTATGAAGACCAACACGCTTTGAAGAATGTATGCATGAAGCAAAGGATGAGAAGAACACAATTGTACCAGTCAACATTTGTGAAATTCTGTTAATGAATACCTAAGACTAGTATGGTGGTCTTCTTACAATAATGATACCTACAACTAATCTGTCTGAAGTTTTTGAACCAGGAATTGGAAAACCTTAGCTCCTGCTATTCATGGCGGATGATGGGAACTATAGTTCATGGGCTGTTCACCTCTTTCAGGCAATGCATGTACAAGAAGATTAATTAATACAACCAATATATTTTAGTCCTCCGCACAACTGCTCTCGGCTTCTCAATGTCCCTACACTGTCAGTAGTGAACAAAAACCCAATATATGTCGTGGACAATGCTTGTTGAAATACTGGAATACGTGGAATACTTGAAATGTCCACAAAATAGGCAATAAATGAGATTAAGTAAAATATCTTATTACTTATCTTTTCACTGTAAATTGTGTTCTGCGCTCTGAAAAGCAATATATCATAAAAGTCAATTTCAATTATGTTGACGCAGAATTTATTTTTCCCCCCCTCTCTCCGGTTATTAACTGTCGCTGAGCCGCAAATATATGCATCTTAATCTTTCCTCTCTACGAGACTTTCTCCCAGTTTAATGGACGGCTGGTTCGAAACGTTTAGTTTTATAAGATGCTGAGATTGTTTTTTCCTGAAATAAAATCTGTCATCCTTTACCAAGGCTCTGAATGTGACAACGCCCCGGGTGAGAGGTCAACGCAATTCTGCTTGTTTAAATGCCCCACGCAATCAATATCACCAAGAACAATCGAGTATGCAATACATAAATTCTGTTCCCTTAAGACAACAGAGCCTCATCCACGACAGAACCCAACTCAAGCTTGGCAGGATTCCGACGATCATAAATGTGTCCTGTTTTTTTTTTTTTATTCGTTTAACCCATTAATTGCCCGAGTCAAAGTTGTACTGTAAACACATTTGGGTGATGTGATTTGTAAAAGTTGTCACTGTTTATATCTCAGGGGGACAGGGACTTATTAAGAAAGATGATTCTCAGTGCCGAACATAACACAAAAAATATATGCTGGTTTCACCCACTCACTGTGTCACAGTAAAACACTGTCGTGACCAAAAAACACATTTTTTATGGGTTTAAATTTCTTTAAAAAAGTTTCTCCCTTCTTGCCTTTTATAATTTAAAGATAACTGGAAAAAATATGAATTATTTTACATAGTAATGATGTCCTCTTATGATATAAACAAAGCCAGTGCCTGTACATATATATACATATATATATATTAACACCCACCCCACGCTCATCCGCGTTAACACCTCACTGTTACGTTTTCACCAGCAGATGGACGACCCAAAATATTTTCTTTTAGATGTGTGCCCTTAAACCTTCCCGCATCACATTTCTAGTTAATTAACCGGTGATGCCCACGTTAGTGGGAGGAGCTATGTTAATTTTTTTTTTGGATTGGTCATTCCATGCGACATGCAAGATGATAACGGGCATGCTTTCGGAAATGGTACCCGGCGAAACGCTAACTCAAACAAATTCCGATGGCATTGAAAAAATACTGCATTGCAGTACGTATTCAATACAGTCAACTGTCCCATGGACAATTATTTAAACACATGCCTTTTTTGTGTCCACTTTGGGAGTCCGTGTGTTTAAGTCCATTCCAACATATAATTCAATTCTTAATGAGTTTTTGGCTTATAATGCGCAAAAAGGAGAACGGATTCAAGTTTCCAGGCCACAAAGTGTAGGGACAACTGTATATGCGGTCGTATGTGGGACATGGAAACATTACCACGATGGCTCGTTTCATTTTGTGAACAAAGAGGTAAAAGAAGAGAGGGGGGGGGGTCCATGCAAATCAGAAGCTCTCAGCAGACACTGATGTCTTAAGAACAAAGAAACTGAAAGGAATTGGATTTAAATTGCAAGAACTGATTGTATCACAGCAAGCGGGATGTCTGTCGATGTTTAAGACACATGGTTCCAAGGGACGATCAGAATCAATGTGGGCCATAACTACTACCGCTAACCCGACTGCTCTAATCTTAGCCAGTTAGGAACAATGCAATCCATATCGGATTTCTCTCTATATGTTCAAAACTATTTCATTTACCTTTTTTTCTATAGGATTTCACCATGCACATCACCTCAAAACAAAAGATAAAATTTGAAATCTTACATTGTCATCTGTGTGTTATATGGTGACAGAATATCTTAGACCTTCTGGGAATAACGTCTAGCAGCATTTTAATTCCCAATGTCACTGTTTATATAATACGCTATATTAAAAGAAACGCTATAATGGGAAGATGTTGTAATACTTGCAAGAGCACCAGAATTTCTAACGGTTCCAATTCTTCTTTCTGAGAATTGACTTTTCTAATCTCCAATCCAATGATCAAGCCCCCTACTGGGACTACTATCGAGTGTTCTTCACACTAATAATGAATCACTGCTATAACCGAGCTGGCAAAAACTTCAAATCTCCAGAGGGGTAAATGATCTCTGCTCTGCCCACCAGAGCTTACAATCTGTCTGTTCTCAAAAGCAAAAGTGCTTCCATGCAACCGCTGAATTTATGTTACTCCAACCACTAGTAATTGGGGGGGAAAGTAGGGTCCCTCTTCTTTTTTACTGAGATGCCATCCTGAAAGAATAGAGCAACGTCTGTTGTTTCTTTTATCTCTGTTCTAACCAAGAGTTCCGAGCGATCTGCTCCATAAACAGGAAGTGTTGACCAAGGCAGAGAAGAGTAATCATTGTGTTTTAGATCTGAAAAGCACATAGATCCGCCTCTAAACAATCCGCATCAAAATGATCCAAAAGTATTATTTTTTAACTATTGTCTATTTTATGTTTTATATATATATATATATATATATATATATATATATATATTATATATATATATATATAGTCCACCCCCGCATGTTTTACAAGGAGAATCAAAATCATAAAAGACAGCTATTTCTGGAAAAAACAAGCACTCAGCTATATATGAATTTCATTCAAATGGCTTCATATTTTAAAACAAGCTTTGTCCTCTATAACATTATTCATTTAGTAAACAAGGCGAAAATTGTGGTATTGTGTGCAGTGGAGTGAAACATATCTTTTGATTATAGGGTTTTACCGTTCTCCTATACTGGTGTCTGAATGTAATTCACCATTTAACAAAGAGCAGATTAGGACTCGCTAATCGCTGTTGGTGATTTCCTAACTTTCAACCTATATCTCCCTTGAAATGTGCAAAAGATTGTAGGTTTCATTCTGTAGCATTGACAGTCTTAAAGGATATGGCAAGCTCTAAAAAAAAAAAAGATACTGGTAAGGAACTGAGTTAATTTTTTATAAAGGCTTTTTTTTAAAAAGTGTTAAAATGTTCTTTTTTTCCGGACATATGGAAGTTGAAAATGTAGGGAAAAAAAGCCTTATCGTTAAATAAAAGTGTTCTAGTCTCTGTATGTACTGAGATGCATAGCAGCTTATACCGACATATTAAAAGTGAGATTCATGGAAATTTAATGCAGAATTTCCCAACATCCGAGTAATGCCCACAATGTACAACAGCCAAGATACAAACGTATAGTGCAAAATATAGAGAAATATTTTGACAATTCCATTTTATTAGCCGGCTATCTGTTTAGAGGCAACTAGCATATCACATCAACCCAAATTACTATTGACGGTCAACACCCATCCTTTCTCGCTGATCTTGGTGGGTAACTAATCTCAGAAATATTATATATATATATATATATATATATATATATATATATATATATCAAACCATTACTGCATCCAAATAAACCAGATGTATTTAAATCTGGGCCATAATGTCTCAAATATGCATTTAAGCCGTAAATATATATATAAATAAGTAAATAGAAAAATAAACACAATAAAATAAATCCTTTGTATTTCTATTTTCTCTAGGCAAACAATTCCGGCGCTATTTTCTGTCTCTCTCGCTAGATAAAAAAACCATAGAGCCTTCTGAGGGACGGGCGATTGAAAATAGTCTTTTGGTAATTCGCTGTACATCTGTGGCAAAGACGTAATTAGCACCTATACGTTAAGAATAATTAAAGTTTTGACTGCCACAAAGAGGAGCAGATAATAGAGGTAGCCCCAGTCTGTTTTTTTGACGCCGCTTGCTATATTCCCAAATGAACGCCACCTGCTCTCCTATCTTGGCTTTCTCGCTGGTTGTTTCCTGGGTAACCTTTCACTAGCTTCCCCTTGAAGCGATAGCTTTCAGTTCGACTGCTCCGTCTAATCTTGTTTGTTTTACACCCATCAAAACAAGCAGACAGACAAAGACAATTTCTTGAGAATGGAGGGGTTGGGTGGGTAGAAAAGAAACCTGGATTTCATAAAACTACAAAGTATTTGAGCAGGGAAAGTGGAAGAGAGGGGTTTAAGGACCATATACGTATTGTACGTTTAGAAGAATATATTATATATATAATATATATATATATTCGATGGTATCCCCCCCCGCAGTGTTCAATGACAAGCTATACAGGTCACGACTGTAAGATTCAAGCGTGAGAAACCCACACAAAAGGAACATCAAGTAGTTACATGGTCTACATTTGGGCAGATAAGAGAAAGGACAGCTGTACTTATTTAACATATGTGCTTTCTGCAGCAGATGTGGGCTTTTTGTCACCCCTTTAAGGCACAAAGCTTTGAACAGCAGTCTATGGCAAAAACAAAACTGATACACCCCCCCCCGCAAAAAAAAGACTCATGTAATTCAAATGAAGATTTCACAGCGTCAAGTCTTTCCGTGATGGACATGCATTGACATTATAGTTGTCAAGCTACATTTCTAGATTGGCTGTAACACACGCTAAACACAGCAGTAAAGCGTTCGACAGGCATGAATTTCCATGAGAGGAATAATGAAACAAAAAGAAAAAAAAAAAAGAAAAAAAGCTATAGAGCTAGAAAGGATAATTGTGTAAAGCCTATAATAAAAAAAATATTGAAAAATGACATATTTAATACATCTAGATGCATCTATATGTATAATATATTTAAAATATATACAGAAATGCAGTTTGCTATAAGTCACTTACCATCTTTAAGCCATTCCACTCCATCTGTGACTATGGAGATGGAGCCTTGTAGCTTGTCACAGTGTCAAAAGCAAAAAGAGCGTTGTGTAAAAGCTGACATTCCTTCTTACAGTACTGCTGGCAAGTGAAGCTGCGAAGGACACACTCACACACACGCACACACACACATACACTGTGCGCTCAAACACACGCCAGCCTCCTCCTCTTTTTATGAGGTCACGGTAAGGAAAGTCTCTGATATGCAATATGCACCATTCACCAAGCCACTATAAATCACTGTGATAAGAGATTACCATACCCATCGCTCACACCAACTGAAATTAGCAGCAAGGGGCGAGGACCCTTCTTAAAGCTCTTGGTCCTTCTACATTTCTTTTGGGGTGGTTTGGTACCATTTGTGAAAATACACAATGGAAGAACTAGACCTAATGTAGCAACACGCCTATCTAACGTAGCAAAACACATACAATGAACGCATGACACAAAACACACCAAGCTTTATGGGGTGGGGGGGTTGCTTGTCATAAGCATGATGCGATGTCTTACAAAGAAATGACCTTGAAAAATCCCCTGCATTCCAATTTCGAATTTTGGCAGGTAACAAATCAATGAAATAATGAACTAAACAGCACAACAAACACCAATACTATTTTCAAAAGCATCACTGCACAAATATACAAGCAATAAAAAAAAAAGAAATTGTAACAAACTTCAACACAAGGTGTCTATACCTACCATCACCATTCTCAAGGGATAATTTTGAGTCTCGCTGGGCTTCGACTTTTTCTCTTCATTGATATTTTTCGGGATAGTTTTTTTTTTTTTACACGTATTTTACGTTTCTTTTTTTTTTTTTTTATATGTTCTTTGTGTTTCAAATCCACAAACCACCAGGGGGAAAAAAAAAATACAAAACTGATAAATAGTAGAAAAAAAAATATATATATAGATATATTTATATATATATAGAAAGGAATAATTAATAAAATAAAGCAAAAAAAAATAATAAACAAAATAAATACAAATGAAAAAAAAAAAAGAAAAAAGAGATAGACACAGAGGGAGAGACTGAGCTGATGCCTCTCGGAAGTAGGGTGTAGATATGAAAATTGGATAGAACCTTGCTTGAAAATTGGCTAGATGCTTGCATGCATTTATGGGACTATCTGTCAGATGAAGCATGTTTCCGATTGGCTATAAGGCTTGGGGAAGGAGTGGCTTTACAAGGTGCTATTGAATTTGGCTGCTAGTAGACTAGAAAGCTTAACTCTTTGTCTGCTGAAAGTCAGTTGCAATACGTTTACTTGACATATGTTGCACCCAGAGCCTGGAGGTTAATGGCTTCGGGACAGACACAGAAATGCTCCTTGTATCATCTAATTAATGACCAGCTGGCCACTTCTGGCTCCAAAGTATCTGATAACAGGTCACTCCCAGCATGCAAACTGTAACAATCCAAATTATTGAGCCCCGAAAAAAAGGGAAAACGAACAAAGAGAAAAAAAAATCCCCCCTACCCCCTTGGGGAGAATTAAGACCTTTTATGTTAGATACTGTTAATATTTTCTTATTATACGTTCGGTTTGATTTGGGTCTTTCTTAGATTTTTTTTTTTTTACAAGCACATGGCCTGCATGCTGACGATGCAAATGAGCTCTACATACACAAATGTCACTCGCTTCATTCTGCGTTAATGCATGCGTGGCTTTTCATCTGGCTCTGCATTCTGCACAGAAATTGATTCTTTTAAGTATGGGGAAGAGGCTAGCAGTTTGTTTTTTTTAACTGGAGGAAAAATTATTTTTACTGATTAAGACTTAAGGCAAGCAATGGAGTCGCTTTCCAAGGATAACGTGCATGCCATCATCAAGTGTGGGATGCTGACTGGCACATCTGTTCTTAAAGAGGTGCTGCAGCAGCTATGTATTTTTTTCCACAAGCTTGCGTATTGAATCTTTAGTCTAAAATCAAACCAAGTTAGCTAGAAGTCAACTGCCGAGCAAGAGCTAGCCAATACCTGTACAATGTATGTTTTAAATAAAAAATATTTTTAAGGTAAAAGTACAATGTAAATAAACTAAAAACTTAAGGTGCATATAGTGGGATTTGGGTCATATTAACCTTTTTTTTAGCTGTTTTTCATGATTTTTTTCTTGATTAAGAAAAAGGCATAGAATTGAAGTGATGTAAGAGGCTGATAAATAAATCCAGAACTTCTAGTAACAAACCTTCAAAATTAAACAAAGGCACCCACGAGATAGGGGTTCTTAAACTATGGGACATTCACATTTTGTAAAAGTCAGGCGTAAGCTGACACTTTTTGTGCAACAATATTTACATTTTGTGGCGCCATCACCAAACAGAAAGGTTGGAAAGCACATGGTACCTTTAATTAGAAATGTGATTTTGCATTTTATTAACTTGGGAATTGAACTAATCCCAGATCTGGTGATGCTGTTGTATTCAACAGGAAATGCTATAGTAGCGGAAATATATATAGATTTTTTTTCCGCACCCGAACATGAACCTTTTATAGGCCCATTGGTCAGGATGAAGAGCCGTATGCTCCTTGATATGCATGGAAGCATATTATTATTATTATTATCACTACTACATTTTATTTATACAGCGCCAGCAGATTTCATGGCGCTATTACGATTAAATAGGGATTGCTTTTGAAAAAAGGTCCTACAGAACGACGACACATGCAAGTAGCTTATCACATTTCTGGTTTGTTATATTTTTTTCACTACAATTGTAAAAATACAATTTGCAAAAAAGAAATATATGTTCTGCCTTTTTGTTACATAGGCGTCATTACTATGTCCAAAGGGATATGGAAATGCAGAAGATGGTATATGGGAGATGCAGGTTAGGAGAACTTATGCTGGAAGAATTGCTTTATCTTATATTTATTGTAGAGCACTAGCAGATTCTATAACGCTACTTAAATTGGGGGTCAGTGAAAATTAACATTAAGACTGACAATACACACCTTACGACATAATGGAGCGTAAGGAGAATAGGAGCTAAAGGGGCTTGGGGGGAATGATATGGAAGGAAAAGGGTCTGCTTGGGTAAGGATGATGTGATGTGGAGATCTTGAAGGTGAGGAGGACAGATGGTTTCTCCAGGGTGCAGGTGAAGGGTATTGGGAAGGGTAGGGTGTATGAGTGTCTGGCTGGGGGAGGGGGGGGGGATTTAGAGAGAATGTCCATCATCTTTGATAGAGAATTTGTAATTCAACCACAATAACAGCACAACTGCCTTTAAAAGTGGTAGACTAAAGCTGTACTCAGGGCGGCAGTTAAATGATGTGAGTGGGCCAGGGAAATACTCTATTATCATTAGGAGAAAAGTTCCTCTGTTGCGTTATTCATGTAGCCAATAGGTGTATAAAAGTATTGCTGGTTTGAAGAATGATGAATTGCGTTGCAACGTGTGAATGAATTGAAAAATAACTAAATAACTAAAAAAAATAAATAAATTGGTGTCTTCTTTTGGGATTTTTTGTGTATTTATTTTTGTGATTTAAAGCAATGCTATAAATCACATGTATATTCTCTAGAAGTAGAAGATATTGACTGCTGCGAAACATCTTGGATATAAATATGTTTTCATGGATGTGACATTAAATAAAAAGTTCTGTTACTTTATTAAGCCTGTCTCTGGCTATACCCCGATCCGGACTATCCCAATCCAAATTCAACTTCACGTATACTTTTGTGCCAATTACTCATATAATTCTAGATTGTAAGCTCTGAAGCCTACTCTTCTTGCCTGGAACTTTGTATGAAAGTGCCATAAGGCTAGATTGGAAACTCATGGGCAGGGTCCACAACTCCTGTAGTATCTCTGTGTGTAAGTCTAACTTTGTTATATATTTGTTAACTATGCCATATTTAAATCATACAGTGCAGAATATGTTATCACGTAATAAATAAAGAATAGGACACTTTGTATCTCAAACTCTGGGATAGAATAAGCATTTTCTATACTGATCCATGCAGTGGTACTTTAGTGTGAATAACCCCAATGTGGCTCTATTGCTTGCAGCAGTGGAATTGTCAGTGTTATGTACGCTTTACAGGGGTGGCGCTGGCTGTCCAGTGTAAAACGTATTTATTAACCCTTATAATGGGTGGCTAGTCAAAAAGCCTTCATTGCCCCTTGCTCATATTACTTATGAAAATGGCCATAACCTTTTTTGTTTATGAACATAACCAAATGCTTCAGTATATTTAGGCATTCAGCAAACTACAAACAGCAAATCTACTCATTTAATATAAAAAATAATGACACGTACAATATGTCACTTTTTTTTTACATTACCCATTAATATCAAAAGCTCTTATGATATATATGTATAAATGTATATATATATATATATACATAATGTATGTCTCCCAATCATACATGTGTGACTATAAATAAAGTATCATCCTCACATTTACAAAATTCTTGATATATTTTACTGTTTGTAATTACAATAAACTAAGGAAAGGCCGGAAAACTACAATGTTTTCTAGATACAATGGACCACATCTAGCAACAGCAATTCTACAGCAATACACTTATTCATGGTACAGACGGGATATTGACATTAAATACATATATATATATATATATATATATATATATATATATATTTACAAACTCTGAAAATCTGAAAAAATACAAACATATACAAAACGCGTGTATATGTAAACAAGCCAAGACAACACCAAGACAACCTGCTGTATATTGGGCAATGTCACCCTTGTCTACACATAATCTTCTACTATAGCTATAGCATAAAGTTTCGGAAAACAAGGAACATGTATGTCTTAAAATATGTCACCAATGGAGAGTTATTTACCCATTGTACAGCATTGTGGAATATGTTGGCTCCATATAAATAATAACAATAATAATAATAATAATAATAATAATCACAGCCCATACGTTTCTAAAAGACATGAAAAAAGAGAGATTTAACTCTTAAAGTACCAAAATTCCTTATAGTAATGCCCTACACGCCACCTTGGCACTCAGTGGGTTAAATATAAAGTAGCACACGGTGCCCAACACAGACACAAGAAACCAAGAAACAACTGCTCTAAATCCTCCAGAAACAAATCAAAGGGTGATGAGATTTCCTTACCCTAAACGAGCAGCTTTGTGAGTCATTAGCGCCAGATGTACGTACAAAGGACGGATTCCTATCGCCTCTCTCAGCCTGTCTCCAGCACACATTCTTCCCGAAGGTTAGGGGCATCTTAACATCACAAGCAACCAGCAGTGTCACTTAGAAGTCCGGATGGGCTACACCACAAGCCAACAAACACCTTACAGCCGGACTCGGTACTATCATAGGGATGACTGGCTTACTCATCAACCTCTCGACTGTCAGAAGGACCTGCAACATTCATAGGTCCCTTTGGCTGCTAAGAGGTTTTAAAGGATCATTGGAGAGACACCCTCCAAAAAAAAAACAAAAAACCAAAAGATCTTGATTTTGATAAAACCACCAAATTCTAAAACATTAGGATGTGTGCACATCAGGATAGCATGTCTTCATTAAGATCACACACACACACAAAAAAAAAATCACAGGGGAGGAAAAACATTCTTCATTATAGCAGCTTAAAAGATCAGCACAAGAAGAAGTGTCAAAATGTTACCTCGTTATTTAATAAAGCAGCATTTAGGGTCCTGGTGATCTCAAACATCTTTGCCAGAGAGAAGTAAGAAAAATAAAGGTTTTTAGCTCCTTCTGCAAAAGGGGGGGTGTTCTGTTCTGTGTTGTTCTGTCCAAAAGAGAGTCAATATTATAGAGAATTCCTTAGAGATCAGATCATCGGAGCTGAATATTCAAGGAGCCGGATTCTCCTCCTGATCAAGCACACAGGGTACAGATGGACTCAGCAGCATGGACTGCTCCTTTGCAAGGTTGCACTGCTACAAACATGGCTGTGTTAAAAGTATTCTTTCAAAGTATCAATTCAAAGCATCACCACCAGGTGGTTAGTGCTCTTACCAGCAGATAACCTTGAGGATGAAGAGACTTGGAGGCTTTTGGTTGGATGTGATGATTATCCAGGTATACTGAGAGCCTATCCTCATCAATGCTATGACAAGGTGGGTGGGCTGCGTCTAAAAATCCAGATTCATAAAAGCTGCAATCCCCATCATGCTGAGCCAACCATCTGCTGACACAGGAGATGTCCCTCACAGCTTGATAGGATAATTGATGGGCTACCTTCATCAGCCCAGCTGCTGCAGCCAGTTCAGAGTATGCCCAGAGCATCTTTTATTAAGTTATCATAAAATGCCACAAAATGAGAGAAAAACAACCTCTGGAAGACAAGGTGCAGTGGACTACAATTCCCATTAGCTGCTGGCTACCTAAGATGGAAATGAGTTGCCTGGAGCACATGAATTAGAAGAGGCTAATAATCCTTAAGGGTTAACTGTACACAGTGTTTTGGGTACAGGCTATCATAGGGAGTGAAATGGTATAGGGGTATAGACTGTAGTAATTTGACAATCCTTCCACTGTGACCAACAACACTAAGGATGATAGGCATAGTAGTCTGCAACACAGGGAAATTCCAAAGATTAATGTCTGTAACAACACCAAGGCTTTCGGTGTAGATTGTATATACCGTATTATTCTTTATTCTGGCAGACTTGCATGAGTGACACACACATTAAAGCTATGGCTTGGAGAAAAGAAGAGGAGACTTAATAGAAACATTTAAATTTAAGGGATTTAACACAGTACCGTTTATTTGAAAGGAGGAGAAATGTTAGAAAAAGAAGTCATAATCTAAAACTTGAGGGTCAGAGGTTTAGACGTCATGTAATGAAGTTTTTTTTTACTGAGAGGGTGGTAGAAACATGGAACAGCCTCCCATCAGAAGTGGTAGAGGCTAAAACAGTAAGGGGATTTTTGCATGGAATAGGGATGTTGGCTCCTGAATCTAAAACCAGGCCAACAACTGATCGATGTTTGAGTCTCTACATAATAGGGGGACATACTGGCAGGAGCTACATCGATCATTGAAATGAGACCCTAAAAAGAATGTAGTTAGATATAGAAAAGTATCTGGTACAAAATTTTAAAAGTGTCACCATAGCAACCAGCGATACATTCCTGCTGATGGGACCAATCCATTGGTTATAAGACTATATCTCAAACTTTGCTCCAGAATCACATTTCTGAGATTGTGAGGTGGCTGTTTGGGTAAGGCGCAGTGGAGGAACTACCGGGGTCGCAGGGGTCACGGCTGCAACCGGGCCCTGGAGTTCTGCCAGTCAGGGGGGCCCAAGGGGTGCCGAGCGGTTGCTGAAAACGACCGTTCGCCACCTCTTGGGCCCCTCTGACTGACAGAACTCCAGGACTCCTCTGCTCCCCGCCGCCTGCCTCAGCACTGCCCAGACTGCAGCCTTGGGAGCGTGAGGCGTCTGTCTCGGGTGCCGGCGCTTCACGCTGAGCGCCGGCATATGACGTCATATGCCAGCGCTCAGCAGTGAAGCCGTGCGCAGCGAGACAGAGGCCT
>VKOC01000004.1:20146041-20158485 GCA_009364415.1 Spea multiplicata
CAGTAAATGCTGGAACCTAGGCATGATGGGACTGTGATTGCTGTTAGCAATCACACTCCAATCATGCCAAGTCAGCCAGTACATGCTGAAACCTAGCTAGCTGCCCCCCAGCATGTACTGACTGACTTGGCATGATAGGAGTGTGATTGCTAACAGCAATCAAACTCCCATCATGCCTAGGTTCCAGCACTTACACTCATACTCATTCAAACACCCTCCCCACCCCCTTACCTGCACTGCAGCTCCTCGATGCCGCTCAGACTTCAGCAGGGGGCGCGGCCTCCCTCTGCCTTCTCTGCGAAAGCACAGAGGAAGTAGGATGTCACGTGAACTCCGCTTCCTCTGTGCAGTCCAGAAGACCCTCCCACAAGTAAGTAGCAGGGCTTGAGGTGCGGCTCGCGTAAGATCGGTTGCCCTGGCTGCCGATCTTACACGGGCCGCACCTCTCGCCCCTGCCTTATTTAAAAAAAACAAAAACAGAAAAAAGATTTCGGGCGGCCCCTTGGCTTGGGCCCCCCTGCTGCCGGGGCCCGGTCGCAATCGCGACCCCTGCGACCCCGGTAGTTCCGCCACTGGTACCAGGTCAGCCAACATGAGTCCATATGTATTCAACCAGACGAGCGGAGCCGATCCTACATAATGTATAATTTAATCAGAGAAATGACTTTTCATAATCGTAGCTGGGAACTCTCCGGCTATGACCTAGAGTCTCCGGGTAAAGCGCTCCTTCCCTGGGCCTGCAGGTCAGCTTCCCCAGACAGGCCCCGCCCACTTCATATCCACTCCCCCTTTTATGCCCTACCTACTTAAGGCTGTCTGGGGCTAGCCCCACCCCGATCAATGGGTAGTCCTGCCTACTCCCTCTTTAGTGAATAAGTCCCATTTGTCAATCACTGCTAAATCTTAGTCGTTAGTTTAATAAACACGTCTCAGCCAGAGTATATTTTCTAACTTAACATTTGTAGTTCTATTATGTTTCAGCAAACACAATGTTTAACTCACACAAATGATTCAAATTACTAAATGTCAGATACCGAAAAAATAATTTAAAGTCAGTCCTTTCCTTAGCCGAGGAATGCATTATATACCGTATATATTTACAATTCTCAAAAAACAAGTCTAGATCGTTCACATTAATTACGATTATCTCTTTGTTTAGCGTAAATGTATTCCATGGTGCTATTGCAGAAAAACAATGAACAAATGGGAGACACTTTAAATCCTTCAAAATGTCAATTATTAATGAAAATCCCAAATAATCCTTGTATTTTTTTTAACATTTTTCTAAATGCTAGCAATATATCCATTTGTAGGAAGAAAAACCAACGCTAATTTACTATCCTTTTCCTGGTATATGCTCACTGCAATACAGAGTGAAATGTTCTCTTTGCCCTTGAAGGCTGTCCTAGTAAATATTGCGCATGGATACATGTTTAGGATAGAAAGGACTTTTAGATAATATGCATGGGAATGTATGAAACAAGAGCATACAATGTGTCCTACAAGACTTATATTCTACAGCAAAACCTTTAAAGCTAATGGGATTGGATAAATGCTCAGTGAATAGGATAGATGTAGAGCACCATGAGGTGGGACAGAACACCCTCTGCAGACACAAGTACTTATCCATGCCCAGCAGGGCCCACCATTGTAGGTGTAGGGTATGACTTGAGCTAGACCCAGAATGATTTGGGCTGAGCCATGCACCTGGAGTAAGCTCGCACTGGCTTGTCAAGCCATCAGAGTGGGCAGACGTGCCGTGACAAGGCTAGTGGAAGGTAGAACATGCCGTATTGGGCATTTCCAACAAACAGTCCTGGCTTGGGTGAATACAGTGTGGGAAATGGAGAGGCTGAAGGAGTAGCGTAACCAGATCAACAAACACATATGTATTATTTCCCACATTAGGTTTTGGGTAAAGATTCCCGGCTGTGCCTGCAATGTCACATTGTAATGTAATTTCCAAAGCAATCCAACCACGTCTCACCTTGGCACAGTCAGCCCGCTTGGCTCCCCCTGATAACATCTTAACATTTCAGATGTTTTGACAGCTGTATCAAACACAGTGTCTCTCCCTTTCTCTTTCTCCGTTTCTTTTCCTTTTGTTTGCACAATCGATTTAAAGGCTTTTAACTTTGTCATTTTCTTCTTTGCTTTTGTTCCATTCTGCAGAAGAAGACTTTTTTTTCTCTCCCCTCCCCCCGCTCTATTAAATCAGAATAGGCTTCATCAATTACTCATGGGCTACAAACCCTCAGATCTGGAGGTGACATTAAAGGCAAAAGGATGAGATTGCTTCAATTAAATAAACAAAGGCAGAGGCCGGATACTCAATGTTTTCTGAAATGAAACTTGTGTCTGTCATCCTGTACACGCCGGCTATTTAAACTCTTTTTGGCCAGGATGGTTTTCCAAATCGCCTTATGGTTAACCTATCCCTAACAAAAAAAACCTGTAAGCGCAAACAAAATTAGCAACAAAATATGGTTTATGTCATAAAAAAGAAATATTTTCCTATTTTCCTTCCAATTTCTTCTGCCTTCGTCTCGGTGGCAGTTAACATGATGGAGATTTATGTGAGGGTAAGTTAATTGTATTTGGTTACTTAATGGAGTCTATTCCCTTTAAGTTGAGTCATCAGTCACATTAAAAGTAAATGCAAGTTGAATATACATGTCCTTGGTGGCAAAGATTTACAAAGTCTGTCCTGACTTTATCATAGGTCAGTCCTAGAGACTGCCCATCTTTACTCATTTTGTCCAACTAATCTCCATTGACCCAACCTTTAGTGAATTAGCCCAAATGTCTCACTTTTTAGTCCTTTTGTACATGTTTAACATTTATTTTCGTATTCGTTTTCAATTGAATATTTCAATAAAAATATCACTTAAAGAAAAAAAAATGAACAAAATCTAATTTTTCAAGGGGTGGGGAAACATTTTATTAAAATTACTATCTCTAGGGTAATGTTTACATCTGGTTTCTTTTTGATCACTATGGCATAGGAAACACATCAACGACTAGATAGGCAATGGTTAAAAAAACAATCAAGGGCATTTAATGCAATTTCCGACATTGGGGCAAAATTCCAGGGGGGGGGGAGAATTAGTGCCTATCCCTAAATTAGCCGGTGTCAGGCGGGATTTGTCCTTTTACAGATATAAATCCTGCACCTCTCAGTGAGAGGTTAACTAACGCCCAATGCTTGATGTGTGTCCTCTTTTTTCCGGTAAATGTGAAATATGTTTGTTCCTTTAAAGCCCATCCATCCCGCACTCTAATGGAATTTGCTGCATCCATCATTTTTTCCTGTAGTTTATGGCAATCTTTTCTTTATAGATCCTCTTAAATATGTATAAGACGGTGTTACTTATCTTGTTTACAGGGCTCCGTCCTTCACGTTTATTGCCGTCATAGGCTAAGCTTATTCATGGTAATTCTTCAGAAGCCATTGGAGCCGTTTTAATTTAAATGAATACGGTGTCATGGACCCCTGAATAAATGATAAACGTCCCCTTTGTACCCATGAGTTGCGCGGTGCATTTATGATATCCATTTTGTGATGACGGTAAACTACATATTGATTTATTTCCTGGAACAACAACCACTAACATTGTATCCTATGTCGGCTATTCCATAAAAAAGATTTTAATAATAAGTTTAAAGTAACTTGTTTCATTTTAGAGCTCTTCACGGGGCAGATGGCTAATCCGGTAGCAGTAGATTTTAGTTTTCCCAAAGACAGAAACAATTTGTTAAGATTTTGGAGTAATTTTAATAAAAATCTCTATAACCAAAGATATCGAGGTTTCTCCTGAGAACCTTATCGATCCAAACCCATTCTCATAAGTCAAAAACCAGATAAGGTATCAATACAAATGTAATCAGAAAAGAAAATGTTTCAGTTTCATGCTGGGGAATTTGAACCCAGCATCAGTGTTTCAGATTAACTAGTTCACTGCCACTTGTCTGCAAGCCTGGACTGGCCATCTGGCACACTAATACCTGGTGGGCCAGCAGTCAACAAAGCTACATACTCATCGGATGTACTGCTCATGTCCGGTCGCACAAAAATGTGGGGTGCCACAGCCCATATGTATCACTGTGCCCTGCTTGTCTCTCATTGACCTCCCAAAGCCAATGAAATAGCCAGACTTGACCATTATGACACCATCATTGATGACATTTTCAGCGATGACATTATCAAAGGAATTATGCCATACCGCATGTTAAAACACTTTTGTTGTGATTAATGTTTACTTGACCTTGCTATGTCTTTCTGAGGGGCCCAGTCACGGGAGAGACATAAAAACCCAACGTGTCCGCTGTTGGTACGCGATGTCCGCAGAATTCAATGTCCAGGAAGGACGCTAATAGCAAAAGAGAAAAAATTACTTTATGAATAGCTATCAATACCTAATAAAATAAGTTGGTACCTGCATAGAGCTGGACCTGCTGATGTGGATATATCCAGAAGGCCAATAAGTCAAATTACAAATACACATACGTACAAATATAAAATATTACAACCTTATAAGATATAAAAGTATAATAACAAAATGTTCTGTGTTCTGTCTAATATTCTAAAACAACACAATGTTAAATTATTATTCACAGCGGGATGGTATTCCTGATTATGCCACCAGATGGCAGCATATGCTGTGACATCAACCATAAAACTGCATTTCATAAAGATGTGCTTTGTACATTAATCATTTGTAGAAAGGGTGTGTGCGACATAACTGCTATTTGAGATGGAGCAGAGGATAAGTGAAGAACCCCTCTCTTCCTCCTCATATCTTTTCTTATAAAATCTTCCGTTAGATCCAAGCCCCTCCAATCATGTACTTCATCCTTTGAACAATGTAAGTCCTAGGACGAGGGTATATTTCCACAGCTGTGGTTTCAACTACGGTTTTAAATGTCTGTAGTGGATTAATCTGGTATAGGAGATAATCTATAAAGTCTACTTGCTCACATTCTCTGAAAGAACCGGTTTTAGGACTGTAGTTCTACATGCATTAACCTCAGAGTGGTTTTGTTGTACTATATCTTAGCTTCAGAGGTACTAGATGTATATGGATCATTAGATTGTCTCTTGCTGCAATAACACCTCTATGCCACTCGCTGACTTATCAGTGTTTGGTCGGCTTGTGTCCATTTTTATAAAATTAAACCCCATTAAAATGAATTATTTAATTAATTAAATAGAGCTGAATTAGCATCATGTTTCCCTACTTAAAAAAGTAGAAAGCTCTAGCCTTTTGTTTAGCACATGAAGGGGAGTTGGACACAACGTCCCTTTCCTCAGCTCCAGGAACCACTTCAATCTACCCCACAAGGGGTTTAGGCAGCAGGTCCCTTTACAGAAGAGTTCCTGAAACCACTTCCACCCACCCCATAGAGGGGGATTAGGCAGCCGTAGACCTCCTTTATTACTGTGCTTAGACATCATACCTTTGTTCAAAGATCTTTAAGGGAAAATGTACATTCAGTTCTGGAGTTACTCTCTATCTAGGGCAACTTTTGATGTGCTTGTTAGACTTGGGCGAACCGAACACAGGAACGGGCAAATATTTGTGTACATTCTTCGTGTTTGTTTTTTTTCTCAATTTTTTGCATAAGGGGTTAATACTGGGGTTAATGTGGTACGCACTACGCAGCAGCTTTGGCGCCAAGAGTTTAAACGTCCGTAAAACAACTCTATTGGTCGGCGGCAGGGGCCTCCTCTTCCATCAACCAATGAAGTGCACCTGCACTTCATTGGTTGATGGCAGACAAGCCCCCTCCTGGCAACCAATAGAGTCGCTCGTACAGACTTCTAAAATTCTTGTGCCGCAACTTGGCCGGGGGAGACCTGCTCCAAGAGTTAAAGGTCCGTACGATCGACCAATAGAGTGGCTCGTACGGACCTTTAACTCTTGAGGCGGAGACACCATGGTCTCCCCAGGCCAAGTTCCGGGGAAGGGACCAGGGAGATTAGTAAACGAAGACGAACATGAAGATTCTTTGTGTTGTGTGTCTGCGTCTTCGTCTACGTTTTGCCACCGCCATGTTCATATGTTCGGTATTCGAGCTGAACAGCGAAAACGCACTCTTCGTGTTTGTTTTCATGTTCGCCTGAATATGAATGCACAAGTCTAGTGCTTATTAACCCAAGAAACCTTGACAGAGCCTCCACACAAACCACATTGCATGCACATGCAGAGTACCGATGGTGACCAAACCAGAGAGCTCCAAAATGTACCTCAGTCTTCAGAAACCACAAGGCCAGAAGACCAAGCTTTACTACACATAGATTAATCATAAAAGTAAAATACTCCATTTAATCTCTCAGAGTACACACATGAGCGATACTATCTCAGCCTAGAACAGAATACACTGTGAACTACTGCAAATACGGACATGTGTAATACGGTCAGGCTCTGTATATGTAAAAGGGCAACGTTTCCAAAGCACCCTAGGGATTCTAACTGGAGGCATGCAGGTAATGACATAAGGTATGGTACTTTCTGATTCCTCTCCCACTGTTACAGGAGTTCCCTCTAATGTTTTTCCCTGATACTTTATACATAGCCCTCAGTGATAAAACCGTTAACAAAGTTGCATGCTTTCCCTTGGAAAATTATGCAACCTTGCATTGGCAATTTGTCACCTGCAGGGCACCTGCACTACGAGTGTGAACTTGAATTTCAGTGATAAAAGGATGTGCGATAAAAATGATAATAAAAAAAAAATTCATAAAAATGAGTGCAAACTTGAATAGCTCGGCGGGAGGCTACAGCTGCTCAAAACTAGCAGCGCTCATATGAGGAATAACAGGAAACCTGCCCTGCTGGAGGTAATTTGCAGTCTGACACCGAGGAACGGTGGAATAGATTCTTACAGATCTTCTAATTATAATAAAGCTCGTTCACAATCCAGCTTTAAATCCCAAACTTTAACCGGATTGTATCTGTGAGCAGAAAGCCTGCGTTCAATGTTGTTCTGAGGATTCTGTAGGTTCGTTGGAAATAACAATGTAGATTTTTTTCTATTCACCAAATGCGTGCCAACGGAAACGTAAGCAGAAGGTAGAGGAGTACTAGGAGAGGGGAATCCATAGATCCATCACTCACTTGGAAAGTTGGGAAAAAGAATGAACTGGCAATGGTCTCACGGGACCGTCTGCACACGCACTCTTCTACATGGCTGTGCATTTATTGTTCTTGTTACTTTAACACGCACCTGTCAGTCAAACTTGTCACTTAAAGGACCAGATATTGTTATAAGAGCTGTGTTTTCCAAATGATGGATTTCGATACAGTAAATGGATTCCAGTTTTTACTTTACTGAGAGGATAGTAGGTAAGGGAAAGAGCCTTAAGATTCGGTTTTGGTGGCAGGAGTGGGCTTCAGCCGTTGTCCTCTCCGGGGATATCCTAGCTCTAACTAGGGTTTGGCGTGTGAGGGGAAAAAATGGGGCCACATATCCCTGTAGCCAGCCCTACGTCATGCATTTGGCACAACTGTGATCCATTGTCATCAAAAACGCACACAAATGTGGCTAATATAACAAAAAATCAGTAAAGAAACTCAGTGCAGGGTAAGATTGGGTTTTGATTACAAATAAGAAACATTTAGAGCAGATTATGCAGCGCACTCCCGAATGAAATTATGTAAAGACGCCAGTAAAGCCGTTAAAATCACAAAGCTTTATTGTACACATCCATAAGAGCAGGGACAGAGAATCCGGGCCTTACGCGTTTCACCCACATGATTAATCCCATACTTTAATGGATGTACTGACGTCTTTATGTAATTTCGTTTGGAGTGTGCGGCGTAATCTCTAAATGTTTCTTTGGTTTGGCGCCGGAGGGGAACCGGAGAAGCTGCATCTGTTTCACAGAATACTGCCCACATGGGTACTCGCTACTCAATTTGAGAACCATTGGTATATTGATTACAAATAAGGTAACATACCACCAATGCGATTTAATAAACAAATAAATAATTTTATGGTTTTCTGGTCTCTATTGCACCATTGCAATGGTTAATAGTCAATATACAATCACTTTCTATGAAATAGTTCATCCAAAATAACAATAGTATTGAAAAATCTAGTCTTATTTCCCCAACGAGCAATACCGTCACCTAGAAAATTGCTTTTCATAGCGCACCGTGTGCGTAGGGCCATCTAGCTTTGTTCTGAACTAGAGAAGTGATCATTAATTCAGAAGAGGGAAAAAGTTTGGAACTGAAGGCAAAAGGTGGCAAAATATTAAATGAAACGGGAACTGTTAGTATGGTTTAGTTTAGAAGTGTGGAGGAAGGGGTGTTCTATACACATATAAGTGAAATTGTGTTTTTTTTAAAAACGTCTCTGTTCTTTTGCTTCAAGAAAGGTCTTTGTATTAGACGATGACCTTGAGGTATGATACGTACAACAAAAAAGTTGCTGGACAACATCTTCAAGCCAACAACGAACCAGTTGCACACCACTCAACAATTCAACGAGCCGTAGATGGACACTTGTTGACATTATATTCACCTTCTGCTGAACATTGTAGAGCGTTCATCTCCAACAAGCAGTCTGAACTTCTAGAAAAGAAGAGTCAATCTCAAGAAGCATGTATGTAAACAAGGCTGCCATCATAGGGTTACAACTAGTACTGGTTGTCTCCATGTGGCCATGAGAAGTATGTAGGAGCAGCCAGCAGGTATTTTAATTTCATTCTCTATCTGGGCCCCTAGAGGACCACTAATGCAACTTCTTGGGGTTCCAGCAGCCCAAGTGAGGATGTTGGGGCTCAGGAGACACCGTGAGAGGGCACTTAACCTACCTTACTGATAAGCCATGCTGAAACACTCCATCCTTAGCCACCCTGAGCACATCAACTGAGCAGAGAACAGAGGAAGAAAGGGCTATACAATCAGAAAAGCTCTCTGTTAACACACCAACCGATGGGGTGCGAGTTAACAACCCCTATTTGGGGGGGTCAACTGGAACCTGTACCCCACAACACCTATTGTTATGCTGAACTGTATAGGGAAGGAATGATCTGTAGAACACCGCACAGAGCTCTGCAGGGCGTAAGAGCTAAGCTGTACATCGCTTTGTACAATGGTTGTCCATGATAGCACCGAAGGCTTTTAGACTACTTATATTTTAGCTCCATTAAAGGTGCTGTTCCACCGATTCTGCTGAATGTAACACTTTTATAAGGAACTGCAGACGTAAAAACAACATTTTTGAAAGCTCAAACCCATCCGATAAATACTTTTTTAATCAAGTATAATTTTGTTGCATGTAGAGAGCAGTACAGAGTTAGCCATTGTAATACTGAAAACAAGTCAAGGTGATACCTCTACGTGATGTCCCGTGAAACCTTAAGGAACATTTAATTGGCGAGTGACAAAAAATAAAGGCTCGTGCTCTGTTTCTGCCTTCTTCTTATGTGATTAACCCATTGAAGTCTTTACGTGACAGGGCGTGCAATTAATGTTTTGTTGAGCAGTCCTTGGGTCGGAGCTGTTGTGTTACTTAAAATTGGTATGCACCCCCATATTGTCATGACGCACGAACGTATCACTGGCTTACACCTTGCTGCTAGAAATGACTTCCCCTTCAGTCATCATAATAAGTAAAGTCAGAGCAAAAAGGTGCAGCACAGTCATCTGTGAAATTTACTTTGCATGATAAACTGTCATGAAGCAATAATCCTGTCACTTTTATATAGTGCTCGGGATATAAACAATACAGTACAAGGTAAAACCAGACAGGTCTGCTGAGTTATTGCCCCGGTGAGATTACAATCTACTTTTATTAAAAGAGGCTTAGAGCAATGGGTCTACATGTAATCATACTGAACCGGTATGGGGTTAAAGTTTTGCATCAATGCGACCAGCTCTTAAAGTGACACCATCATCTTAAAAGGGTTGTAGGCTGTGTTATGGAGCATAAAAATATTTATACCAAGTGTATTTATAGTGGCTTCAATGTCTATGGCTGTACAGGGGAACTTCCCGGGGCTGCTCCCTTTGCAGCTCTACTGCCCCTTAGACAGAGGTAATTTTTTTAGGTGTATAATGGAATCCAGCATAAAGTATTTTTGTTAAAAGAAAACAGGGCGGATGGCATTTCTAGGGTCCTACAGAAACATATCTTTAGAGGTCACACAAGGTCATGATGAGAATTAAGTGGCCTGGTACTGATTCACATTTATCGATGTACAGGTGATATGCAGGGTAGGGAATGTCTCATCTGAAAAGGCAGACAACAGAAAGTCTTCCTTGAGTAGTTGCCTCGCATAGCTAACACTCCTCTAAAACAAAAATGCTCAAACACCACACAGAACTGATACTTTATGGCAATGCTAATGAAGTCCTCTTGTCCAATGACTTTCATTAGTCAGAGTGACAGTATCTGGGTGATTGAGACAAAGCCACAATGTGGTATGATAAGGAGTCAGGATATTTGTCTAGTAGATCGGGCTAAGATAAAAGAGCTAAAACACATACATATGGCTAATATGCAGCTGCCTGAAAGCATCAATATTTTTTTAAAAAAGGAAACAGGATGATATTTATGAAAAGCCATTTTTGATGCAATACTAGTAATAAAAATTGGTGGGGGTTCCTCTTTAATTGCCTATACACAAGCAGTAGAATTTTTAGAGCTTTTTGTGAAAATTGGCACAAATCATTTGCCCCGTTCAATGTGGAATTTTTCCAAAAAAAGAAAATAACGTTTTTTTTCTTAAAGAAAATGGAATATTGATCTTTACGTCTAACCCAGCCAATCAGTCTCCTAACCTGATATACATGTTGGGGATATTGGTGGATTCCCTAATCCACAAAATGGGTCTGATGCAGCCCTTGAAATAATATAATAATGCACATAAATTAGGACTCATAAATAGTCATCACATCAAATTTTAGCGAACAGAATGCTGAGAGCAAGCTGATGCGAGAAAATATCATCAGGAAGCGTTGGAAACCCGACAAACTACAAAATAAACTTTCTTAATTAAACCAATTAAGCATCATCTCAGTGTGTAATTTAGAAAGTCTTCCAAAGCCTCATCGGAAAGGTTTTCTTGCGCCTTAAGCTGGCCCAAGTAAAGGGCTAACATCTGTCCTGGGTAATGTACGGTCTGGTGAGCCTTAGGCAGTCAGCAGAATAACAGCTGCTCTCCATGGTGTTGAATGCCGGCGCCCAGGGGTCATGCTATAAGACAAAATTAGCAATGTTTGCATAAATAAGATGGTTTAGTTAAGAAAATCCTGAGACGACTCGAAAAGCCAACATACTGAAGCATTTCCATCTTGGGCTTGGTTATTAAAACATGACGAAAAATATAATTTAATACAAAAAGCAATCCGTTCATCCTATTAGAGGGCAGATAGGAAGAATAGATTCTATATGTTTAATGTAGCAGATGATAATAATAATGATAATTTACTTGTGTAGGTATTTCTTATATGTATTATTTGTTTTGCGTGTTTTGGGACCTCATTCCTAAAATGTTGATACAGGGCGACTAGGCGTGATTAAAAGAGTTTTATTACATATGATACCATGACACCATGCGTCATGAGCCTGTGATTCTTAATCACGTATTCAAATTCCAGTTATAATTGCATTTTTGTGGGGTGCGTGGTGTATAGCGGTATTTTCTTATAGGTATATAAGGAACTGTTTAGGTAAGGAACCAGCTTTTCATTATAATAGAACATTTATGCAAACAGTTACACTACGTATACCCGCGATGCGTTATTCCACCAATCCGTGGACCTTTGCACACGTCAGCAGTGAGTATAATTTCCCATAGAGTGCTTTCACTCTCTCCAGATTGCAGAAATCCTTCAGTTGCGTCTCGCACTCAGGCTTTTGATTTTGCTGTCCTGCCGAATTTTTGGGCCATCTGCAAATTTTGCCACCTTGCCGTTTACTCTTCCCTCTTCTTAAATATTTATGAATGATAAATCACGTTGAATATAAAATATTGAAAAGCACAGGTCCCAGTCCAGAACCTCAGGAAATTACATAATCTATTTGTCTCCGGTGTAAAAAACCTGGCAGTTTTTGTAATCATCGTTTAGAGCCCATCCTCAATTTTCAGTTCCGTAAGTCTTTCTCTGTTTAGACATACGTCTTTGAACATCTGGTGATGACATGGCCAACGAATAACGTATAATAATAATAATAATAATAAAAATCACCCCTGCCCAAGTGAATTATGTTAAATCCAAATATTCTTTAGATATTTGATGTTTACTGCACGTTGTAATCAGGTGAGCATTATGTTATGAACATTATATTTTGTTTAAGTGATGTTCTAAACATATATGACCCACTATCTAGGACTAAAGGGTTTAGAGAGTGACACCAGTAGGTATTTGTTAAGGGAAGCATGAAATTGCAGGGAGTGGTGGGAGATCCTTTGGGACTCCAGGCGGCATT
>VKOC01000004.1:20158585-20219759 GCA_009364415.1 Spea multiplicata
TATGTAAATGGGATTTGTTGAATTTGTTGAAAAAAATTGTTGGGTAAAAATCATGTTTTTTTTAGGGGGTGGGGGGGCCCTTAACAGATTCTCGCACCCGGGTCCTGAGGCGTCTAGTTACGCCCCTGCCTGGTACCTCTCTTTATAAAAAAGCCAAAGTCTCAGAAGTAGAAACGGAAAGTTTCCTTGCCCTATAGGGACATATACATATTACTAAATATTAATAAAGTTTAGGAAAATAAACATTAGTAAAATAAACATTTGAAAATATTAAGATACAAAAACAAGAAAGATATTCTCGTACTGAGTTAAAATGATGACTAGGCTTTGGGCATAAGGGCATTCTGAAAAATACACCCAAACCCTTAAATTTTGAATAGCAGTTCAATTCAAGGAGAAAAAAATATAAATAAATAAATAAATGAGAGCCAAGATTGGATTCTCATGTGAAGATATTGATATTTTCAGAGAGAAGGGACCTGGGAGTTGTAACGGATAAAACATTAGACCTGTCGGCAGGCGTAGGAGCAAAAAGAGCGATTAAATATATTTATTGGAATATTGAGAGTAGGACTCAAGGGCCACATTTTACAATACACAGAAAATTAGCCAGATATCTACACAGAATAGCTATGGCCAGTGAGCAGTATATTTTCAGCTGAGCTTATGTTCTACGTACTTTAATCTCCTGTAAAAATGTTTTAATGTGTTTCATGGATTTCTCTTAAAGGGAGCTGCCACCAGAGCTGCCACCAGAGGTGTATTTACCTTGGGTGCTACCCTAGAACTGGCACGTCCCCATGGCTGCCACTATCATAGCGGAGTGCCTGCATATGACATCATACCCTGTAATATATACCTGTGGCCTCATTCTAAACTTCTATATTTACAGGTTAGCTCTTTGTTGCTTTCCGAATCATGAAGTCAATGGGAGGATCAATTTGTGATTGAGAGGTATAATATTTGATTATTAAACACTTATATTGATAGGTAGGGAGTCTCCATTCTGCCAGCACAGGTTTGGTCAACTTTCCCGAAGTACCCGCGGCTTGTAGCATTCTAGCCTGTCCAGTTGAATCCATCTGATCACAGGAGATGCTTTTTGCAGACATTATCAGGATAATTTGAAAAGAAAAAAAAAATGTCAATGAAGACAATATGACAGAACTGATAAACTATCCACCCCAAAGCAGAGGAAAAAGCAGAAAGGTCACTTTCTGAGACACAGTTTCCTCTATGTTGTCTTTTAATTTCTGCCCATTGTGTAAAACATAATAGACAGGCAACAAAAGGCAAATGGATATATATTACCCAGAGTTCAGCAGTGTTTGGAATAAAGCCCTTATCATACTGAGCTGAAAAGGTCTGCTACAAAAAAATGATAATCATCTCTCTTTCTTTCTATATATATATATATATATATTATATATATATATACACACGCTTTTATCTGAGAGGCAGGCTGCCCTTTTTTTGACCAGGAGAAAATGAATCTTACTGGCACAGTTATCTGTAACCACCAATGAGTCTGTGACTCTCTATATTATTTCTATACCAACCCAATACTGGACATTGGATTTAAACACGCATCAAATATGCATATGGTTCCTGAATCGAAGACAAGATCAAGGACTGATGAAGACTTGAGTCTTTAAAGCAGGAAAAACAGTCAGACTGGATGAACCAAATTACTCTTATCTGCCATCAAATTCTAAGTTTCTATGTTCATGTAATCAAGGACCTTATGTTAAGTACTAAAGACATTTGAATTGAATTAGTCATTTTGCTTCTCTTTACACATGGTGGATATACGGTAACACCAGTTAGCATTGTCCACATGGCACAAAGAGAGTTTCTTCCAGCTTCCAAAAGCTTTCTAAAGTACTTGTTGATTTGAGTTGGAACTCCTTTCAGGAGAATCACAATGCAACAACTTGTTCAATTCCTAAATGTAGTTTCTATGAGGAAAAAAGTCCACCTCTGGTAAAGGACTCACTGGCTCAAGACATATTTTAGTGACTATCCCCAAAGATGCATTCTTAATACTAGATAATATCACAAGCTATTCCAAATTGAGTTTCTCTTATTAATAAGACTGATATGACTGTTTTCTGCATCTCCTTGTTAAACTTATAATACCTGTCATATAATTTCCTTACTCTAACATCTTTAATGCATCTTTTTTTATCTTATGTTTACTATACAGTTACAAGGACTATTTTAGACCAGATCTTAAGTCGCACCAAACTTGTTCTGAGCTCAGTAGTCAGTGTAGTAGTATTTCTTTGACACAATTAGGCCACCAACTTCACACAATTTATATAAATTCAGCTTATATTATTTTACCTTACACAGCTGCTTCAGTACTCATTGGGAACCAGCGTTATGTGTCTTTGTTGCATCACATTAAACTTCAAAAAGCAGTGCTATTATAATCACTTCTTTCCATGGTGTAGAGGCAATAATAATAATAATAATAATAATAATAATTAATAATAATATACGACCTGAGCTGGTGAAGCAGTTGGTAGAATGCCTTATTGTTTGATGAATTTTCCCATTCATGTTCCAGATTTGAATACAGTTAGTCCAGGGGCAAGTTTCATAAATAGCGTTATCCTTTAATCCCCTTGAGTGGAACCTTTTAATATGGTAATTATATGCAAAAATAATTACCTTAATTGAACTCATTAATGTCAAATTATTTCAGAATTCTACTTTGCTATCTCCATATAGAGGGAATGCATTTTTCTTTGTGTAGCTTCCAGACAGATGTTTAAAAAAGAGGGGTAAAAGATAGCGGGGAAAGAAACAGACTATCTATCTACTGCTGGCTCACTAGCCCTTTTCATGTCATCACAGGGAATTGGTAGTATATACAGTGAAAACTGAAAATCATATTTAACGCCTATATGTTGAAGACTACAAATATTGTTTCATTTTAAGTAAAATACCGTTCAATAAACACGATATGAGTTAAAACACTTGAGTCAAACTCCATAAGCCCTTTATAGTACACATAGTAAATGTACCAAATTACAAGATAAAGTACCCTTTTTTTCATTGGCCTAAATGTGAGACCACCACAAAATCTATTTATAAATACACATATACACTAATATTTACCATATATACATATGATAGTGCCAAACTGAATCTGCTTAAGCCAAAAATAAAGCAACAGCCAAGGCTACATTCACGGTCTGGGTGTTCTTAATATCAAAGAAATAAAAAGATAATAATTGTCTCCATTAGTACCATAGTCTGAGACCATGAGCACGCATTGATTGGAAAATGCTTAAAAATGATCAGTCAGTAGGACAGAGCTGATCCAGGATGGATGGCGCTACTACAGAAGTAGAACAACGATTCTGTTGGGGCGTATGACTAGACATCTGAATGTAGTTTTATTAGATTTTTCTATATTACAGACCAAAAACATGGGTTCCTTAATACACATAAGGATGCTTGTACCTATTTATCACCTGCAGGCAACTCATTTGACTATTTGCCCATGGAGCAAAACTTTGGGTAACTTCATGTACTTCATATGACAAATAATACAGTTGCTGCTGATGATCCATGCAACCCATGAAATGTTTCCATTTCCAAATAAGCTTGTTTTAAAAGATACTGGGTTGGTAGGTCCTCTTGTCGTGTAGCAAATACAAGAAAAACACTTTCAGACTTTCATACAATGACCCACTTTTCAGCACACTGTGTGTACTTGACAGGGTATTCTTAGGACATTGAACATTAAGTTCTAGCCCATTTCCAGCTCGGAGTGACTAAGAATAAATGTTCCTCTCAGAGGAGAATTGTTTTCTTCTTGTGGATTCTTTTACTGGGATAAAAGATCAAAGAATAAAAAAGAAAAACATTTCATTCATCTACTAACAATGCATGTTCTTTTAAAACCTAAAACACTCAAGAGCAAATGCATGAAGGATTGGTCAATTTGTGGAAATTTCTTTATGGCAAAGACAAGATGGGATTTGCTTTAAAATTACAAACAAATAATACCGCGTCGCCTCTACAGCAGAGCCACGCGAGGAAGCAGAGGAACGGAGCTCTGTGTCATCAAGACCAAAGCACCCGGGCTTAACGGAATTCTTATAAGAATCACAACTGATACGGTTGAAACGTAACAAGTGGCAACCCCTGCACCCGCTATTTGACAATACAGGGGTATGACACCATTAAACCTGGCAAACCCCCCGTAGGTTTGATCCCAAGTCTCCAGGTGAAGCCTTCTTTCTGTGGGTCTACTGGTCAGTTTCTTTGTTCTCTAGGCAGGGGTGGAGAGTTTGGAAATATACCATTACCTTCCCACAAAAGACTATGTATGGCTAGCCCTACCCCTATGTATGGCTAACCCTACCCAAACACACAGCTATACCCCCCACCTTTAAACTGCTCCCACATTTAGTCTACCCTAGGAAGTTCCCATATTGCAGCAAAGTTACTGACAGCATAGTTGTAGTGCCATGAATCAAGGAAGAGAGAACAAATTCCCATACCTTAGACCAGTCGTTTATGCCCATGGTGCAGATGTTCCTCACACTTAGGTTAGGTCAAGGAAAATGCGATGTACGTTTACTATGGTTTTCACAGATACACTAATCATATAAAATGCATACAGTATATCCCTTTAAACAAATAAAATTGAGAACAAACCAAGTGAGAACTGATAGCTGCCTGACCTTTGGCACGTACCCAGCAGGGATATGCGATATTCCAATATTTTTCCTACATAAAATCAACTCACAACCCCATACATAAGTCTCATCAGTTATGTGCAGGCAGAACTCTTCTAAGCGCAAATGAACAACCAGGTCCAAGTTTGTGCTCACCATTACACTCGTGGAGAACTCCAGGAGGTCACCAAAAGTTGAAATCTTGGTTGAATTTTTTGGTATGTTATTCAGTATTTAATCAACCATTTAAGCAGTATAAGGGATATACAGAATACTGAACTGTACAGCATGCTGCTATATAACATGACCTGAGCTACATAACACAGAATGCATCCATATAACCACAGAGGGGTGAGGGTGTTTAAAGGGAAAGAAACAAGTAATCAAAAACTATTCCTAAGAGAATTTAAATGATTCCTGCAGTGATGTATCTTGAAATCAGGTGATAAGTGGTGTTATGACATAAGTATGAACCAATGTACATTGAATTGAGGTAAAATAAGGGCTGTCACTTATACAGTATAAAACCAAATACATTATATACCCCAGTTATTGACTTACAACTCCCTTGTGTTGTTAAACGTGACTTGTCATGCAAATGAGTAGATGTAATATTTTACATTATGGAGAGGGTGATGTGTAAGTGCAACAGCCTCCCAGTGGAGGTTGTGGAGGCTTATTTAAATTTAACCAAGCATAGGATAGGCATATGACATAAGACCAAGGGCAGAATACAGTTTGAGTCTATGGATCAGCAAAAATGGGGTGACTAGAAGAGCCGAACCGTTCTTATCTGCCATGAAATTCTATGTTTCTCTTCTACATAATCGAGATTCGTGTGCCTTCTGGTCATGGTCTCTGCTGCCCTCGAGTGATCAAATGCATGAAAGTCAGAACTTGCGCTTTGGAAACAAATAACTTTCAATGCTTCAGTTTCAGAGACTCATCTCAGCCATTTCTAAAAATAATCATGTTCTGAGTCCAAAACTGAACAAAGTGCCAATACACTTCCAAGGGGAATACACTTCCAAGGTTCACCATCTTAGCTTTTAATATGTTAATTAAAATGTTTATAGCCTGTGGGTTTTGTTTAGCAATCAATGTAATTGTTTTAGGGAAATTTAGTTTAAAAGCCTTGTTTAAGCTGACATCCGACGCTCAATGTAGGCACTATTAGTTAATCAGTTTGCTAGTTTGAAGTTCTTACTCTCATCAATTACCCTTATAGAGGCTACCTTGGTCAATCAACACCAACCAGCCCCTTAACAACAGGACAGAGATATGAATGGGGAGGAAAATGATGCAGATTATCTGAAAAGGAAGTTAAGATAGGGAAATTCGGTAACTCCCGTTCCTACAACACATAGCTTTAAGAACCATAGTTCAATTCACATACAGGTATTTTTACTTTATAATTAAGGTTGATGGGAGTTGTAGTCCACAAAAGCCCATCAACGTGGTTTTTTCAAATTATATAATATTAATGAAAATATGTTTCATTATATACCGGTACGTATGTGACTTTCTTTGTACTTTATTTTAATTGGGCAGAGTGTGTTTTTTTAGCAATGACTTTCGGGCAAAGTGCAAATACGTCATGGTAAGGATGGCATTCTGAACCCATTTTTCCAACTAAATACTGTGTTAAATAAGGATCGGATTCCTTTGATTGATTACTGTAGTGTAAAATTGTTTCAGGTACCACTATATTACTGTGCATGTCAGCATAGATCTTTACCTATAAGAACACAAATAGTATAGTGAGTGAGTGAAAAGAAAAATGTTTGAAGGACACTAAAGTTTAGGATACTGTTTTACATGGAACCCAAGAATTGCTAATTAATACATAATTCTCTTGTGGGTCGACAGTACATCATGCCAATCTCCATAATCTTTATGTAGTGGGTGAATGATGTCCCTGTACCGTCCATAACTATAAAATGGAATGTGAGGTGTGCTTACTACCTTTCTAAAGCCAAGTACACAAATAGTATAGTGAATGAAAAGAAAAATGTTTGAAGGACACTAAAGTTTAGGAGATTTGCACCAGTTATGAACAAATTGTAAGAGTTGTATCTATTCTACGTAATTTTCTAGTCTTGTCATACCCCTTGAATATACGTAAGGTAAAAAGCGCTGCGTAAAAGTTGGTGCTATATAAATAAAAGATAATAATAATTAATAATAATAATTGAGGTTAGTGTGTCTTCTAGTCATGGTCTCTGCTGCCCTCTAGTGATCAAATACGTGAACGTCAGAACTTGAGCTAAGGTTACAAATGCATTTCAATGCTTCAATAACTGAAAATTCGCGTGACAAAATAAAAGACGCTTACATCAGCACAGCCATTTTTAAAAATGATCCAGTTCGGAGTTCAAAACAAAGTGCCAATACACTTCCAAAGGGAACTGTCACCATCTTAGCTTTTAGCATGATTAAAGTTGTTAATTAAAAATGACTGCAGCCCGTGTGTTTTGATCAACAATCAGTGTAATTGTTTAAGGGACATTTAGTTTAAAAGTCAGCCTTTTTGAAGCCCTGAAGCTCAAAGCAGGCACTTTTAGTTAACTAGTTCTTACCCTCCTCAATTACCTTTCTAAAGGCTACTTGATAAATCAACACCAATTAGCCCCTTAACTAAAGGGCAGACATAGGAATACAGAGCTGTGCCTAGGCGAGTGCATTGGTTGCACTACACTCCCGATTTTGTTCCCGAAACATGAGCCCTGCATGAGCTTTTCTAAAATCACCAAATATTATTTATAAATGTCAAGCTGTTGCCAGGAATGAAGAGGTGTCTCGTCATTCTGTGGATCAACAAAATAGTTTGGGGAGTGGGGAACGAATAGCAGGGGCACATTGGGCAGGGAACGGAGCCCAAAGGATAACGTCTGTGTCGGCTGAGTCTCCCTACGTCCTCGTCTTCTTCCACACAGCTGTGCTTCTGCACTTGTCTCTTCTTGGTCTTCTGTTTCTGTGTCTGCTTCTCACTGGTATTGGCTCCATCAACCAAGCCTCAAAAGTGATTATGGATATGTAATTGTGTGTATGTGAGCATGGATGTCTAATTTTTGCGATCATGGATGTATAATTGTGTGGGGGTCAGCATGGATGTGTAATTGTCTGTGTTTGAGCGTGGGTGTGTGTAGGTGTTTGTGTAGGAGCACGTATGAGTAAGTGGGTGAGATGAAGTGTGTGTTAGAATGAATCTGTACATGTGTGCTAGTGAGTATGAGTTAGTGTGTGTAATTTGTGTAAGAGTGTTTACATACGTGTGCCAGAGTGTTTTTTGGAAGGGGAAAGGAGCAAAGAAGGCACAGGGCAGCTGTGAAGTTGGGGGGCCCAGGGGCAATTTGTGCACTTATGGTCCCTAGTTACGTCCCTGTTCCCACTATATTACTCCAGCACTTAGCATAGGTGAAACAGTTTGTATTAAACTGTTAGACGAAAGGATCATGGGAATATATTTTATTTGAATAAATGCAAATGAACACACTAGCATATATGGCTAATATATCTGCGGACAGAATGCTGCCCTCTGTTGGTTTTACATTAAGCAGCATTGTTCCATTTGCTTGAAATCCAAAGTTATTATGCTACATAATGTATCTAACCAACAGAGGGCAGCATTCTGTCTGAACATATATTAGCCATATATGCTAGTGTGATCACCTTTACCCACCATAACTATTATGCTTCCCCAAGCCTCAAGTATTAAGCTGGTATCACAACCTCATACTGATGAGTCCCATTAAGGATGAAACAGCTGTCCATGAGTGGTGATCTGGCTCCTGCACCTCTTATCCGAGTTTTGTCTAAAGGCTGTCTTATACAGCGGGCAACTACTTTCAAGGGATCCATGTATAAAGTGGATATAGAGGCAAAAGGTGATCGTTGTTGACCTTATTTGTATGTGCCTACCCAGAATCCCTTGTGGTTGTGGCAGCACCATGAGATTTCTGAGGGGGAAAAAAACAAGCCTTCTGGCTTGTCTGGTGTCTGTAGATGAGTGTTTAATAATACTTCTACTACCCCTTAATTTTAGTGGAAGGGTTTTCCATCACCTTTATCCACCATAACTTATATAATGATATTTCTTGTGCTTCCCCAAGCCTCAAGTCAGTAATAGAACCTCATGCTGGTAATTCCCATCTGGGCCTTTTGGCTAAGATCAAGTGTAGTTCTCCTTTGGACAGGGGGGTACTATGCTGATCCTCTGGCCTTAGGGCTGGGAATGCAATGGAGCCTGAGGTTTGATTTTCCCCGGCAGCAATGCTGGAGTCACCATGTGCGGTCTTGCATGCTGCTGCACATGGTGAGCGCACGATCGCACTGGTGGTTGCTTTGCACCTACTTTTCCCCATGTACCATCAGGTCTTGGGGAGAAGATTATTTTTGAATCTGGCTAGGCCATTAATGGCCTCCCCTAATTTATTTTTTCTTAATTTTTACATCACTTTCTGTGTACACGAGTGCCCATTAATTTCCCTTATTTGATTTCACGGCTTTTTGAAATTCATGGCGAGGCCCCCACTTTGAGTTGGCACACGTTTTTGGCATATTGTTTTGGAAATTGTTTTCTTTTTAGAGGCAGTGAAGCCTGGACTTTGCTGGAAGAGGATTGGGAGCCTTCTGGCCCCTTCCTCTCTTCATAAAAGGCCAGCAAGGAGTCCCACCCTTTGGGGTAAGACTCAAGACTCTTGACAGCCTTCGGCCTGCCCGTCTCTCCCTCTCAGCCCTGAAGCAGATTCAGGAATGCTAGAAAAATGTCATCCGGAACCCACTGAAATGCAAATGTTTTGAGTTTTTGAGCAATAGTGACCCCACGTGCAGGTACAACAACGGGTCTGCTTTCCTGTTCTCAAAGGGGTTACATCTCAGTGTTCCCAAGAAGTGCTTAAAACTATTCTGCAGGCTGAAGAAGCAGAGGAAACTGGTTACAGACACCCCCCATATGAAAGGACTTTGTCACCTGCAAAAGTAACTATGTAACTATTAGAAATATAATTCAAGCGCTGTAAATATACAAGTGCACACATACACATACTATACATCATTTTAGAAATGTGTATCTTTAAAAGAAAATGTTATATTGAATTTTAATATATCTGAAATTGCAGTGTTTCGTGTTAAACTAAATGTTCTTTGTGTCTCTCCTTTTATTTAGAATGGATTGTCCTGTTACCAATGGAAGGCACGCTTTAGCCATGATGGCTGAAAAGATCATTGACAGCCTAAAGGACAAAACTGTGTTGCAGAGAAAGTTTAATAAAGAATCGTTATCAAAACACATTATATTTTATATTGTCTACTTTTTATACATATTCATATCCTAAAATTTCACAAAAATTTATTTTCACCACTTTTAGGATGTTGTAACACATTACTAAAGCATGAGAGATTGTTTGCAGATATTCAATTTCTCTGTAAATGTATTATCACAGATGTTGTAGAGGAAAGCAGAGAGAAAAAAATGAATTTGCAAACACCCCAACGTTCCAGGTGACATGTATTGGGCAATGTAGCAAGTGGCAGAAAGAGGCATAGTCTGGACAACCTACCCACCATACTTGAAAAGCCACCCTGCAGCGCTCAGTTGGAGGTCTGTACTGCGACAGCACAGACCTCCATTAATTTTACAGCTCCCAGGGCCAGTCAGGAGAGATCAGAGAGTCTCCCCAACCCTGCCTACGATCCCTACTCTTGGCAAAAGCAGGACAACAAGGCAGTGCCTGAAAAAAAATCAAGGCTGCCCTGTAAAACAATATGATAATTGGTGCGATTAAAGTAAGAAAAGAAGCAAAACTGAATGTCTTGGTAGTGTTGATTTTGGCAAGGTCATTTAACCTGCTTCAACCAATTCATTTCTAGTAACTCAAAGCAAAAATTGAGCTCATACCTGGCACATAGCATTCAAAGAGCTCCTATCAGAGACTTGCATATCAGGGATTCCATTATGCCATATATTGCTTAGCCCTCCAATAAATTTGGCGAGCCCTATCGAATTTTACACGGCTACATTGCTTACCAAGACGCTGAATCAGTGGGACTGCACTGCATTTTGACCCAATGAGTCTCTCATGCAACTTAAAGCCTTTTCATTCATAAACCATTAACTCAAACTCACATCAGTGTGAACGACCTGTACCCCGACTAGTTACACCCACCCAACTATCCTTCCCTCTCCCCATAGCCACTGGGAACACAAAACATGAGCCGCCAGACAGGTCTTGCATCAAAGACAGCAGGAAACACAGCCCTTTGGGAACCTTTTGCAGCACTTTACTGCCCTGATAACAGCATCACCTCCTTTCAAGACAGGACGCATACTGAGGTACAACAAAAACTCACTTTGTTGAGGAAACAATCACCACCAGCCTCCAAGAACCTTTCAAAAGGCTAGAGGTGAGTTACGACCAGCATGCATCAAACCATATGTAAAACACAATATGCAAATCATATGCAAATAAAGTATAACAGAAAACCACAACAACTTACACAAGCCTGCCATCAGAACCAATAATAGTGGTCAGACAGACCATGGGAAGGGGGAAACTGGGGTCTAGAGAGTTCAGTGCGCTCACTGTTACGCTGCTTCTTGGCGGTCTTCCTCATCACATCCATTTCCCCTTGTACCTTCTGGACTCGGGGTTAAGATGATTTATTTTTGAACCTGGCTAGGCCAGTAATGGCCTGCCCTATTTTATTTTTTTTTATTTATACAGCACTTCGTTATTCACGAGTGCCAATTAATTTTCTTCACGATTTGGACACGATTTTGTAACCACGTTTTGGACACTGGTTTTTTTTTTTAGAGGCAGTGAAGCTTAACTTTGCTGGAGGAGGATTGTGAGCCTTTCGGCCCCTTCCTCTCGCCTTGCGGGAGTGACCTGAAAGCAAAGGAGTCTCACCCCTCCCATGGGGGGATTTGTCTGGGTTTTTGGCTTCTGCTGCTTCTGGCACAGAACGCTGCACCAAGGAGCACGCACCTCGGGCACAAAATAAAAATAATTTAAAAAAAAAGCTTCTCGCCCTTTTTCACTAAGATCAAGTGTAGCAGCTCTAGGACAGGAGGGGGAAAAGTTTGATCCTCTGGCCTTAAGGTCGAGGTAGCATGGAGCCTGAGGTGTGAAATTGAGCTTGTAGTGCTGGTGTCACTCTCCATGGATGTGAATTACACGATGCAGCACTGAAGGCCTCGCTATGGAAGCACTTCCCTTTATGGGCTTGAAAGAGGACTAATTTTTTTTATTTCGGCCAGGGATGGCTGAACACCTTATTTATTTATTTTCACGATTTGCACTATGTGCACGTGTGCCAATTAATTGGGCCTCGCACGTTTTTTTTTAAACACGGCGAGGATTTGATTTCAATTTTGGATCACGGACTTTGTACTTCGTTTGAGCACTGCACCCCTGCAGTGGATCTGGACTTTTTTGTCCTGATGGGTGCGATGCCTTATGGCTCTCTACCTCTCCCATACAGTGGTCCTCCACTTCGTAGGTGGACCAGAAGATCCGACCCTCCTGCAGGTCTTATGACCGGGGAGGATTTGTCAGATGAAGACTTGAGAAAGTTTCAGACGTCTGCTGCTCTTAAGCACAGAATTCACGCACCTAGAAGCACGGCAATTTAGTGTCCACTGTTGCCTGCTGGAAGCATGTAATGCAATCCAGGGGCCCACCGCCTCCAGGTGATAAAAGCAGAGACCCTGCCCTCAAGAGCCATGTCGTGATTTTAGGGACCTGGACACGTATTGGTTACGTGATAGCTATATCTAGATGAGGGGGTATGAAAAATGTAAATATATAGGCTTAAACAAAATGGTGGAGAAATGCTGGAGCATAATCTATTAAAAAATAAATAAAAAAAAACCCCCAAATCTAAATGTTAAAATGAGAGAGATAAAGCCAATAATCTACTTTTCTATTTATATTCAATGTTTTCTGTTGTGTTCCTATATTAAAACTTCACTGATAGCACACCATCTAGAAGCCAAACATAACACACACATTAAAGCAACATTTTGCACCTCTAATCCACCACAAAGCTTCACGTAAGCATCTTAATTTTGACAAATAAACAAATACAGGGCCTGTCTTAGTACCAGGCGGCCCAGGCATCCGAGGCGGGTAGCACAGCGCCCAGGTGCACACTAAGGGAAATGATGCACTGAATGCACTGTACCCAAGCGCTCCTCTAAGCATCCAAATTGCAGTAGAATTGCAGCGGCTAACCATGTAGAGGAGCTGCTCTGAGGAACCGGTGCGCACCGTAGCTGGCTAGGTGTAGGGGTGTATGTGGCCAGTACTGAGCACAATGCACAAACAAAGAGAACAGTAAATAAAGTCTGTGTTTGTTTAGTCTGAGTGTGTGGGGGTGCCAGTGTATAGTGTTCGATTGATTAGGTGTGCATGGTTGTCAGTGTACAGTGTTAGATTAAGCGTGTGTTAGTGTACGGTGTTAAACTGTGTGATGTGCCCGTACACAGTGCTAGAGTGTGTGTGTGTTGGTGTAGTATAGGGTAAGACTGTGAGGTGTCGGTGTTTGAATGTATGTGTGGGGAGAGTCAGTGTACAGTGTGAGACTGTGGTGCGGGTTAGAGTATGTGATAATGTACAGTGTATGGTGTGTAAGTGTTGGGTATGTGTCTTAACATATGTGTGAGCCTGAAAGGTGGCATGCATGGAGCAGTGAAGAAGCTGTACAGAGTAGGGGGCAGAGCAATCCTGTGTACTCAAAAATATTTGCTGTGCCCCATACTCTGTATGGCTGCTCAGTCCTTATATGCCTTAAAAGATTTTGCTATGTACATAATGGGGACAAGAGAGTATTCTTGTCTGGATGTGCCCCTGAACACATATATAAGCAGCATTATGATGACCATACATCACATGTCACATTTTTCTATAAACCACATACATACAATGCATTAATACATATTATTTAATGTGTCTAGTGAAAACTGATATGCTTAAAAAAAGATACACAGACATGGTCAAATACAAATGTTAAGGGGGTTTCAAAAGCCTGTTTTTGCATTAGAAAATAAATTAATTGTGGGAAGTTCTAGGTTTGACCACAAGGTGTCAGTATAATCAAGCTGATTCAGCTAAGTTTATAGTTGGTGATAATTTAACCCTTTTTTATTATTTTAATAATTCATTTTTATTCTGTCTTAGAGAACATCTTTTGTTTTATCGTGCAATCATTAACCGTTCTAAAAAGATACATCTCTGATTGTATTAAAACAGAAATCATTGCACTGTGCTACAGAATATTATGGCAGTATGTAAAATCAACGCAGAATCATTTTTTAAGAAATACTCTGCTTAAATGATATCTGATAAGTTTGCCATTGCTATCCAGACTTGTGAGTTCGAGTTCCTTATCGTGTCTGTATAGTAATATATGATATATGAATGTTAAATTTGGGTATGAATAAAATGTAAGCTCTAGGTGCACATCAAATATTTTTTCAGTTCATGTGTAACCATTTCTTGGTTCTATATATAAAAATATTATGCAAATAAAGCATTATTTGGTGTGGTAGATGAAAGTTTCAGTATTTCACACTAGTTTTCCTACTCTGATATATATTTAAATAACATATTCCCTTCTTTGTGTTTATCCTACATACTGCAGGGGGCAGCACTTTATATGTGCTGGTCAGCAATGTGAAAATGTATGTTTTCTAGACAAATGGTCAAGGCTCCCCCGGTTTGAACTCCAACACTATAAAATAAAACCCTGCCATGGAACAATAAACCAAGGAAAGTTTGGTAAGGGGGGGATCCCCAATCCCACACTCCCAAGAGAGAGAACGCCAATAACATTGTACTGTAAAATGAATGTATATCTACATTCAGCCCATCAAGCCTGCCCATTTTCCTGATGTAAAGGCTTAGACCTTAATCAATCCTTGGTCTTGTCTTAGATTCAGGACCATATCTCTATGTCATGCTTTTTAAAATGTCCTTCATTTATTAGCCCCTGCCACTTTTGCTGGAATATCATTCCATTTATCTAACACCCTCTTTTGTTCCATTCTCATTTGGAAACAAGTCTTCTGGCAGGGAGATGCCCCAATACCAACCATGTGAGCTTCCCAGCCTGAAACTATAATTAGATCTTTCTGATGAAATCTATATTGCTTACTCTATGAGGTCAAATGAAAACCTACCTAACCTCTAACTTCCATGCACTAAATAATGTAACAGTATAGGGACTTCATGAGAATTATGTTATCTTTATTTTTTTAAAAACTACTATCATAAACACAGGTGGCTGTAGGAATTTAATGTCCCCTATCAAGAAAAGATTTGAGTCTATCTCTAAAAATAGTCACCTAATTAAATATAAACAAAGCAGATTTCAATCAAACTAAAATATCATGTCTGCCGATTACTAAAAATGATCATTTCACTTGATTCAAACCACTCATATATTATGTATGGGGAGCATTTAAAAAAAAAAAAAAAAAAAGCTTTTGATTAAGTTATATGGATAAATATTGATTAATTTATATCTTTGTTACATATTATGCTGTTTTGTTACACACCGTATTCATGAACATTTGATATACATTAGGCATGTGTATATTTATGTACATTTGTATTGTGCTTTTCTGTTTACCGTAGCCATGGGGCTTGCATTCAATAGGATACACCATTATATCCTGTATGTTCATAGTTTGATCAGAATAAGTATTGGGGAAAAGATAAAATTGGTGTAAACTTTCAAATATATTGTGTACTTTCTAAAGATTTTGTCCTCTCTATCTTTATGTTATTTTACTTTTGTAATATAATTATATAATTATTCTAGTCCCTGCAGGGATGTGCCCTATGTGATTTTTGATGGCTGAGCATCCTAGGAGTCGCAGATCATACCTTCTGCTGTGCCATAGGTTTCAATGTCTGAAGCAAGACGCTTCATTTTGTCCTCGACCCCCCCCCCCCCTACATTTGGGGGCAGAATTAAAAGGATTTAGCCTCTAAATTGCCAGAACAGTGGGTAATTAAGATAAGCCAATTTCAATCACTAACATGCATATCAATTTTTATACCAAAGTCAGAATGCAACTTAAAATTCCTTAAAATCTAGATATAGATAGGTAGATAGATAGGTAGATAGATAGATAGATAGATAGAGATATATATATATATTATATATATATATATTATACACATGTTCAAGGCCATCATTTCCTATTCTAGCTAAAACCTGGCACTTAAAAAACAAACTTCTCCCCTTCTCCAATTAAAGTGGAATTAGTGAACCCAATCAAATTAGCTCACTAATAAAGCCTGCCTTTATTAAAGAGTTTTCTCAGCCTGATATTAAGTTTCACCAGGTCTTGAAAAAAGTTTACTTTATGATCTCCTTTGGCGGCTCCCAGGAAGGGTTTGCGAATCTTCTATTTACAGAGGTTTACCTTACATACATCCAAAACGCCTTTAAAATGCATCAGGTGACATAAGAGCTTAAATCAAAAAAAGGAAGAAATATTTAGCGTATTTAGGATCTCTTAGCGATATTAATGCTTGGGGACTTCTGCTCAACTATAAATTCAGGGTTTGCCAGAATCTGTATTGATTTAGTGTTATTCTTATTTATAGAGAGAATGATGCCTGGAATTGACTCGATTAAGCTTTTTATAAACTAAACAATTATCCATTAGCTTCTATCACCTATCTTCAGACTTCGTTTAAATCGATATTTATCAAACTAAACCGATCACAATGTCAATACCCAGAACTGAAATGAACTACAGAGGGGAAAATTAAATAAATCAAGACGGGGACAAATTATGTCTATCTAAAAAGTCTGCAAACATTTGAATATTATTTAGTAATTGCCGGGATCTATGTATTTAAAGCAGGACATATAATGTAAAGGAAATGTATAATTATGAGTTAAACTATATTAGTGAATAGTTGATCAACTGTATACCGTTCATTGATCCATAATACGTTCTTTTAAACCACAGGGACGTTTCATTTTGTTTTTATTTATTTTTCCGTTTTGTTATATGTTATAATGTTATTAAAGTCTAATCAAGTTGAAATTATCACATTATTTACATATATATGTAAATGACGTATATATATATATATAATATATATATATATATATACAGTGTGTCCAAAACTACAATGTAAAGCTTCATATTGCAAATTCGGTAATTTTTAACTCGAACTATGAATTTAATGTATATATATATATATATATATATTATATTATATATATATACATTAAATATATATATAATCGAAATGAAGTAAATGCATGCTTTAGGGATAAGAAGAGCAAAATTATACGGTGATTAGACATTATTTCTACTGTGTTTGCCACAGCAGGAAAGAGAAGACTCGGTGTTTTAGAAAATAACATTTATTTCTAAGGTTTATGGAATGATGCACAATTGTGTTAACAATTTCCTAAACAATTAATTAAACAGCAATACTTTAAAATTCACAAGAAAAAAGAGCCAGCTATTTAATGTTCCACTTCTCCACCTTATCTACAGCTGTACACTCTAGGAAAGTTCTTCTGAGTACATTGCTTGTCTTCTTTAAATACCCCCATAGTTTTTTCCTTTTTCATTTGTAGAAAGGTTTCAAGTGTATGAGAATAATTTAGTGTCCCTTCTGAAAACAGCAAAATTGTCCACGCACATATATATTTATTTATATATATGTATATATATATAACAGGAAAGTTAACAGCAACATTAATGTATGAATGCAGAGTCCAAGCTGAAGTCCATAAGCAAATTCAACAACAAATATCTCAACGAGAAAAGTGCATTTTTGAAACAACTTTTAGAATCTTCTTCTTTTTTCAAAGAAATTAATTATCTTTAACGCTTAAATACATCCGTAAATTAGTTAAAAAATGATGAAAATAAAAGGACTCCTTTAGAATCAGTTGGTTGTCAGGTTCTGGTGGGATATTCCCTAAAGGTGACCCTGTCCTTCTTGGACGTGGTTAAGTGTGAGCTTCAAATTGTATAGTCACAATATCCAAATACTTGTATTGCTATGTAGAACCTGGTGGTCATTGCTTCTCTGTAGTATTGTTGACCACAGGGCCATAAAGTCCATTAGTGTACACTTGGTCTTTGTGGACATTTGCTCTGTCTCTCATAAGATCACTGAATGCATAGTCCATGGGTGGGCGAAAGCCAAGTGTGGGCATAAATCCAGCAGTCGAATAAGGAGTCATGAATGCAAGTCCTCTGCTGTGAGCAGAATATGCCAACCTTAGTGGGTTCAGTCCCAGATGCCCACCTAATTGATAAGTGTTGGGGTCTGTGCTAAAATGGGTTGCATTGGGTTGTAAAGGTGAAAAGGCAGATCTGTTGCCTAAGGTTCCTATGGCAGGTGTGATGGCTCCAGCAATGAGTGGTCTGTGCGAAGTTGATACTGATGGTTGAATGCTCTGGAGTGCCCCATCTCTTGACCAGGTTTCATCTCCTTTCTCCTGGCCCCTGTTATTTAGGATCTGTTCAATGGCTTGGACCACATCTCCCCCACAGCCCTGCAGGACTAGTTCAAGAACACTCCGCTTTTGAGTGGGGAACACCCTGGTCAGAATGTCTATAGGGGTCCTCTGCCTGACAGAAGACGAAGAGCTCGGGTCTTGTTCATCCTTTTCAACATCAGACCCAGATTCAGACCCCAATGGACTGATGGAGCTAGGGCTTTCCTCACCTTCTTTCAAAACTTTTGAGATGGGCGAGCTCAGAAAAGATTCACCATCCCCATTTTCAGAGCCAGAACCTGGTCTAACATCTGGTGAAGAGGCACCCGGACCGCTGCCCGAAACCGACTCACTGTCCGGGGTCACTGGCTTCGTACCAGAGGGCAACTGCTGAGGGGTAACAGATCTGGGGATCAGATTCTTGGGAAACAAGTCAAACTTCTGGATCTTGGATTCTGAAGAAATAACAATAGAAATGGGTTAGCAAAGGTTAATAAAGAGTAAGCACTGCATTTAAAAGCTCAACCCTACATTTACAAGGTCCACTGCAACAGGTTACACCACCAACATTAGAGAATGGGGTAAAAGTAATAGTCTATAACCCCTAATGACATCACCTCCTTTCTAGAGGCTAAATTAAACTAGAGAGGGGGGTTAAGTGTGGGATCTAAGTTTGAAATGTCACTCATACATAGTCAAGGTGAGGAAAGTACAAATATCCCTCATTACTTCAAGGGTGCTCGTTTGATTAATAAAACTAGGGATTTACCACCAGCTTCTTATAAAAAGGGTATATTATTAGTTAAAAATCACACACCATAATGTTGCAGTATGGGGTCAGTACGGGGCATTTAACTAATAACCTTGCAAAGTGCATCTAAAGGTCAGTGTGAAAGTTTTTCCTTACATACCTAAGAGAGCTCAACAGGGCATTTCTGGGAGGCCTAACAAAAGGTCCTAAAAAGGGTCAGTGTCATGTTTTTACAGCCAACATTATAAGGGGTAATGAAATACAAATAAGGGATTAAAATTCACCAAACAAAATGTAATCTTCTAAAACATTAAAAAAAATATTTGGTAAAGTAGACATAATCCAGTTAAAAAAGAAAATGTGGGAGGGGGGTAATTAAAGAAGTTTAAATCCGCATTCCTTAAATCATTGCATAACAAGTGTAATATTTATTTTTTAAACATTTGAAACATTTTGTGTTCTCTATATTTCTGTACCAAATATATGCATGCTAAATAGTTTTACGGGAATTAGATACATTAAAAGGGGAAATATATTTATCTAGTGAAAGGTAGTTTACAGTTTAAAAATAATAGTTTTATTTAATACATATATCCTGACTCTTTAACACATATCTTTACCCACATATCGTGTCTATCATTCATTTTACTAAATAACCATGTATGGGATTATTCATCAAAATATAGAACAATCAGGATCATAATAATATGAATTTTATAAAGAGTCCAAAAATAATAATCCCCTAGCAGGTGTAATGGGGTGTGTTGGTATAGCCATTGGAAAGGATTTATTTTCCTCCCACTTTGTAATGCGCTGCAGACTATGCTGGCGCTATATAAATCAGTAGATCATGACATACTCTGTGTTACACTATACTGCAAACTTGTATAATAATTGTTGTATTAGTATGTGTGGTTGTGTGGTGATTTCTAGTGTATTTTAGCAGCTGATTGTATTGGGGGGGGTAGGAGAAGATTCTGCTAATGTCCGTAACGTGGTACTGGTGGGCGCTGGTGGCAGATCGGATTCTTGGGACACTAATCAGGGTTATGCCGGTTGGTTTCAAGGGAAGACCCTGACCATACCCCTGTGTTCTTTATTTGTGTAGACACTATCCAGGGCAAATACTGGGGAGGAAATAAAGAATGCCGGGTATGTAGACGTGATGGCAATAGGTAGGGTAAATGTGGGGGACAATACTTGTGAGTTGGAATCTGTGCCTACCTGTACCTCCTTCTGAGCACACGGATCCGAATACTTCGTAGGCTGGCCGGGGAGGAATTATCCCGTTAGCCGCAGCCAGTGCCAGCCCCTCGGCGGTACCATAGAGCAGCTGGAGCTCCCGGGCTTCGTTCTCCTCTTGCGCCTGCTGCCTCCGCAGCGCAACTTGCGCGGCCATGACCCTCTGGCGCTCCGCGATCAGGGTGCACTTGGCGCACATGCAGTCCTTCCAGCGGCAGTAGCGTTTGTGGCCCTTGAGCGCCGACACTACGCCGTGATTCCTGCAGCGGGCGCACTTCGGGGTGCGGGGGTACTTCTCTGCTGCCCTCAGGAGTAATTGTGGCCCCCTAATCAGAGTCCCGGCCACCGTCACTGGCAGGGTGGCAGAAGTGGGATTCTGAGGGACCTGGGAACTAGAAGGGGCCCCACTTAACTCCATCGTTGGAGTACCCCAGAAAAACTTATGTAGCGACAGTTCCAAAATCTGGCTGCACTAACAGCCCAAATCCCCTATAGGTTCTGATATACTTAGCACAAGGTCCTATATACCTAATCACCCTACAACACAGACAGCCCTACAGACAATCCTATAGACTTCGCCTACTATATAAAGCAGAAATAGATATGCATGAAGGAGTCCTAAATTAATTCACGTAAACCGGTCCCATCCATCCAATATAGGGACTGCTATATAAAAATTGTCAAACGCCTATAAGTGCCTTTGTCAGCCCCCTGATTTAGTAAATCTCGATCACTTTCTTCTCGCTTATCTGCCAAGAGTAATGTTATGGAAGAGAATTTCCATTAATGATCCCTTAACAGGCCAGGCTACTCACTCCACGGTTCTCTCTTACTGAAGACCCTTTCAAAACTCTGAAGACCCTGCATAAGTGCCTTCTGCTCCCATCACCTAACTCCACCAACCCAAGCAGAATGACCACAGTCCCTCACTATTTAGGATCCCAGCTCTCCATAAACCTCATTAGAAAAAAAGCTGATTAAAAGATTCTCAATCTGTAGATCTGAGGAGGACTTTAGGTGGGAAGATTACCTTGAATGGTGGTCCCAGATCCCCCTGAATCCTTTGCAAAAAAAAAATATGGTAGATTTGAGAGATCCTAAAGTCAGGGATCAGGTCCAAATGTAGCTTGTCCACCACGCAAACACTTTGCAAGTGTGTCAGTCAGGAACACTGACTCTGGAACAAAGTTGCAACTACAAACAGCCTCAAAGCAGCAACCCTTGTCTCTCAATTGTTGCTCTCTACATAGTCATTAGACAATTTTGACAACAATGTGGATGTTGCTATTGGTCAGCCAGTGGGGTAGCTCACTTCTCATTGGCTCCTTCCTCCTTGTAGAATGTCAAACAGTAGGCATTCTCAAATAACACAGAGGCGGATCCTCCAAGGAGCCCTGCACACTTGAAAGCAAATTGTCTTCATTTCCTTAGGATCTCTCCCCCCATCTCTTGTAGCACACAGCTGCCTTCTACACACACACTGTTTCACCTCCAAAAATGAAATAAAACAATGTTTCAACGAAATTGATGACTTTTGTCTATTTTTTTTTCACAAATTGGGTCGATTTTTGTCTTGTGAGAATGAAGGGGGATGGTGAAGATAAATTATTATTATTATTTAAAAAAAAAAACATTTTTTGGAGGTGAGTATTAAGCAATTTGTTTTTATGCAAAATATCTACAATTGACCTGTCATTTAACAATGATATAGAGATTTAAGGGTGATTGTTTTATGAAATGCTTTTTTTACGAGCTATTATATTTTCAGAAAATCCGACTATTACTTGTTTTAATGAGAATTCGAAACAAATTATTTAACTTTTTATTGGATTTTTTATTTCTGATAAAATATGAAGTGTAATATCTGAATTCTTAATTGCATGTAACTGTTAATTAATAAATCTAAACGTTGATACAAACGAATATATATGAATATATATATATATATATGTATTAAGAAAAAATAAAAATTAAAAATGTATATATTTAGTTTTTGCAGGACATAGACAGTTGTTTATAATTTTTTTCAATTGGTTTTTCTGAAGATTTTATCTTCTATCTATAATGTCTGTTTTGATATGAAGAAATATATTTATAATAATATAATAATAGAATTACCGGGTTGTTTAAAACTGTCTAACGATTTCTAGAACGAATATGGATTTTTGATATTATTACCAATATGTTAAGGGAAAAAAAAGTTTCTTTTCAGAGGGATATTGAAATCTTACAAATCCCTTTTATTCTGGGTCAGAAGACTTTTAATGAAATGCTTTCAAGAAGTCGGAACACTCGATTTACTTTTGTGATTTCGTTCTCCTGGGATTCTATATGAAACATATCTCTCATTATTTCTATACATTTCATTTCTATATGGGATGGTCTCAAGGGAATTAATAGTTCCCCATCTCAAAAGTCTGATCTTTGAATGCTAAGTCATTCATCATTAAACATATGCGAGGCAATCCTAGTTTAATGCACGGTTACCGTTTGTGTTTCTGTGTCATGTATTTGTATTTATTCAATTTATATATGAATACGATTTCTATCTGGAATAAACCGACAGGTGTTATGGGTGCACTTAATGCTTTATACACTATACATTTTCTCTGTAACCACTTAGTGCATTCATATATGTAAATTGGTTAGATATTTTGTTTGGTTATCTAGAATAATATAAATTGTATAATATTTAGCATCCGAATATTATATACTATATATTGTTCATATACTGCTTAATACATTTTGATTGGAATAGATCGGTTTCGTTGTGCACCTGTAGTTTTTTAAACTGTGTACATCTACTAGAATCTGTAACCAGAACAAATGAATAATAATAATAATAATAATAATAACAATAATAATATTTAAATCAACCTTTTGTAGAAGAATTTTGTTTGGATCAATATGAAAATGGTATTAGCACATTTTTGTACAGTTTTATGGTTTGACTATAAAACGTATGAACTATAAAACTATGAAACCTGTTAGTTTTATGTCTGCTATTAATTAGGGAAATATGATTTTATTACATCAGCACTCACCCTGGGAGGATACATCAGCAACATTTATTCGGATACACAATATTGTGTGAGATCACATAACATAGGTACTGCAATTCAGACTTCGAAATTCAGTGGGGATAATTATTTTGTGTTTCCCCCTAAAATAGCATTTACCGAAATAATCTTTAAATAATTAAAACGAAACATACCATTATCTTTAGTAAGCAGCTAATAGCTATTTATAATTACTATTACATGTTATATTGTTTTAGTGACTATAGACAATAATATTGTGCTGATGATCAGATAGCTCACAGTTTTGGGACACAATCAGTTGTTATAATGAGTGGGCTCCGGGGGCTGAGAGTGACAGCAACTGTGACATAAAATGTTTATGTTCCACCAAATAAAGGCTAATGCCCTTTACTCGGGGTCTGTGGCAGAGCACTTATTTTCCCTGTCTCTTCTTGATACTTTCTGCCCTCGATATTGTTGTCAGGAATGGGCTTTGGAAATAGGTACATTTATCCGTTCTATAGATCTTTGTTTCTATATATTTATTATTATTAGTAGTAGTATTAATATTATTTATTTATTTAAAAATTAAATAAATAAATAAAACCATATGCCTCATCTTTTTAAAATTCTATCCCAAATAAAATATCAAAACCTTAAAAAGAAATCAATTTGTTTGTGATATAGTTTTAAACTTGATAATATTTGGTACTATTAACTAAATGATCATAGAGAAATCATCAAAAAATATTACAACTATTTTTAAACGTTTACATTTCGCTTGACAAAAATGTCTATAATGAACATAATAAATTATATATTACACAAATATAAAATAATAATAGTATATAATACAATTATATAATACTATAAAATATATTTTTAAGTCTTTCGGATCCCCACTCTTTCTTTATTCTACAAATATGTACATCATACAAGAGCAGCTTCCCAGTACTGCAGATTAGTGTATAATATTCGTGGTTATATGCTCATGCAATGAGATATATTAACAGAATTTGTTATTAGTTTGCAGATCACTCTTTGTACATAGGGAAACTGTGCTCCAGTGTTGGGAGGTGATTTTATACTGGGGGGTTGTTGTGTTCCACTAGTGTTTACCCACTCAGTCAGAGCAAGCACTCCCCCATCTGTTCCCTGAAGCTTCCTCACCACTTTTAATTACCAAGCCACAGCCTAATAGAGATGATATTAACCTTAATCTTTCTGACATTAAAAGTAATTACCTCCAAACCAATATTACAATAATGAACATTACCCCCCTCCCAGTACTAAAAAAAAATGTGAAGAATAAGGATTTCTGCTATAATAGCATTTCCACTCAATCCATCAGGTGCTGCAGTGTTCTGCGAAGCCTTGTTCTATAGCTACATCCACCACGTGCCGAGAGCTAAAGGGTTAATGGTAATATTAATTAAGCAGGAAATTAAAAAATAGGATGGGATGTTTATGATGTTAATCATACTACAGTTATTTATTCAGGAGGCTCTCTTTGAATAATTATAAATCATACACCCTGAGAATGATTTTGGAAACATTTTTAAGATAGATGTGGCAGAATTCATGTTTAATTAATCAGTCCCAGCTAATTACTTTTACTTGAGGACTATGACGTGGAGGTTTTGGTGAGATGGTCTTCTGGCTTTCATGGCGCAAAGTAGTTATAATAAAGTAATTAGGTAAAAAATACATATATATATCTATATCTATCTATCTATCGGTATATATATATATACCGTATATATATATATATATTTATATATATATATGGCTAAGTTGTGACTTTGGTGAAGATGGCGAATTATGAAAATGTCCAACATTAATATGAGGTTTGAAGTGTTATATGTAACCATTCATCAATTAAAGGAGGACACGATTTTTGGACAGTTTTGTGAAAATCTTTTCTGATTAAAGAGACCCGTCCTCTGATTTAATATGTGCTAAACTGAGCTACTTTTAATTGCATATTACATTCTTCCTAATTAAAGCAAGTGGTCTAATTAAAAGTGACTAGGGAACAGGTTAATGTAGTCTCTTCTAGCTTTTAACAATTGAGACAGTTTTATGGAAGGATTTTACCTTAAAAGGCACCATGCGTGAGAAGTGCACCCCATTTACACCCTGCAAGACAGCGCTATGCTCCCCAAATCTTAATGAGGGGCTCTGAGGAGATCTGGACTGCATGTGGTTAGACACTCTCACTCACCAACAGGTGCACTCAGCCTGGAACCTCCATTAGAGTCCCCCCACCACCACCACCCTGATGCCCCTGCCTCCCCCTACTGCCTACATCTTGCATTAACATGGACCAGTGCACGACAGGTATATGGCTTGAATTCTACATGACATCCAGTAACTGTGCATTACTTTGCCTCCAGTACCGGGACCCTGTATAGCTACAGCTCTTCATATTCCAGGACTTCCAGCATCCCTGCTTTGTAGGACCATACCTGGGAACTTTCTAAAAGAGCTATAAAAGCCCATTGTGAAGATTCTATGGAGGGACTGGCCAAATGTGTTAACCAAATGGCTTTAATGTTGGTCCTCAGGGAAACCCCGCCTTACCTTAGATACACTTAATTGAATCACCTGCATTCAAGCAGACATATTCAAGCAAGAATTAGTGACACTGAGACTCTGAGATTGGGGCAAAAACCCCTAAGACTCAGATTCAAACCCTTGTATGTGTATGACGTGATCTTTAACACTCATGCTTTGAAATACCTCAGTTTTGGCAGCCCCCTACTCCACACCGATGGTTCATATTTATTTGTCCAAATCCTGGATCATTAGCTGCAGCATTATGCTAAAAACTCATGTAGTCTGCACTCAGCTGCCCCATATAAGAGAAGCTCTAATATCCATGGGGTTTATTCACTAAAGGGAGAATAGGGCCAACTTTTGGGAGCTTTTGCTGCAGGTGGAGTCTGGCCCTGTATAATGTATAGTTAAATGAGAGTTCCTCAAAGTCTCCTTAACCATTGGATTATGCATTCGACAGGGTCTGTTTAGCCCTTCTTGCTGGAAAAACCTGCCACTGATGGCTCCTCGTAATCAACAGTGAAGAGAGGGAGAAAGGACTCTCAGGACCAGTCCCAGGTCCACCGCTCACCAACACACCTGCACCTCTCATCACTCCTCCTATAGTCCTGCTCTGCCAATGGCCCTCATTATCTATAAAGTAAACCTTCCTTACCGAAAAACCCTTTCCCTCCCAGCTCTAAACTATATGGACCGATTCAGTAACGAAAGATCCACCGAATAACCCACCGAGGCAACTTCTAACACAGCCACCCGAGCTCTTTAACTTTACAGGGGGCGACATCAGTTACCCCATCAGCGTTATGACTTTTCACCCTACAACCTGATGTAACCCATTAACTGCCAGCAGCCCATCCATTGTAGGATTTTTCGCCCAAGAAGGCGATATAACCCTTTAGCTGCAATCAGCGCACCCGTAGAATGGCGTTTTCACCGCTTGATTTTAACCCTTTGCCTGACAGTCTGGTATAAATGCCTTGTAACCCCTTTCATACCATATTTAAGTTTGAAAAGGTGAATTTATGTTTTATTTTTCAAACGAATTAATAACGCAGATCTACAATATACTAACATTAAAAATATCATAAGAGGCTTACTCTTTATCACGTTTTAACCAAGGCCTCTGGCATTAAAACTGTTAACAGTGTCACCATACACCTGCTATGTAATTGTCATTCTAGCCCTTTTAATCCTCAGAGAGTTGTTTAAATTGACCCCTTAAAGCAACCCTTCCTCTGCTCTGCTTTAATTGATGCTCCCCCTCTATTTTAGGACTCGATGAGTATTCAGCTGAATGCCTCCAACATTCCCACAGCAATTCAAAGGGGTTTAGGGCTTTAAAGAGCAGTTGTCTTCTTCCACTTGTCACCCCTCAGGCAATCTCTCCTCACCTTATTGCAGGGTCAGAGCTCCCAAGATCTGAAACAAGTTGTGCGCAGTGGGTTCCAATAAGAACTGCGCCACAGTATATGGCAGCGAGCCTTCCAAGTATTATTGCACCATGCATCACTCCTATTAAGCAGAGTCAAATAGACCGTAGATGTTTGATTGCTAGAAGAATATATTACAGTACATATTATAATATATATTATATAATATATATATATATAATGATCTGCAATCTACACTACAGAGGTCTTCAAAAAATTACTGTATGGCAACGGATATTCTAATGTACTATATAATGTATAAAGGCCGTAAATATTGCAGTTTATTCTGCGATAGGGATTTATACTTATACTTATGATTGCTATACTATAACGCTGCTCTTCCTAATACACTATATAATATTAGTAGGTATTACCTTTTAGTACTTTCACTATGTAATTGGCAGTAGATGATTAATAGTACATATCACAATATTAGGATGTGTGCAGTTATTCTATATAATATCGATACTTTAATAGAAGGACTGTATAGCCGTATAAAAGTGAACATATCCCTATATATTTCAAGTTTTTATGATTTTTAATATTGAATTCTTCAACCTTTGACACGGAAAAAGGTAAATTATATGTCAAGTTTATGGCTTTTGCATATGAGATATAGAATATAAAAAGGATGGCCTTATTTAAATTATTCACTTAAAAACGAATATTCGTTTTTCATTTACGTTTTTATAAATTTTTCAGATTGCGTTTCTTTCTTTTCTTTTTTTTTAATTAGCCACTCATTGTCGCATTAAGTATAGCCAAATAAGTTAAATAAATTATTTAAATAGGTTATAAATAAAAGGTTCTAGAACTATATATATATATATATACACTCTATAATTATTTCATCCTGCACAATTATTTTATACTGATATATGGGGGAAAAAACATATCAAAAAGAAGAATAAAACAACACACATTAACCCTTTCAGCTCCAGACTGCAACCTTTAACTATGTCCTGGTGGAAGTTAGTATGGTTTGATTTAGAAGTTTATCGTGATTTATTGAGACTTTAGATACAGAGATAGGATGTTTTGTTTCAGGTAACACATAATCATTAAAATTCATCCCCTGTCTCAGGCATCTGCTTCGCTTTTGCAAAAAAAGTGAATTGAAGGAGTATAAAAGGAAATTGAATTCAGATCACAGATGGGGTGCAGTTTTTTTTTTTGGAAGAAAATTGAGAAACACTATTGTCCAAAATGAAAACTCTATGTGTTTCTTTAACAAAGGCTTCCACTTTAAGCCCCTCAGCTTGTATTGGTCTTGTTTTTTAAACTTGAAGAGTTTTGTACAAAGGATTTTCTCTGAAATGTCAAAACCGCTGTGATTCCAAGAGTGTGTCAGGACCATGGAGAGGAGATGGAGGAGGTGAGGGGCTGGAAGCCAGGTTCCTCCAACATCACAGGCCTGAAATAATAATGATAATAATGATAATAACAATAATGATAATAGCAACAACAACAAATATCAGAGCTAGGAATATTACTATTATTCTGAATAAATAATAATAATAATAATAATCAGAGTTAGGAATAGTACTATTGTTACTACTACTAATATTATGGCCGACAATAGTATTATTATTAATAATTATTTAACAGTACTATTTCCATATCCATCTTAATAGTTATACAGGGTTATAGTCTAATCGTTTTATTTTAGAATTGGACGCTCTTTGCACAATATATAAAAGCAATTAAACTTTGTCTAGATTGTATGCTCTGTAAGGCTCTCCTTAGCTTTTATTTATGTTAACGCATTGTACAGCACTGTGGAGTATGATGGTGGTATATAAATTCATAAATAGTAAATATTAATCAAGAATATCAAAAGAGAAATTTGGAAATGTATATTTTTGTATAGGCTACATCTCACATTATAATTCTGGAGTAATTAATTAAAATCTAATAGTATGTTTTTAAGGGAAAGTTCACTATTGATTGAAAAACAGAAATTTGAGAAATATGCTATTTCTATACGTTACACTGTAATTAATAATGAAAATAAAAAAAAAATATAAATATAACTTTTGTTTTTTTTAAGGTAAGGCTCACATTTAGTTGAATGCTTGTGCCCAACGTGGTTTTCTTCAAAGAGTTAAGTGCCAAGCCTATGACCTCACTTTAGAACAATGGGAACTTCTCATTAACCCTCTCAGCACCACTATCTGTGTCTCTCAGATGTGGGCTGATTCATTAGTGGGGGACATGGGATGGAGCTCTCTTATTTTTATTCCTTTTAGTGACAGATCCTCTCGGATTTGCTCGGATTTTCTCCGGAATGATGATATTTGTTGCCTTAGCGGCCCCTGAGCTTAAAACTCCTTGAGGAATGTGCAGGATAAACAGAGTAACAGATTGAAAGTGTCTGCATGAATTAGTATGGACTATCACTTTACACACTGTGTATTACTCCAGATATTAATTAAACATGATGTACTAATTACATGGAGATTCACACAGAACCCCTTTTATTATGAACTAAGATAAAAAAATATAATATATCATCCTTCTATCTGTGATTGACACTTAACCCTGTATGTGCTTCCCAAATGTATGCAATGCCCTAATTTCTATTCACTTAAAGGGTTAACTTCGGCAGAACAAATCTCTATTTCTATCTTTTAATGGGTTGTAAAAACACATATTAAAATCTAAGCCTGGCTTGTCCTGAAAAGGGATACGTCTCCCCTTTTCCTAACATAATATCCAGGATTTTAGTTCAAATAAACATTATATTATTAGGGTATCCCATATGTTTGTGTATATTAGACACAGACAGAACTGGAGTCATAGGCAAGGTGGAGAGAAATATCCCATAGGGGTAAAACAGAAGAGCTATATATCTATAACTAGAAAATGTTATATTTAAGGAGATTTTCCAAAAATAAAAAAATATAAAAAAAAAATGATTATCCTTAAAAAAAACCCCAAAACCTTAAATTTGCCATGAAAATGTATACGGACACCCCTCCCCCCAAGCTGGATCCCCGGAAAACCATGTAGACCTAATGTAGATATTACCCCTAAAACTGTTTAGTGGAACACTTTCACACCATTTACTGCCCACTTAAAGCAAGACTGTCCAAACCAGTTACAACCTCAACAGAAATGTAGGAATTTTCCAATTAACCAATTAATGTGGCTTAAGTACCATGTTATTACCCAGACAATCTGATCTGTTAAGGCCCCCAAGCACTACACATGAGAAGGGACAATAGTTTGGAACCAAATACAAAGCATGCAGATTGCATTTATTGGCAGCAAATATCAATCTATCTAAAATATCTATTAGCACAGAATCATGATAAAGATGTTATTCTGCATGGTATACATACCGTATGTACCAAGGGTAACATGAGAAATATTTAAACGTGTTGATAAATCTAATTAGGATTACAGGAGAATATAGATCTGTGAATTATGGGATCTTTGATATCACTTTAATTAAGTACAGGTATTTACAAGAGAAAGATCCTCAGTAACATTTTGGATCAAATATTTACTGTCTGTAACACTCCTGGTTGGATAGTAGAAACAGTACATTGTATGTTTCAAATTAAGCAGGAGGACATTGCTACAGAAGAAGGGTTGACCTGTCAAAGTGTAAGTGAAGAAAACACAGATGATGAATTAATGGAGTATCTGTAGCCAACATTAACAAACTGAAGGGAAAGTTAAGGAAGGTCTGCAGATGCTTGAGACAGTTCTCCATTTACAAATCATGCATCTGCATAAAGCAGCCAGTGTGTTCCATTCTCCAGTAATCTCTGTTTCACCTATAAGGCAAAAAGCCATGTTGAATTAATATATACATCAATGTATAATCCACTGCTAATTCCTGTGAATTCATAGAAAGATACAAACTAGGTTAGTTTGCTGGGATTCTGGGCAAACGAAGGGCCCAGCCAAGGGCCACATCAACCATAATAACTACTGGCCTCCATGAGAAGGCTTCTTATGTTGTTAATTTTCTAGAACTTCTGTTGGATCTCTACTGGGCGATGGGAATAACAAAGACAGTCCACAAAGTTTGTAACCTTTCCAATTACCATATACAGTTGGCACTGTATTAGTGAGCAACATAACCCAGAGTGACATCAGTGGAGGAGGCAAGTGGGGCAGCTGGGCAATTGCCCCTAGGCTGCTCTGATTTTGCATTTTCGACACAGCTTGCTTGCAATTCTCGCATGTATCCACTGGAGCCCATACAGAAACAAGGACTCATTCAGAATGGATCCTTTTTTCTGCTCACTTTTCTATACATTTCCTTTCTATAAATGTGCATTGGATACAATGCAAGTATGATGTCCGCCAGATATATGTTGAGTTGCTTTATTACTTACCCACTTTCCATGTTCTACTTGGTGCAGAATTTCCAATAGATAATGAGGTTAAATTGTCAAACCTACAATAGTAGGGGCAACTATAACCCCTGCAAAGATACCACCGCCTGCATCCTTCCAATGTTCTACCCCAATCCTGTGTCTGCACAGTGCAGGCTTTCTGCCACAGGGGCATGATATTGCTGCTCAACTTCTACAACCAGAGGAGATTTGTAGCTTTGTTTTGCCCAAACTTGGTAAAATGGAGACCTTAGTAAAAAAATGTTTGCATCCAGATACTACTGTAGGACTTTTCTATCAGATCTAAAAAATGTAAGACTACTTAAATCCTTCAAAGCTCATGGATCTCATAACACCTAAAACAAAGAAATAAAGCGCAAAACATTTACTCAATTTTTTTAATTCAATTTACTAATTTAAGTATAAAATGCGCATAGATCTCTTCTCCTCCATTTTATGATGGGGTCCCATTAGATTGACAGGGAAATATTTTAATAAAATAGAATTAAAATTAATGTTATTTTTGCCGGTAGGTCTTGTGAAAAAATAGAGGTCTTCTATTAAAAATATGTAATACAGTAATTTCTATTATATCCTATTTGAATCTTGTGTACGTAAAAATTCCCATTCCAGCTAGACACTTCTCATTACATTGACGCTCATGTTTCCTTTCTAAATGACACAAGTGATGGAGATTAAATCTGCCCAACTCCAAAGTAAATTCTAAACTCTGAATTGGACCCTGTAGGGAAAACACAAGTTCCCTGTAAGAGGATTGAGAGATTTACATTCCAAGACAAGCATGGGAGTCAGGGACATAAGAGTGACAGCAGTTACCCTACCTGTATCAGAGGGACTCTGAGAAAGTAAACTCTCAATGACCCTTAGGTTAGTTTAGCCTGAGATTTTAGGAGGGGCAAGGGTGCTTTTTGAAGGCTCATCTCTTATTTAAGAACTGGAATGATTAAGGTATTTAACTTCCTAAGACTTGCAGGGGACTCTTGAGCACATCCCCTATCTGGGCTATAGTTGAGACAGCTGAACTTTAAAGGAAATAACCACTTTAACCTATTAAATTGCTCACCCCCTGGCAGGGCAGGGAGAAGAACAAAATGGTTCAAAGGCGCTTAACACGGTTTCAAACAAAATTAAATAATTAAAGTGAATTAACAAAAAATGAATCATTGTGATGGGAAAAGAGACTTCCAGCACGTTATCTGGTAATTAAACCAGGGGTACAATACTTTTGTAACAAAAACATTAACATATATAAAATAATGTATACTAAATATATTATATATACTGCATTCAAATAGATTGCATGCAATCTAACATTTAATACATAAGCAGGAACCGACTCTATTTTGTCATTAAATGTCATAAATGTTAAATGTGTTTTCCAAAAATATTGTGCTGATTTCTTTTTTTAAAAGTCCTAGTTTTTGCATGTTTTCAGACAACTGCATATTAGCCATGTGTATGTGTTCTAGATCTCAGCCCAATCTATTAGACAACACACACAACTTATACTGATTGTAGTATATGATAGTATGGCTCAGTATTAATCATTAAGCCAGACACTCTGACTAATTAAAGTCTATGGAGGAACAGACTTCATTATTATTGCCATAAAGAACCAGCTCAGTGTGGTGTGTCGCCCAAAATATCACAGTTGATAAGAACGGCAGCCTCCAAGCCTGCAGAAAAAGGGCGTTTGTATGAATAAAGAACTAAAACCAGGTTTTTGTCTATGTTCACCTTCATTAATGCATACAGCCTTGTATGTTATGCTCAACGAGAAAAATATTCTTGCCACGGGACCTCATCTATTAATACAAATTAGTTCATCATGCAAATAATGACACTTTAAATAACAGGCTTTTTTAAATACTATATCACAAGCTATTAAGTTTTTGTTACATGAGGAACAGGCTACTTCTGTAGTTTGGATACTTTGCATTATGGGAAATGTGTACATCCTACACATATCCAACGGTTCTTCAACAGAGCCCTAAAGAGTGACCTTTTTATAGCAGTCATATGGTCATTGTATCATACACCACAGTCGATCTGGATTCCATCTCCTGATATATCTTCATCACTCTGGAGGTTGCAGTAGGGATGAAACTGGTCATGTTTATTGTAATCTCCCATGTGATGTAGCCATACTTATGGATTAATTGGTCCAGTTTCCTGTTCTTTTTCTGAAGGTCCCAAGCTTACAACCTTTACTGATCATGGATTCCACCATAACGTGATGAACATCATAGGCCTTGGGAGTTCTTTTACAGTCCGCATATAGTTCATAGTTAACATTAAACTCTTTATCACCATTCCTATGTCTAATACTCTCTTGATTGCCATACAACAACCTACTTCTTGGTCTTACCCAACTGCTTAGTCTTTCATATAGGCTAAAACCAATTAATGCAAGAAATGTGTAAGGTATGAGAAACACAATATTTTTTTTCTTAATAAGTTAATGAAGCCTATGGAGGATTGGTGCCCTGGTAACCCTTCCTTGGTATTAGCTACACGTGTGAGACAGGTTCTAGCTGGTAACAGTAGTGGCTGCTGTCTAAGAACAGAAGAATACACACATTATTTTAACCCCTTAGTGACAAAGTCCGTCCATGTACGGCCTCAAAATGCATTGTTTTCAACAGGTTTATGTGGTTACATAGACAACACTGATAAACTCATATATGTGCAATATATTAGTAATATTAGAGGAGTGATACATAATGACTACTCAAGTTCTCAAGTTTAATAGACCCTAGGAGTTTAACTAAAAAATGAAATAAAATCCAAAGATTGTGATATCACAATGCGAATGCAGAATAGCAAGAATAGCGCAGAATGTATTGCAGTGTCCTTGGTGTAGACCAAACCACACCTTTACATGTGGAGCACAAATCCCACCGTTCCCACCAAAGATCAGACAGCCTCTATCACGTAGGTATAAAAAACAGGTGGGAACCAGAGGTGGCCTCCGTGATATACAGGGTATCATTGTGTTTGTGTGAACAATGAAGGTATGATTTCTACTGATATCCACACACTGCCAACATATTCACTTTAGTAACAATACTGATTCTAAATGGAACTATACCATTGCTGCGGATCCAGTTTTTGTGGGGCAATGACATCACACACTTGCTATATAACAGCATGAGGGGGGAATATAAGATCATACAACACTACCTGACGGCCAAGGTTAGGGTGGCCTGGTACATTTTACTATACAAAACCACTACTGGTAGCCTGCATGAGTTTTAGAATTCACTCAAGGTTACTCAACCTGTGGATATATTTGGAAATTATATGCTTTATAATCAAATGTATACAACAGCCTTCATGTTTTGTTGAGATTATTATTATTAAAACAATTTGGAAATTTCAAATGGATTTTACTAATTTCACCGTAGCTAAACATTTTTATTGTGGTATCTTAAAACAATCATGCTTGTTTGCTTTCCCAATAGACATCTAAGGATGACAGTCAGACGCTGGCACCAGGCATGTGCGTGATGATCCTCAAACGTTCCAATGCATCCGTCCCAAAGCTGGCCGTGTTACATGCAACCAGAAAGGTGCTTAGTAGCCCTGGTGTTAAAGTGTTAAACTGGAAATGACTTTAGCTTGCTATATATTCTGTTTAAGCGAGTGATGAATCAGAAAGTCGTATGCACAATAATAAATACAGTGGGATTTACACGTGAGACTGGCACATGTGAGGATATAACCAATAAAAAAAATATACTAACAGATTATACATATTATTTTACTTTGTTGAGGAGTTTGTATGCAGATCTGTTCTAAATGCATATTTACCACAAGTATATATTGAAATTCATTATAACGTATGAAAACTTGGCAAAAAATATCCACTCACCACTCAATAAATGAAGTATTAACACAATCGGTTTTCTTTTTTTTTTTTCAATTTTTTTTTGTGTGGTGACACAAACAGGGTTCTTAAAACAGCGGAACAACAATATACAAAAACAGATACAATGGGTGAAAGAGTTATATAATTAAAGTTGTGAAAAGGGCACAGATTAGAGGCTTTGGCCTCTAACCAGTCATTCCTAGTGCAAAGCAAATAAGGAGTTAAAAACATACTGTGATATACCCAACCAACCCATTACAGGTACATATTGTGTTCATTCACAATCGAGTTCTAGGAATTTAGAAACTGGTTGCCCTTTAACTTTTAAGTTCTGATTTTTGCTTCTGCAATTTAGAAGCAGTCAAGGGATTTGTAAGACCGAAAAGCAAACATAGGAGGAAGGATGCTAACTGCCGGATCAATGAGTGCGCCATGCCTGAGGGATGACACTTAAGTGAGCATTGTGTTTGTGAACACAAACAGTGCAATAAACAGCTATCGGATCCAACAACAGGGAAGCCTTCTTTCCATGTAACATGAGGATGACGTGACCACATTGAGACCTCATAATTCCATCTTCATAACACATAGTGAAGTCAGCGAGGCTGAAATGTTCAACTACAACCAGTTTAGTAAATAGGTCCTTCTGGGTTTGTCCTGGTGCTCCAGGTGTCACCTCTGGGGCAATATTTTATTTTAACATATGTCTCAGGGAGGGGAGAGCTCTGAAAGTCCCCAGGTCCAAGTGGTCTTATCACCAAAGCAAGCGACTGAAGGGTCCTATTGGCAGGATTTCCATTGGCTGGCATTGTGACATCTAAAAGGTGACAATAGTTTTGTTTTGTTTTTATAAATTACCGTCACCATATAACCCTGGGGCAAGCAATTGGCACTCCGACAGGTCCCGATGCCATCAACACAGGGTTTGCACGTTTATAGTGCTAGGCAAACCGGGCTTGGAGATTACAACGGATGTTCTTGCTTTGCGGTGCTCAAAAGAACATTGAATACATAAGGAAAATTAATTGTTGTTGTTATTAAATTATCTTATTAAGTGCCAACAAATTACGCAGCTCACCTGTTTTGGAGCGAGTAGCATGACCCTGTAATAAGTAATTACCGCTATTATTACAATGCTCTGTTAAACGCTCAACCCTATGGCGCCTCCAGTCAGAGGTTATTTAGTGGGTTCAAATATTTGAGGTTGCGGATAAAAAGTGACATTGTGCAGTCTGATACAACTGAAAGCCCCAACGGCAGGGACGTTCCAAAGGTCACCGTGGTGGTAACATCACTTTTAAAACTTTTCAGCAGCATCACTCATTGAAACATAACCCCCATAGTTTTGTTTTGCGTGATTTGAATATATATTCTAGAAATCACTACAAGTCACCCTGCAAATGTCCGAAACGATGAGATTTGGTAGGCTTTGTCCCTTTTTTTTTTTCAGTCAACCTCTCTCTGACAAAAGGTCTCAAAGTAAAGAAACTAGAAAAAGGATTTTGGAAGAAATAAACTATGTCTTCCTCCACGATTAGCTTGTCACTAGTGCTTGTTCACTTTTGTCCTGAGTGGGACACTCAGAAGTACTGGGAGGATTTCAAGTATTCTGTGTTGGTCTTATTTATTCAGAGATAAATATTCACATCATGCATATATTTAAGAGGCACACACTGCAAAATAATGACCCTCCCTCCCCAACCACAGCCTAAAATGAACCAGGTCTGCAACCAAAAGCGGAAATCAGAAATAAATAACTGGTTGATTTACCAAAAGTCTCTTTTTTTTTTTTCAAATAACCCCCTCACAGCATCAAAGTAGCAGGTGATACAAACATTCTCTGCAACACTGTGACATGTTCAAGCTCAGAACGTCCCAACAAACCCATCAATTCCATCGCTTTTGCCTTCATAGATTAACTGGTAGAGAAGAAACATTGTGTGTCACGCGCTAGATCATACAGGTTTAAGTGTCTAACATTGAGGCAGGAGAAGGATTAGGATTCTTAAGATGCAAAAGAAACAATAAAATGTATAAAATAACACATTCTGCAAGTTTAGGAATTTAAATGCTCTTCGCTCTGCATTGTGCCAACCCAGCTTGCGGCCAATTGCCAACACGCAGAATGATGAGCCGAAGGCAATCTAAGAGCTAAAACAAACCTATTCACGCCTGTTTTAGGGGGGATTCCTCCCTGTATTGTGATGCTGAGTATCTGCAGAGTTATAATCGGCATGTGTTCCTGTACCAGATTAGGTGAAAAAAGAAGAACAATGTGTATTATGGATTGGGAGACATTTTTGGTCCCCATAGTCCACTGACCCTCGTTTTTGTAACCCAGGACAAGCCTGTACCACTAGAAATAGCGAGAAGTTACACCACGTGGACAGAAATCTTACTTGGATATGGTTCATTCTCTTCGTGGTATACGCGTGAGCAAGCACATGACAAACTATCTCTACCAACGCTTTATTAAGGACACCTAGGGTCTGGATAAAAAAAATCCTCGTCTTCTAAACATAACTAAACAAGGCAATTGGCTATCAATCTTGGCTGGGAAGCAAATTAGGCATATTTACAAAATACGTGGGTAAATAAGCAAAAGATGTGCTCCCACATGGCCATAAAAGTGCCGTCTGATGTCAGGGATTCAGCAGAAGAGTCAGAATCACAAAGAATCTGTAATACGGAGCAGTGCGAGCGGTGCTTGGCCAACAAGCAAACTACTAATAACTATTGGATTATAGTATGATTCTTATTAACAAGTAACTATTATAGATCGGGTCTTTACATTTATAAATCTGATTCAAACACGTTAGCGAAAGCATCAGCAATTCAAACCAGATGGACCCGGCGAAGGCAGCCCTCCTTACAATACTCGAACTCGGAGGTTATAATAAAACTGAAAAACAACAATTTTGGGTCCACGCAATGGACTCCCATGGTTTATTTACTTGTCTGGGAGTATGCAGATACTCAGTATCAGACAGGGGGCCATGTATTACGTTCAACCCCCCCGGGAGCCTCTGAATTTAACTCCTTTGGTGTCAGAATAGTGCATTCTTTAGATCAGAAGGAGACTGCTGGATAACATGTAATATTCAGTGTTCTTATTGGGACGATCTCCTGCTCAGGTTGGAAACCCACCAAATTGGGTCTGTGGAGGGTTGCTGTCTTCCAAGTGGTGCAGAAGCCCCAAATAACAAGTGAGGTGATGGCGAGTAGCTTTCTTTTTTCCCGTTAAGTGGTGCCTCTACAGCTGCTCTCACAGTCCACTCCATGGACACTTACTCCTTGGCTTCTAGGAAAAGTGTTTCCTGAGGGTACAGCTTGAGATCCATTAGGGTCCTGCAGGGATCCAACTGGGTTATCTGTCAAGAAAACAACATAAGAAAATGAAAAAGAAAATATATATATATACGAGAGAAAATAGGTCAGCCTTGTATGGCGCATGTAGGTAGCAATACAGATTTCCGAACATCATAATGTGGTTATTAGAAGACTCAGCCCTTCAAGCAGGAGAAGCCATCATCTGTTGGCCGTCATAATGAATACCGAAACGTTAGTGAATTCCTGCATTACTTTATTCTTTTACAAATGAAAGGTGCGACGAAAAGCTAAACCATTTCTAACAATAAACCGTTAGGATGTATATTTCATTAATCTTCGTATAGACGCTCTACTCGGATAGCATTGGCTATTCATCAAATTCAAGAAATATTATATGTGACAGAAACATCTTATCGGTGTTATTCTCAAGGATGGTTCTGCAATGGTAAGGCGACAAATTTTGTACAAAACGTCTCTATTTGACAATATATTTTTGGGGGTGTTAATCTGTTACCGGCAGTAGAAAAGTATTAACGTTAACTGTAAAGCATCTGTCGTCGTTGTGAGCTGTTGATTTGCCGGTGTTCTCCCTCGTGTGTCGTATGTTACATCTTTTACATGCTCCTGCATCTGTCTTTCTTTGAAAGACTCTCTTCTCTAGACAAAGTTTCTAGGTGCAATCCTTCGAATATGAGTTTCCAGCTATGTTAACACTTCACAGCTGACATGATATGATCAGAACGGAGATACCGAGCATCCTTTTTTGCGATTAACAATAACATTTGTGGCAATTGTGGTTTGATAGGTTGAAGAATTAACCTGGCATTTTGAAATTCGCTAATGTCCCTAAGACAAACGGGGGGGGGTTGTGTGTGTGATCCGTTTTGAGATGGACAGTTTGATGGTTTTAAGAAGAGGTGGAAAATTCATGAAAATGACAACCATTGCGATCAATGCACACCGAGCCATAAAATGATCTGCCCGGTACATCAAAAGGGCTGTTACTTATTTACAAAACGTCAGAAACAATTCCATTAAAAATTCTGGCACGATCTCCTAGTCAATCACGTTAAATGCCTTTTTACAAAGAGCCCCCGCTTCCAGCGATCTGCCAGTAACTTTTAATACATGGGAAGCGCAGACAGGCTGTGCGTTGTTTGTTCTCGTCTATTTGTTGTGTTGTGCGGGTCTGTGGCTTAAATAAGCAAAACTGTTAAACATAATCTTACATGTTGAAACAGCTGTTATAGGACGGCGTAGAGGGTGAGACATGCCAAAACACCTACGTTTCACTGAACGCCCATTTGCATCTACAGTGGGACTGCATCGCTAACGAGTCTTTCCAGATGGGGCAGCAGCTAATTAGAAGCACTGAACCTCCGTAGAGCCCTGTGGTTAATAAGATGCATGATGCCCTTTTCTCGATGTCTTTTACACTTTGGAGATCTTAGGACAGTTACAGGCAGCAGCTTGCGGGTGTCACGAGAAGGGGGTTGGACTGTTTATACCCATGATTTCAGCTCGCCTTCTGTTCCGAATCCACCGAGGGACTTGCCGATTCGCCAATGTTTACACCATTACCCAATTACTGAGAATATGGTTGCTGCATCTGTCAACAAACAGAGCTGTTGTCGCTTTTGTTTTAGCGGCTCCTTTCTTCCCCCTCTCTCTCTCGTATGGCTTCTCTTTCTAGTTAATTAGCATCGCGTAACCTTCTAACATTATCAGGCGGCCAGATCTGTTATCTGCCAATATATTTTTTGCCAATAGGCCTGACTCTACTTGAGTCCACGTTAAAAATATAGCATTGTCGGCAGGGTACGGTGAGCCTCACGCATTCCGCACAAGAGAACGCAGTCATAGTATCACAGTTCGGCATTCTTTTGTACAGAGGGGATGAGCTGAACTGTACCCGGCAATTACCATACTTAATGTTGATTAGAATAATGAATAGACTCACTTTTTATCGGTTGCCCTCCCAATTTTTCTTGTTATTGTTTGGTGGCTCGCAGGCCCTGCTGGAAATGGATCCACAATGCAGACCATACGCTATACAGGAATTGGCTCTATCCAAAAAGTGCTCTCGGATCGTCACCTGACAACCGACGACTTGATGCAGTTTGGATGCAGCCGGTTCCTCTACTGATGGAAATCAGCTCTGCGCTGAATGGCGGGGAGAAGGTGCGCACGGGGCAGCGACCGTCAGCGGGTAAATAAAGGGGCTTAATTTACATAATTTAATAAGAGGGGAAGAAATGGAGACTAGAGGGGTCAAATGATTATCTGTTACCAAATTTTATGTATCTAAGTTAACAATTATGCAAACGAACAAACAACTTTACTGGCCTTTAAAACAGATGGAAGTGGACAATTTACCAACATCCACCCAACAAAGTCCTAAAATAATCTGCCCAAGGCCAATATTTCTCCAAAATGGTTAACAAATCCCAACCCACTCATCCAGTCTGTTGCAACAACCGCAAGACAACGTTTAGAACATGAGCAGTGTTCTTCTGGAATTCATTACCTGACCTTTTAAATGAGATCATCCTACATGATGACATCACTATGTATATTTATACCATGATATTAAAGTCAAGCCTCTAATCAGATGACTAAAACAAGATGAAATATTCAGTTGCTGTGCATATTACAGCAGGTGTGCAACACTCGGGCTGTTATACACCTACCCTCTTAGAATGTCTGTGTGTAGAGGCTGACGCTGAAAAAGGTCAGGTGAACAGACCAGTTAATTGTAACTGAAAAGAGGATCATTTCAGTGTCACAGACCAGCAAGCCACGCACGCTCCCTCTACAAGGACAAACCTACGTGGCAAGCAGGGAATCTGTTCTCTGGGGTGCAGTGAAATGCCGGCAGCTCTCATTAAGTCTTATTAAAACTATTCCTCGTGGAAGCAGACAAGCCAAAAACATAAGGTTCGTTAGGTAGCAATTAAAACACAATAACTCCGCACAGCCAACGAGCAGCTGTGTTTTTCTCTTCTTCAGCGTAAACCGTGTGCCGGGTTTCAGGTGGAAACCAACAGTCTCCATCCGCATTCTCCTTTTTGTGTTTGCCACTATTTGCTAAACGGGTGAAATGTTTACAAAACAAAATCTGACCCCCAAATATTCATATTTTTAAGTGAAACAAAACAAAAAAAAAGAGCAAGCATGTATAAAACATTAAGAAGTTTCCAGTTTATATCTAAATGCCGTACTGAGCCTGAATGGCACATAACATTAAGAAATCATAAACCCTTTATTATACACTTGCCAGAATTCCATGAAGTCCATGCAGAGAAGCTTCAGCCGCCCCTAAAGATCACTTCAAACCAGTGCCTTCCAACCAATTCATATAATGAGAGCTAATTATGGTTAATTAAGGATTTTGAGAGCTACTATGAATTATTATTTCTTTAATATATCCTTATTCATTTATTGTTTGATGTTTTTTTATTGTTTTTCTACAGGAGGGTAAATTGTGCTTGAAAGGTCGCAGACCGCATCATTCTTCTAGACATGGATTGTGCCGACAGCCATCTAAAAAAAATGTCAGCGTAACAGGTATTCTTTGAATCACAAAAAAGTATATTATCTAAAAGTTGTGTTTCCCAGTATAAATACGTTATAAATAAATAAATATGATAAATAAATGTTATCTGGTAAAAGGATATTGACCCTTCCTTCCGTTTCCATATTTCTGCTCTCCGGCGGGCTCTGTAAACTGACGGCACGCGTGGTATTTGGGATACACTCGCGTACTGAGTATGCGTTTAAGGTTCACTCTATTGCCTACTCATGGGTCAGCTCTTTGTATTCCTGTAAACAGCCCCTTATTGACCAAAGGCTCGCAGATGGCTCTGCCGATTCTCTTCTCTCCCTACACCTGCACAGATGCAGCAGACGGACAATAAATTTAATTTTACCGGCGAGCAGAGAAAGGCATCGCAGGTATTAAATTAAGAAGCGCGGCCATATGCTACAGAGAAAAATGCCCGGATAAACTCATCTCTTCTTAATTAATTTAGGCACAGTGAAGGTAGCCAGGTTGTGAAAGCTGCAGAACGATAAATCCCTATTTATGGCACTCTTGTCTGAAATACGGAATCACACCCTTAGGGTGACGTGACTGTGGGGCGTATTAACTAAACGGAGAGCTGGCAGGAGAGTTTGCAGATGCAGCTGTGGTTTATATTCTCTCGCTTCACTATACATCATGCAGAAACAAACCCACCGAGTTCCTGCTGGAGGAAGAGCTTGTCTGGCCCTGTATAATATATACTTAAATCATTTCCTCAGTATCCTCACCCATTCAATTATACAGACGCCCAGGCCTTCATACTGCAAACTGCCCTGTGTTGGCCCTTCATAATAAAAAGTGAAGTCAATGAGCCACAATTCGCCCCAATGTCCCAACCAGCATGATTTGAAGTCTACCAAGTCACTGTCGAAGTAAATGCCTCTATTGACAGGTGTGCCGGGATCAAAGGTTTTTCTAATGCAGCTGTCAGTGTGATTGAAACCTTCGGAAAAGACACTTTTGCCCAAATCATCAGAGATTGGGCTCATATACAGTATTTGTATAGTTCTTGTATAGTACAGTTTAAGATGGTTTCGCTTGTTATACTACCTTTCTGTAATAAATACCATCAACGCATTGTATATTTATTTCTGGGTGTGAAACATATTATTACTAGTTTGCGATCGTCCAGTTTCCATTATCAGGTGCTGTTGAAGAGAAGATGTTGCCAACGACAGCTGGACAATGTTGGCCGAGAGATGCGCCGAGTTGGGTTTGATTCATGATAACACTGGACTTGCGCAGGTGCACTTTGGTTCATTTGGAGAAAATCCAATAGACCTCAATGGACTTTTTTCTGCACATTATTTCACGTTTACCCAACAGCATCGGACTTACTCCAGTCTCACACTGACGCTGTGAGCAAAATCTTAAACTCAGGCCACATAGCAACAAAAACGACCATCATTTCTCAGCAGTATCCTATTCTTGCCTTTTTTTCCCCAATGTCTTCAAAACAAACATTAGCTTTTTTGGCCAAATCCCAGCTCTGTGTAATCATTCGCTTAATGTTCAGAATACTTAGTCTAGTTTTGAAGACCATGGCTTTAAAGACAAATACCACATATGTTTTACTGCCCAATTCTCAATAAATAACCCAGAGAGAATTTAAGGACCTGTTATGTGGTACTCGGTCTTACTAACCAAACATACCAGGGACACCTTACAAATCATAATATTTACCACCTAGAGGAGACGCGGGAGGCGTAACTAAAACCCTCAAACATTAGTCCATGAAGGATCCTTAATAAAAGAAAAGAGGCATAACAGAACATGGACAAGATTTAAAGTTAGAGGAAGGCTGAAGACTGGGGATTAATGTGAGAAAGGGTGGTAGATACTTGGAATATACTCCCAGTGGAAGGAAGCTTGGAATGTACATAAAGCCATCATAAAGAATGGACAGGTTAAGTTAGTTGTGCTGTGGTTGAGTGAACTTACTGGGAGTCGTAATCCACAGAACCTGGGATCTGAGTTTCTAAAGCATAGTAGTTTCTGTAAATGTAAACCTAATTAATATACAAATAATACAAGCTGTTGTAAATTATTATTATTATCAACCACTGACACAGTCTGGGCAACTATATGCATTTACCAAAACATGGCACCGGTCAGGAGTCCTTTCCTCGTGGCTCCTGACCCCGAATCTCAGGTTCAGACTGATTGGGGTGTAAGCTTTGAGTATCGGAAGAGGCAGTGAAAAGCGGTCCGTTCCGGCTGTTTAACCCCTACTGACGCTTTCTGCACAATAGCAACTGTTAACCCATTTCTAATTGCTGTGAATTCAACAGAACGCCCCTTATAGGCAATAAAACAGAATCAGTTCAAAGGGCCCAGAACATTCACAGTCCCACGGGACCATGGTGACCTCATTCATCATATTCTTTCAGGACATACATAGATTTCACGTGTTCCAGACCAGCACACCTAAAACACTGACCTGCTGCATGTGGGATGTATAAATGATTCCCTTCTGTGAGATTATACATCATACATACAGCAGGGCAGCACTTCACATGTGCTGGTCAACAGTGGGTGAAATCTATGTACGTCCTGGAAAAATAAATGGCTGAAATGGGCGCCTTAATAGAGGGTGGCCTACCGCGGGGGTGCAAAATGAACGCACTAGTACTAAGGGAAAAAAGCAGTGTTTGTAAGTCATTTAACAGACAGCATGACAGCGTCTGGCCTGCAAACCTACCGCTTACTGAATAAACCCCCTGGAGTGAATGGGTTAACGTGCCCTACATAAGCACCCGTACGCACTTGGCGTTCTTGGCCTGCTGGAAATTGTATTCTTTCCAGTTTAATTATTGGTGGCTCTGAGGAGATTAGAATATATTACAGAGATATTTCAGAGCTTCGGCAGTATTAGTCAGTTTTAAGCCCCTGGTGAGCGCTTCTGTATGCCGCTTATAAATATTTTGTAAACAGTTTATTAATAAAGTGATCTTACAAATGAGTGGGTTCTGCTCATCCTCCCTTAAGTCACTTCTTCTAGTAATTGGAGATGCAGAGAGGCTCGACAAAAATCCAGATCGCTCGGTAATCAGCAGTATCTGGACCAAGAAGCTAAGGGGGTGCGACCTTCCTCAGCACCACCACGTGACAAGATCGCTCTTCATCACATCTAAAATCCTTCCAGAATGTACTTTTAACCGTATGATAAATTAAAAAAATAACAAAAAAACCCACATACATCACTAATCACAGGAAAAGCGCATACTGTAACTTGGCCAGCATGATCCTTGCAAATCTAGCTAATTAATACATTTTTAATTAATTAATAAATCACTTTCAAAGAAAAATGCTTAATTTGTTGTTGCTTTAAACCTAAAGAAAATATGATTTTGTTGTATTAGGCTTGCAAGATTTATTACTTAAGAGTTAAAATTTTTACAACATTAACAACGTATGTGCTGGATTTCTGATCCATTTAATGTAATTTTAATGGACAGATTTTGCTTTTCTTTCCATTTCTAGGTGACGCCAAATGTTTGAACGGTACTGTAGATACCTACGGTTTATTGGAATTTGGAAACACCGTTACGTAGGTTTACTTACTGCACTGAAGCAGAAAATGGAGGACGCGGTCAAAGTGACTTCTGTGACTTTATTAAGAATAAATACTCACGTCTCTCCGTGGAAAGGTGCTGAGAAGCTTGAATTCTTGACAGGGATATCCCTTGGATGCTACAAAGTCAAAGACAACTTGCAAGGGGCTAGAGCCTAGGAAACGCCTCTCGATAAACTGGCCGCTAGGCGTTCGGATCCGTAGCTTGCTCTGTGGTTCACTATGTTCCTCCTGTGGCTCTGGTGGTAGAGACTGCTCCAGAGAAAGCCGAATAGCCTGAAAAATAGACACAGAGAGGGTCAAAGGGCCACTCTTTCTTAACTGAAGTCTGAAAAACTATGTAACGAGCTTCTTTTAACAAGTAAAAGTATGTCTGCAATTCAATGGCTCTGATGAGGTCAGACACATGAGGTCAACGTTGAAGACACTAGACTAGTTTTAGGCATTTTGACCATTGCGTCCCCATTGAGTACCCAAAAAAAATGAATGTTTTCCGCCTGTTTCAATCTCCCTGTTCCGATGAGGGAATTTCCGCCAGTACATTTCCTCATTAACTTTACATCGTGAATAATTGAATGACCTTTTTTACACAAACAAAAAAATTATCTCAACCGACCACGACATGCGCTCCCATAGCATTTGGGAGGATCCAATGGATTTGTCGCAGCCTCTAACTTATTACACGGGAGGAAGCTGCTGCAAACACAATTGGTTTCCAATTTGTAACTGGGATTCTAGGACAGGTGTCAGAGATTTTCAGGTAATCAGTATGATGAGAACTCATCCCCCGAATGCCAGGTGACGGATCTGTTTAGTTCCCACCACTTAATGACAACTTGCAATGCAACCAATTAAAACAAATCCCTCTTTTTACAAATCCCAATTAGATCAGATATTACTGCACAAAAGGATGGTTGATTTAATTGTCATGACAAAGAGGTTAACAAGGCGTTAGAACGAGAGTAATTGCTGTACCAAGATGAGCTCCTTCAGGATAAGATTGCCTTCTTTGAAGATGAAGAGGTGAGATAGGGCAAACTCAAAGGCTAACCCTTCCTCTTACCCTCCCAGCTTGATCACCACCCTGTAACATGCGCTCCTGTTACAACTCCACAATGTAACAACATAGGGTTAATACAAAACCTCAAAGTCTTGACCACCTGAGGTTCCTTTGCCTAAAAAGATCTACACCAAGACGCAGGACCATATTATGAGGCAGGGTTACAGCTTCCAATACCTTCTGGCTGACCGAGATGTGATTGAGATGGAAGCCAAACATTCCTTTAGTTGAAGTTGGTAGCTTTTATTGGGCCAAAACTAGTAAAAATGTAAAGTTAAACATTTTTAGGACCTCAGAGGAATCTCTTCCAATGGAAGAAGGTCCCAAAATGTATGTAACCTCACGTTTTTTCGAGGTTGACCCCATAAAAGCATTACATCCTTTTCTGTGTTGCTCAAGTAAATCAACTTCAATGTTATCCAGAAAATATCAAGAGTAAATGGCAGCAGGGTTTCCCAACTTCAGCCCCTTACAGATGTTTAGAGGGTTCATTGAGCGATGCACCGAGGACCTATGAGCCTATTTCCTTTCTGTACGGTTACCGACAGCCCCCAAAGCAAAAAAACATTCTGGTGTCTGACATTTCCCGATTTAGGAAGACAAAGGACTTCAGAAGGTTACAGCACGTTTCTTTCAAACACTGAGCTTCAAGCATGAACTTTAATATATGTATTCATATATTGTTAGTGGTAGTTTAGTACCTGACCAAGCAATGTACTGACCATGGGGGATACTTCTAGAACCCATGCTGGGACATACCCCTGCCACCTTTGGAGAACACCAATCAAGGGGTCACCAATAGCCCCTTTCCTTCTAAAGAAGGCTGGGAGAAACGTGCCCTTCCAGCTGCTGGTGAGCTAAAGCTCATGGGGCAGTATATGAAAGCAATTAACATCGATCTAAAATAAAATATCATTGATATAAGGTATAGTTTCAGCCCTTAAAATGTAAGGTAATCAAAATGTAATGTAATGTAAGGTAATTGTTGATCAGTGATGGCAAAACATGGGAGTTCCCGCTGTTGTGAATAAATATTCCCATGATGCTCAGCCAACAGCAGCAGCTGTACCAAAAAGAGCAAGAAACAACCTGGAAGGTAATAGGACTCCACATATTGCCCCGGAATATCGTTTTCTACCATAGATGAAGGAATGACTACAATTTCAAGAAAAGATGTGCCGTGATGATTAACCCTTCAATCCCAGAAGTATTAAATAAAGTATTGCATACCCATCACACCCATTGCATACCCATCACACACAAAGGGTTAAATCTGGTTTTCAGGGGGAGCTACGCTGTAACACATACCATTCTACCCCCCTATCTAAACACAGAAACTTGAATATACGTGTAATGCTCCCCAAAATATGAGGCTTTCAGAATTCTACCAAAGCAGACGCTGTAGCTTATCTGGATTTTAAGCCCTCTCCAAAAAGCTCTCTCTTCTTCCTATTGTTATAGAAAGCACCTGTTTCTTTTCTTGTTGTTTTGACATTTTCCTGCCGGCTGCAATAACAGATGCTATTTTATTTACTGCGGCAGCTCAATTATATATTAGAGAAGGATAAACAGTAGCTCATTAGATGTGCTCGCTCTTTGTGCGACGCGTTCCTCCTTCCCTTGTGCTCACCAGCTCCCCAATGACGCGGTCACAGGACAGAGACTCACAATGACTATAACGAGGCAATGGACCAACTTAGAAAAACAATTAGAAGATGCTGAACAACCAACTCTGGCCGGCAGAAAAGGGCCGAGGCGGCTCTTCTGTGAATAGATCAATAGCCACATTTCAAATATATGGAACAAACAAAAACCCCTCAATGTAAGCAAACACGGCTCGACAACAATAGATTACGGGTAATCCCTGAACTTCAACTGCAGCATTCTTTAATAAACAGCATTGTTAAAAATCTCTTTTGTTCCCGCAAAAGCAAATATCTCTTTATTATTCTCATTACTGCACACTGTAATAAATAATAATAAAAAAAGAACAGAGGTCCGGCTGCGCTCTGAAAACGCTGATCGCTTTGAGTCTTTTATGTAGGAAAATATAGTTTCCAAACAGACATTGTGCCCTGGCTCTCCGAATGAAAGGTAGGGTAACAAAATAAATGCAGGTACAGAAATAACTGTTTGCTTTGCTGGGAATTATTGCTATAGATTCAAAGGAACAGAAAGGAAAGTCTGTGGGTATAATGAAGCCGGGCGAGACAGTTCCATATTAGCAGCGTGTGTGTTATACAAGGTTTATACAAGTGAAGGCTGGGACATTCATTCTTTCATTCATTTACAGCAGGTAGGACACGGCAGCTTGTGCGTATGGATTATATAGGTGAAAGGTAGTATTTTTGAGGCAAAGAAGACAAAAGAGAAATCATTCTAGAATTACGTGGCAAACATATACAAGAAATAGGAACACTTTCGTTCTTTTGGCCAAAAGCTCACCTGCCACGTCAGGGAGATTAGAGAAGAATGATATTGCTTGGCTTACAGAAACTGGCTGGATTACTTGACCAAGTGAATATCTGTGATAAGAAAGGGGGGTAATCTGTATCTCCTTCGCCTAATTAATAGGGAATAAGAGGATATAATAACTCGAGAACAGGACTTGCGTTCCATTATAAACAGCAAATATCACGCATGGTGTCTGACTTTTTTTCCTAAGGTTTACAAGAGTTTTAAGCAAAAAGACTTATGGGGCAGAGGGTAAGAAACGATATGCATGTTAAGGAATGCCATACATACACTAAAACATATAAAAAATAGAGTGCAAAGCGATATACTTGGGTATAAGAGAATAGGTCCCATCATCAGTTGGACATCCTTAGCTCAATGGCGACCCTAAGCAGACAAGATCAAGGACTGGTTAAGACCCGGGCTTTACATCAGGGAAAATGGGCCAAATGGTTTTTATCTGCTGCCAACTGTTTCTATATTAAACTCCCTACATGAAAGCAACAGCAACCCAATGTTGGTTAATAGGTTAATGGGAACTACAGAAATCCCAGTTATATACATGTTTGGGCTATTTAGAAGCACTATAGGATTACAAAAGAACCATTAAATTTTCAGAATAGGAGGTGAACATCTAACTACAGTACTCGAGGAACACACAATACATGCTGATGAACATTCATTTGGGTTTTTTTATTTAAATAAATGTCAGATTGCAGATATTGGGGACACTCCTGCTCCACACTCTGTTCAAATGAGGATTAAGAACCGATCTGCAACCTCGCCTGCCAATCTGTGACTTAATTAAAAATAAAAAGTCAACTGGTGGATTCTACCTCTCTCTCCTCCTCTTGTTCTTTTCGGATCTGTTCCAATCGGTATTGTTCAGCAATTTCTCTTTCTTGAGCTTCTCTCTGGAGAAGAAAATACATGATTAATCATTAAATAAATGTTATCACTTAACATGTACTTTTAGGGCACAATCAGCCGCTTTGCCCTGAACCTGTGGGTCACTGCGTCAGGACACGGGAATAAAGCTCCATACCTTTGCGCGATCGGCTTCTAGCGAAAGGCGGTAAGCTTCATCTTGTTCCCGCTTAACATTCTCCCTCGCTTCTCGTTCGTCCTAAAAGGGGGAAAGTATAGACGGGTGAATGGAACGAAGAGTTCATGCACATAACACAATAGAGCAGCTCATTCACTTTTACAGTAGCTCAAGAAGTGAGATTTTTGCACCCCTTCTTCTGGCTCCTGTGGTTAAAGCCGCTTGAATCTAGTACATCTGGGCTCAAAAACACACCTTCTAAGTCTGATGACATAGGAAACCCACCAGGTTATGAATGGACAGATGCCGTCGTAGCTTCATACAGTCCAGTGTTTTAGGAAGTAAACATATGAACGTTCTGATCTATGATTTTTTTTTCTAGCAGTACGTTTTGTAAATTGAACCAACATCTATTTCTATAAATCCTATTAGGGATCCGTGAATTAAACTTTACAATGATCAGAATCAATCAGACTCTTTTGGAACTCTTCGAACGGAGAGGTTGACGCATTCTTACACATTTATTTATTACATTTATTTATTTTAAAATAAATACACTGAAAGATTTGCTGTGACAATAATAAGCGGCAATAATTCTCATCATCCCACTGATCACTTAGAATAGGCGCACGAGACGTGGCTTTTTCACGGACCTTTTGGAACGCCAATTTTTCTATTAAAGGAATAATAAATAAAAATAATAATGTTGCGTGCAAACTTGGCGGCGGTGACACACTCCTGAGATATTAAACGAGTGATCTGGCCTGTGCATAGCGCTGCAGTTGTCTCTGTTATCGTATCCATTTATCCCAGCTTACTCCTCGCCAGGAGCTGACAGCAGCAAAAGTCCTGTGGCTTTTCCCTTTAATTAAACGCGGAATCCGTGGTCTCTCTGCGAGGCAGCGGAACTGCTACACGACTCTCGCTGCGGGGCCCGGCTTTAAACCCATGAAGTTAATTTGAAACGGGAAAGAGAGGAGGGAAGGGGGGGGTTATGATCGAAACCGAGCGAGAGATGTACACTGTATATTCTCAGTTTTGTTCAAGTGCCATTTAATGAGACCATGCGGCTTTGCGTATTCAAATAATAACAATAAACCTACTGTGTTTGCACGTAATAAAATAAAAAAAAATATACATGAAGGAAAAACAAAAATAAAGAGAAATGAAAGCGGAGATCAGCGCGCAGGGCAGACGATCAGCTACGCAAGAAAATAAACCAATGAGGAATTCGGGAGATATAATAACAGCGCACAAAAGGAAATGATTAATGAAAATAAATAGACTAATCCCCGGCGTATTCGCCAGAACCGGCCACAGCAGAGCCAGCTTTTACATGGAGTTGGGTGATGTGGGTTAAAGATGGAAAAAGTTTCTAAATGAGACTTTTAGGGTCCGTGTTAATTCTAATTTATCATCATTCTTGATTATCTTTGTTATCGTTGCCTATTGGTATGGATTAGAAGGCAAACTATAGAATCCAATGCGTTTTTCCCAATGGATTTTTTTTTTTAAAGTGACTTCAGATACAACTAAAATATGATTGATGCCAAACTGGGTGCCACGGTTTTCTTACGCACTCAGAATGATATCTTTATGACCGACGGCGTACAGAGGTTTTATTTTTATTGTATGTAAACTTGGACAAAGTTGTCGATGGCTCATAGTTCCACAATTCTGCATCGGCAAAAATATTTCTGACCAGTCTGCGAATCCAGACCAGCGGAACAGAAGAACTTTAAAGCGATTTATCATTGTGTGAGTCCACGTTGATACAAAGAACATTTAAGATAAAATATTTCACCAAATTGATCAATTCATTTCTTCCCTATCATAGGGTTGGCTTCCTATAGGCGCTATATAGTCTGAGCATCCCAGCTGCTACATAGTGGGGGGACTGGGCCCTCTATTAAAACATTTTTTTTTATTATTTTTTTTTTTTAAATACTGCTACAAAAATATATATTTATTTTTTACACACATTAATGTTCCTACAAGAATATACCGTTTCATGTACATTAATGGTGGAGGGTAAGAGAAGCGCTTAAAATAACAACTTTTTATGAAATATACTTTTTGCAATTTGATAAATATGTTAATGTTGATAAATATGTTTAGCCAGAAAGTGATAAATATTACTGGGGCAACATTGAACAAAACTGCAGAATCCCATAAGATTTCAGAACCATAGAGGTCTCTTCCCTGGACAATTGTAGGGCACACAGGCTGGCCGCGCATTCAAGCTAAATGTACTTTAAAGTACATTATCGTCTTACCGTTTTTATTAATATCTATACAGTAAGTGAGCAGCGTAAGTCTGATTGGTTTATCAGGAGAGTTATAGACGGTATAACCTGATCTGTGGATGCAAAGGAACATTAAACACTGGAGGATCTTCGCTGAGAGGGTGGTAAATAAGTGAAACAGCCTCCCAGGAGAAGTGGTAGAGGCTAAATGCACAGGATAGGCATATGGCATATCCTGAATCTATGACAAGACCGAGCATCGAACTAGGTATCCACAGCAGAACTGATAGATAGACTTGATGGGCCGAACGGTTCTTATCTGCCATCAAATTCTCAAATTCTTTAAGGGACTAACAGAACGAATTAACCATCTCAAAGATGGTCAATTACGTTATCGTGAACTTGTGGCAGTCCAAGGATTTGTAACGCTCACACATACTCAAAGCATCCCATGCCCTGATCTTGCTATTAAAAGTAGAAACGGCAGAGCCCACGGCTACCATAACCAGATCTGTAGGGGTTAACATGGAGGCAGATGACAGTCCCGTGGCGTTCATGCCGGACTACGCTCAATTCACCGACCGGCGGTGGAGCTGCTTACGAGCTCTGTTTAGAAAATGTCACAAAGCGACCTAATGTTCTTCTCAATAAACTCCGGCAAACACCAGGAATTGTGTATTCATTGCCAACAGTTGCCGGCGGCAGGTCGGTCGAGTTTGCCGCTATCAGAAATTTCTTTCTTACTCCGGTGCTTGCGCAGGAATTGGAAGGTGTGACCGCCGGTAATTACTTGCACGGCTGGACGCGGGGAGAAGCAGCGGCGCTGACCTCTTTTGTGTAAGAGAAAGCGCAAGCCTGCGGTGAATGAAGGGGACGGGAGCTCATCACCGGGCAGAACGCAGGCTGCGCACCGCGGCGAGGATATACTAAATATTTCATGGCCCCGAACATGTGTAAATAGCAAAAATTTACATTTCATTTTCAGTAGCAGGAGGCATGCAGTGGATACCCGGTGAATAATTATTCGGCCCAAGTAACTGTCATTAGACTTTAGCGTATTTGCAATTAGTATCAACAGTAAAATTAGCCTAATAAATCCCAAAAAGGGGGGGTGGTTGTGTGTCGAAATTATTAAAAAAAAATAGAACGGAGAAACCACGTCAAATATTATGATGAAAGAGGCTAAACCTCCGAAGAAGATTCCTATCGATGCGTACAGTGAGAGACGGGGAGAGATCAGTCCTATAAATGTACTTTGAGGTCATAGAGTTACCAGTGATCTAATAAAGGTGGCATTTTGCTAGGACCTGTTGGTCTTCTATACTACATAATGAGTAGGTATAAGATTGGCGATATAATTGTAAGCATGTCAGTGGTCTATACGCAGCCAAAGATACAACATACACAACACGTTTCTTTAGGTAGGTTTAGTTATGAGTGTGGCGGGGGGGTTAGCGCTTTATAAAAATTTTTGATATTTACGTAACTATGGTTTAAGAAAAGAAATAATATATCTCATTTACACAATTTCATTCTAACACACTTGATGCTGTTTCTATACACATTATTGCTACTTTTAGGGAGGTAGAACCCTGAAATACACCCATACCCAACCAACACGCTGGGGTCTATTAACTAAACCGAGAGTTGCGGTTTTAACATTCCTTACTTTACTATTATCAGGAGCAACACTCGCAGGTTCCTCCAGGAAGAACATCTCAGCTGGCCCTGCATAATGTGTAATTTAATGATTGAGACTGAAGAAAGATCATAGATATAACTATCCACTATACAGGGTCAGTCGAGTCCCCCCAGCAAGAGACGCTCACAGGGGTTGGCCCTTCATAATGTATAGAATTCCAGAGTTGAAACACAACGCTACTGCAAACTCTGCATGGTACCCTCCATTTAGTGAATAGAGCCCTATGAGCTCCTAGACAAAGTGTAACATTGAAGAGAAAAGTGGGATACTTGGCAGGTACATCAGTTCAGTACCAGACTGCATCCCGCTTACTATTCACAGTACCATCCACCCTGAAGTTGGGTAGTTTCCCTAATTATTATTATTTGTTTTATATAGCGCCATCAAATTCCGTAGCGCTGTACAATTGCACAGACATATATAGGACACCCAGTGTTATATCGCGCAGTATGGGAACCAAACTTTTGGACAGATTATGAGAGTATGGTGGGGACTGTAACAGGCGTACGTAGCTGCATCTCTCTTAAACCTGCCCTTAGCCGATCTCTCCCACGCAGTAAAGGGCGTGCATGCGCGTCCCGCAGCACAATTCACTTCTAACAAACAGCACAGTTAGAATAATAACGGCAATAAAAAGTAATATCTTCACTCATACAGCTTTCTTTATCCTTCGATCACAAAGTGCTTTATGCGGTAATAAATACATCTCCCCGTTATTACTGCTGCACATTTTATTTATCTGCTGGATAAAAGGCTTAGCAGGTTCCCAGGGATTTCAATCCGTGACCTTCTGGCTGTTAAGATGTTATAGGAACCTCACCCACCCTGTCTGGCATTTAGCGAAAAATGCAATATCTACTTTTCTGATTACAGTTATGGAAAGACAGAAAAAAAAGAAAAAAAAATCAATGTACTGCCTCTGATCCGCGGCAAAACGTTTTACTGCGAGAATTTAACGGAATCGGCTCAGTTATCCCACTCTCCAGGCTGCTCTCCGAGCCAGAGAAATTAACTATTACAACCAGTCTATTTGTAAGGAATATACCCCATTCCATGACCGAGAAATCATTTTAATAGAGCTCTGCTCTATATATATTATATATTATATTTGGGGTAAATACTTAGAACTGCTATCAGCTGATGCAGCAGATGAAGCGGATTCAAATTTGCAGATTAAAAATAACTCGTGAAACAACATGAAGTCCTGAAGAGCCGATGTGTGGAATATGAAAACGAAATATTATATATCATGAAATTATTATATATCATTAAAACAGCAGCGACGACGGTAGATGTGACGTGTGTGTGTGTGTGTGTGTGTGTTCCTAATCGGTAATAGCAGCACCCAAAGGAGATAAGTGCACAAAAATGCCTATTTAGGAAAAATCAGGTGATTTTAAGAAGGCCCTTCAAAAAACGAACAAAAAAACCCCCATTCATTATGACTCTCTCACTTTTTAGTATTACAGATATGATCGGGGTACAATAGGTAAGAGTACATTAAGTCCTTAGAGCATGTGTGTGTATATATATGTGTGTGTGTGTGAACACACGCAGTTTTGTGCGTTTTTCTTTATTGTTTCATATTTTTAGCATCGAATTTTTGATTGTAGTTATTCTTGCTAAAGGTGACACGAGCATCTCGCGGGGTGATTCCGCTTCCGCAGAGGAGCACTGGCTGTCGCATACATTTGTTAAATATCACAGTTATGCCTTCGGTCGCCACTTAATCTCCCTTTCATTTAATATAAAATATTACGTTTCAGGTTTAAGCTCTAATAACTGTCAGCGCGAAAGCATACAGACGGGGTAAATATATTTTTCATCCGACGCGCACAATAGTAATGTAACATTTCACTACATCCTCAAACCTTTCTCGCTTAAAGAGACGGGCGAAGGCAAACAAATAAGCTCTGCTGTTGGCAGCGGCATTACGGGGAGGCATGGAAAGAAGCCGATACAAATGTCAGACGGAAAATCCCATTCTGCACTAAACCCCATAATAATGCCATCTGTCTGTGGGCGCCCGGCGCCTTCCTCCGCGGCTTACAGGACTTATGCTCACCATTTAGCAGAGGGGATAACAACTGTAAGGGTGATATTCTCCAATTCTCATCAACTTACTGGATCCGCGGCTTCACATTATAGACCTCGGAAATCCCTCTTATTTTCTCACCTTGTTCAGTTGTGGTAGAAATTAAAGAGCAGCTCCAATTCATCGAATGGCGCTTTGCATGGGATAAACAACAACAACAACAAAAAAAGGCTACCTATTACTTTAAGACAACAAAGAAGAACTTTAAAGCTAATGAAATTTTAATGTTCAGTTTGCCGTTTACAGGAAGGCTGGGGGAAAATGGAATTTACTAACATGGAAAATCTTTAAAAAGTGAAGGTGGGGGGTAAAAAACTGTCCCAATTAATCCAGCAAACCATCTAGTTAGAGGTACTAACGCTTTGACCCTATTGGGGTTATGACCCATTGACCTCGTAGGGGTTATTTATTATTAAGTGCGCAAGAACCTATAGATAAAGAATGAAGATAAAGCCACTTATGCCCAAGCTGTAGGTACCATGGTAGGTCGGGTCCAATAAGATATTTTATGCAATTTGCATGCGGCCTGGAGGTTATATGGGAAATGTGGTGGAGGGGGTATTTCCTATGTCCTGTTTTTAAGGTTTTACTACAAATTATGTTACTAGTGTTTAAGGAATTTAAAGAAACAGTTAAAACAACAAGATATGCCAAATCTCACATAATGGAACGGAATATGTGAAAGCATGTTTGCTTCAAATCCTACAGCGATCAAACATCCTGTATTTTCAGTAAGTCTTCTGGATAGGTCCCTCTGATCTATCACTCGATCGCGCCAAGGGTTAATGGGGCTCTAGGCAGATTCTTAATCTTATATACGGAAGCGCTACCCTTCAACACACAAGAACATGCAATCCAAATACTAGTGTAGTTTTATTTACTGTAAATGAGCTTGTGTTGGAAGTATCAGTTTCATGCGCAAGAAACAAAAAAGGGTTTTCCTGGCAAGGGTCTTTCTGCCAAAAAGCGAGGAACGGCTCGTTTCTAGAATTGAGCATTTCTCCTCTATTCTTGCCGTTAATTACTGAAGTTTGACAATATAGCAGGGGTTAAAATCCACTTTGCAGTTGGACTGATTAAAGAATCAAACAGAACAGCTTATGGCAGCAAGAAAGGGTTAATGCAATGAACAAAGGGGCAGGTGGAAGCTGAAGTTACTCAGGTGGCTGTGAAAGTTTCCCCGTGCCAAGTTTATGCAACGTTCAGTGCTGCTGCAATAACAGGCGTTGAATGAGAGACGTAAGAATGCGCAGGCAGGGCTTTCTCACGTGGGCCGGGTCGTTCCGCGGCCGCCGCACCCGGGGGAAGCTTGTCACAAAGTGTTACTGTAATCCTACCAGACTGCTTCCTTGGGCGAGCTTCAGGTGCGCTCGTTCGAGCCGTACGTGTTTACTGCTCGAGGCCTTGTTGGGTAAAAATGTCACAATCTCAAGTGTTACTCAATTCTGTTATCCCAGACTAAACCCGTCCGTCAGCAGCAGGGTTTGCAGCCAACTGTTGCGGAGAAGTACCGGGAAAATTTAACTTCAATGCAAATTTGTAGGTTTTTCTGTATCACACGTCCCAGAGCAAACACATGTAATAACACATGTCCCAGAGCAACACAGGAGAAACCAAGGCAGATCTAGGCTCAAAAACATAGAATTTCACAACGGAAACGAATCATTTGGCCAATCCAGTCCCCTTTTTCAACTTTAACCCCTTAAGGACAATGGGCGGTCCCTAAACCCATTGAAAACAATGCATTTTGAGCTCGTACATGTACTGGCTTTGTCATTTAAGGGGTTAAAGTCCTTGGTCTCATCTTGGAGATGCCTACCACATGCATGTTTAAATTCCATTACCGCCACCTCAACCTCTTGGTGGCTGTTCAATCTATCTACCACCCTCTCGATAAAGTAAAACCTCCTCACATTACATCTAAACCTTCTAACATTTCTCCTCCTCTGAAACAAAGTCCCCTCCTGTACTTTACCCATAAACATTTCTATCACATCCCCTCTTTCCTCCAGGCTTTCCATATCGAGATCCCTTAGTGTTTCCTTACCATTTTTATCCTGCAAGCCATTGACCATTTTAGTAGCCCTTCTCTGGACTCTAGAATCAATATCTGGATGGGATCTCCAGGTGAGGTCCAGAGATCTGTAAGATCCCTCTTCTTGTTGCTGTGACCCTCCTTGCTTTTTCCGCTGCTAGTTTTCCTTCAAAGACGTTATATTAAGCCCCCAAATAGACTTAAAAAGAAAAAAAATCCTTAATTTACTGAGATCCTTGTGTCTGCTCTCTAGAACACCCAATTTATATTTCCGGAATTATTAAGAATTTACCAAGCCAAAAGCACATATTTGCTCATTACAAATATCTTATGCGGGTTTGCGGGAAGTATTGCAGTTCACAGTAAATCTTTCGAGAAAAGCTCTGTAAACACTAGAAAAATAAATATTGTTTTTTACCGTACAAAGGAACGGTGTTTATCGTCTTGTGGTTTTCATTAACTACATGTAACTATAAAGAAAACGGCAACAGAAGCCAGTCTGTATCCTGCTGGCTATTGTCGGGCTTGAAAGGGACTTGCGTTTGGATACATTTTGATCTTCCAAAGAACAGGCAGGACGCTAACAAAAGGACTGACAATGATGGGATTTCTAAGAAACTTCCATGTGTTAGAACGCTAAGCCACAAAAAGAAAAATATTGATTTTTCTCATGGCGCTGAACTTCAATAAAGGGAAAAAAATTAAGCAGCATTTCAACCTTAATAGTTTTAATAGAAAAATGTGGTTATAACTAAAGGCTTTGATGAGGCATGAGAACCAAGTAGCCCATTCTCATCTATTACTTATCCAAAACGTGCTACTGTCACCCGCACCCGCTGGCCTTTATATGTATAAGATCACCCCAGAACCTTTTGTATTGTATGAAAGCTGGAAAGAATATGGACAGAATGAGACACCTGTGCCTATAAGGTTTATTTTTTTTTTTAAACAACGCACACATTTTTTTATAGTTCACAATGCATACAGGTCGGAACACACGCCAGGTACCACTGCCAGTTTGTCCCAAGAATCAATGGATTTCAACCTGGTTTAACCCTGTCGATTCTTTCTGGACACCCACTGGAGCCTTACGATTATATATATATATATATATATATATATATATATATATATATATATACACATACATATATACACACACAGATGACAGACTATTAGTGTGTCATCTGTGTGTGTATTAGTTTCAAATGAAGTCACTGTAATCACAGCCTGTACGTGATCTTTTCAGCATAATTGTCGATCTGTATTTATAAATTGGGTCACCAATCAATGTGAAACCTGCCCACCCTTATATTATACATTGCAACCTCTAGCACCTACAGCCTTTAAGTCACAAAAAGCTACTCTTTGGTAAGGGAGCATTTAGCGACAAAAGGGGACAGATGACTTCTACTGTCCTGGGCAGAAACCCCCCCCCAAAAAACTTCTAGCACGTTTCTGTGCTGGGAGGGTTCTTGTTTGCTCCAGGATAAAGCTAATTCTTTTACTTCTTATACTAGACATAAAGGTTCTAGCCTTCTTCTGCGTATTAATATAGAGCTACCCAACCTGTAGCTTCGGACTAGAGGAATACAGCTCTCGGCAACATGACTGACGCTTGGGTTACAGAGGAGCTGCAAAGGCTACAGGAGCTACCAAAAATTTACGAGACGTCCACTGGTGCACTTGGGTTCAGGTTCTGATACTGGTGTTGACTGTATAGAGTGAAACCTACACCATAAACCAATGTGCCATTAGCGGCCAATCTCCCCGGCGTGGGCAGGTGTGCCGCGGCGGCAGGTGGCGAGCCTTACCTCATCCTTAATGTCTTCCTGCTGCTGAGCAGAAAATATTTCCATCGCTGAAATCAGTCTCATGATGAGCTCGTCCACGGATGTGTTCCCTGGCAACGAGATAAGTGCGGAGGCGAGTCAATCAGAGAGGAATTAGCGGCGGACAAGTTTTAGAAACATGGCAGATTAAAAATATGAAACCCAATTAGAAAAGGTTTTAATTGACCAACTTGATGAGACACTCCAGGCTGACATTCTCACTGCGGAACTTAGTAAATGGCGGAGGAACTGTATATATAGAAAGAAAGAAATATAGAACAGCAGCTCCTGTTTAGAAGATTATACGGGAGATAATTGCTGAGAAAGTGTTCTGCCTGTCTCGTTATGCAGCAAAGCCGACACGCAGATAAAAAATAGTAGATTAGAAGGTAGCTGGATGGCAAACAAATACAATTACTAGTATAAAAAGATATTGGGTGTATGATTTATTCATTGTATAAGGAGAAGAAAAAAATCTCACTGATTTAACTATACATTATACAGGGCCAAGTTCTGCAGCTCGAATTTGTCTTGGCCCTTCATAATGTATAACGAAGTCAAGGAGCTGAAACACAACTCTCTTGCAAACTCCCCCTTTACTGAATAGACCGATGTATTTCTTATGCTATAAACTTTTATCCAAACACTTTCCTTCCTTTTGATTAATTGCTCAGTTTTTATTATTAAGATGTTTGAAACATATTATAACTGGTGTAGAAACCAGACATTGAGTATAATTAGACAGGCTGAACCCCCCGCCACGTCACATGTATTCCAATGATAGAAA
>VKOC01000004.1:20228118-20239451 GCA_009364415.1 Spea multiplicata
TTCCCAGTCCGCTCGTAAATGAGTTAAACAGGCACCAGGAAGATTCTCCTTTCACGAGCTGATAATCCGATTTCTGAATGGCATTGGTACAGTACAAAAAGAAGATACCGGTTTGGAATCTTGTTCCTGTCCAGGTGAACAGCTGTCGGCTCGTGGGAATCTCAAGAGGGAGGCAATTATGTGGCTAAGAAGTTTGTTCTTTTTTGTAGTATATTTTACAGTTGTTATTAACAGTTCTATTTTTTTTTTCTTCTCATGCTGCAGAAAATGCCATCATTTTCTGTGTGTGTTATTTACTTCTGTCCAGGAGGGTTCACGGCACTTATATGTTGTACCCAAGAAACTGCACCTATTACCTTAACGAGCCGGGCTCTCTCCACCTAATGTATCGGTTAGTCAATTCTCGTCTTGTCAGACCCCTTGAATGTATGTTTTGTATTAAGAGCTGCGTAAATTGTTGGCGCTATATGAATAAAAGATAATAATAAGTGATTGTGTGGAGACAGTTTCAAAGCTGTTTGTTCAGTGATAAATTACAAAGCTTTATACCTTGAGTTACCTGGAGCCGGGCGAGTCGGATTTGGCACAACAGTATGATACCCGCAAAGCACTCGCTGCATCATATGAATGATAAAGTTGTCCATAGTTAAGTGATGATGGGGCACTCGTTCTCCAGCTTTGTTCAGACACATACAACTCTGCATACAGGTTAAAAAAGCATTATTCATCCATTTGCAGCATTGATACAGGAACTTATTGCGAATACAAAGTTAAGCTCTATCATAGGACTAACTTGCCAAGCTCCGCAGGTATACAGAGATTTCATGAACGAACAAAAAAAAAAATAGGCCAAAACTAGTTGGTCTGAGTAACTTTGATGCAAGGAATTCTGGGATTTGTAGTTCAATAACATCTTGAGTTTCAGATTTGACTACCAGCCTCTTCAGACATATATCAGTTCACCTCTTACATTGTTTTCTGCATTTGCTCCAAATTTAACACATACACACTAAATGTATATAATAAATGTATATAATACCAACTCATCCCCTCCAAAAAGCTTTCCCTGATGTGGCTCAGCTACTAATAGACAACCTGGAATAAAGACGCCAAGAATGGATCCTGCTAGGAGAGGAGATATGGGTCCTTGTTTATTAGTTTGGGATGGGATGAGCAAATGGCTATCCTGAATCGAAGTCAAGAACAAAGAACAAATCTAAGTTATATATATATAGATTTACAGTAGGACAGATGTTGATGGTTCTTTTCTGCAGTCAAGATCTGTGTTTGTCTTTCAGTTTGTACAAATGCATAATATTTTAAAAATCGATTTAATTTCATACGTTTTAACCTACTATATTGCTTCCATTACAAAGTGTCTTTTAGATGACTATCCTAGTCCAGACAGGTCCATTCTTAAATTATGAACTATTAGTGTAATAAATGATGGTTACAGTACGTAACGGCTAGTTTAGTGATCCCCGTTGCTTGTTACCCTGTTTTGAGGTAGTGCCGTCTATTTACGACTCCTTCATGGTTTGAGTCTGTCGGCACGCTGTTCTCAGGCTTTGACCTATTGTTGGTGTAGTGCACTTGAATTCCCGTTAAGTGTTGTACTTGTGAAGCCGTCTCCATAATGGCCCTAGTGGATTCAATTTCCCTCTGTCAGGATTGAGAGCACTTGATGTTTGGTGAAAAAGGCAAACTGCTTGTCTTAAGCTTTGCCTCTTCACAGAAACTCAACATTTTAATATTTCTGCAGCGAGAGCTTCCTTCGATTCGCTCTTTTTGACCCCAGCACCCTCCAGTAATTTGTTAAGAATCCGTCTGCTGATCCTTCTCATGTCCCACACACGGCTCAGCAAGACGATTAGGGAGATTTTCCGCCCTTGACATCAACCAGATGTAGGAAATTAATTTTACTTAATACTGCTTCAAGTACAAATGCTCCTTAGACGCCTGGACAAGTGGAAGAACAGCCGGAGTAGACAGCTGGGGCTGGAGTCAAAATAGTGAGCCAAGTGCATTGAAAACAGCATGTTAAAGGGAAAAAGTGCACAAAAGATCACATCTGTGGCTTAGGTAACTTTATGGCGGAAGTCCCATTTTGATACCACATAGAATCTGCTAAAAGATAAGAACCGTTCATAATCGGTGCTATATATCTATTCCATGGATAATTTCCTCAACCCACTGAAACGATGGTGAATTAGATGCTGTGCAATCATTTAGATCTTGTAGATTGTAAGCTCATTTGATCAGGGCCCCCTTACCTCTTGTTCTGAAGATCAAATTATGTTATGCCCCGTTTAACCCCCGTAAAGTCCTGCGGAGTAGGATGGCGCTATATAAAACAATAAATAACCTGTTGATTCCTTTTATGATAGGTTGGTTACTAAAGGGGGGTTAGTATGCTTTGCAAATAATCACACTCCCTGAACATTGTTTCCTATTTAAAGTAGTCTTTCAAATGAGTGGAAATTGTGTTTGTGCAACATAATCAATTAGTTATTTATTTGAACAGGTTAAGTAGGTTTTTTACATACAGCCGACGAATATGGTATATATATGTGTATATATATATATGTATATATATAATGTGTGTGCATGCATTTTTTATACAGATGTAGGCTTGGTGAATATGCAAAGTGCAATAAAGATTTTTCATTTTTTTGATTTTATATTTCTTGTATGTGGTTTAAAGGACTGTACTGATCAGCTCTTCATTTGTGAAATGTCTCTTTTTTTTTTTTTTTTTTTTGTTGGTCAATTACATTTTCAGTTTCAGGGACTACAAAGGTCCGCACGCGGTAATGAGGGTGACTGTTTTCTAACAGAAGCATTTACAGAAATCCTCGACATTGGTTTTCGCAACATTTTTGCAACTGTCAATTAAAATACAAACTGAGAAAGCTGAAAACCTTTTGTAAAAATGCCTGCGTTGTTTCTTTATCCAACTAAATATTTGTATAATTGAGATAGAACCAAGGATGGCGGGGTGCCTGTTGCCCTGTGTTAGCTACAATTCACCTCCCTCCATACATAGGAGGAGACCTGGATAATCCACATTCCGAGCTGTGAATGGGAGCCCTGTTCCATGCCGCGACATCTGGCTCTTTTGATCAGCTCTGCAGGCCGCTATTTTGGCCCAATGCTGGCTGGACTTTGCCCCCATGTTAACGCAAGCGATCGGTCTTGAGCTTGTCCCAATGGTCATTCTGCCATATTGAGCCAGAGCATTCTGTCCTTAGATTATGTCCTAGGTGCCACCTGTCTCTGCTTTAGCCTCCAGGTGCCATCACCCAACGGGAGTTTGAAGCTGGTACCCTAAGTAGGAAGCCATTCAGAACGGAGACAGAATATGTTCTCATCTTATAGGTTCAAAATACCAAGCTCGTCACAGTATTTAACTTAATAATTATTTCTTTATATATTTATAATAATTATATTTTCTTTATATATTTGTACTAGAGAACATGCAAATTATAAAAAATATACATACCTTTATTTTCAGTCCTTGCTAAAAAAAAAAATTTAAAAAAGATATATTCTTAATCTATTGACAAATTGTTTTCTTTAAAAAAAAAACAAAACTTTTTTTTACAATATACGCACAATTTTGCAGCAGTGTATAAAACTACCCCAAATGAGTAGAAAACTCGTTTATTTATCGTCTTTATTTTACCAATGATTAAGGTAATCCACACGGGTTAATAGAATCATATGAATGCCTTATTAGATTGTGTTTATCATTAATTAATCATATCCTCAACTCCACCACTTCTCACATTTTTATTCTCTAACATTAAAAAAAAAAAACACTCAATTTAAATTGTGTTTCTGGAAAATAATTAAGTATTAATAGACCTCTTTCTGCGGTGAGTTCTCAGAAATTTCCACAGTTTTGCCTTTTCTGACCCATGTTATTAAAACTCTATTATTTTTACAGACTTTATTAAATTGGATCTTATTAAAGCATTCCGTATTTGCATTTGGTCTTTCATAATTCATCATTATTATGACATTTACTTTTACCTTCACATCTGAAAACATATCATAAGCTACCCTTTTCTCTTGAAAGAAATGCTAATTTCAGACAGTCCTCTAATGGAAGAGAAAAGCTATATCAGTTTTTTCATTTATTTCAGATCGTGGTACGAATACTAATGCCAGACTTTTATATGCTAATATCTAAATGCCTTTTTTTGGTTAAAAGCGTGAATTTAATGGAATTACTCGTTTTTTAATATGTATATTTGTACTTTAAAATTGTGCCACCCTATATAACTTAAAAAGAAATTAAACACGTACGTTTTCATAAACAGTAGGGAAATTATTTGAAGGTATCTTGTATGTTTTTTGTGTTCTGAAAATCTGCAGAAAATAAGTGAATTTAAATATTTCACCTCATTCGCTTCAATATGAATTATCAGGGGCCAACCCTTGGTAAGTTACTTCAAGGTGGGAAGCAAACGTTCCACCTCACCAATTTAACTTATTTTTGGCCAATTCAGGCCTTTCTGCAGGAGAAAAAGTTCAGGTATGAAGAGTTACGTCTATGAGGCCAAATGCACCTCGACCCCGTTACATTTTGACAATTTAGTAAATAAGCTACCTTAAAATACAGAATTTAAAAAAATAATGATTTTGAAAGTTACACAAACAATAGTGAAAAGGACTATTTTGATACAATCAAAAGAAAAAAGTGTGTATATTGAGATTTATACATAAAAAATATATATAAAAAAGAAAAAAGGCTGGAAGAATGAATGTATATCCAATGTAGTATATTGAAAAACATCATTTTTAAGAGCACAAGATGCTTGTCTTGATCTGAATCTCTGCATCATTGACAACCAAGTGGTTTTAGGAATAAAAGAGAATCCCAGCTTTTTTTGTTTGTTTGTAAACTTCTCATTATTTGCTTCTTACCGTGCAGGTTCCTCACATTGTGTACCCGGCATTTTGGCAGCGTGGTAGCGCAGACTGTCCGCACTCAGAAAACTGACCAGTTTCCGCTTTTCCTAATTATCATGGGGAAGAGATCGTCTAACGAAGTGCTGAACGTAATCCAAGGTACATCGATTCAATTGGGAAAGTAAACCTAACGGTTACTGTACATTATAATATTAAACAAGATCTTTCCGTGTGCCCATGGGTGCTTCAGAAGACAATCCATGTAGAATGTGGCCAAGTTTCTTCATTCCTTTTCCTTGCTGTCCCTCTTGTCTAGACCCTGATAGATGTTTAATTTTCAAAGTTTGTCTTTAAATAATCCCAAATTGCATAAAATGCAAAGATTATATATATATATATATATATGTGTGTATGTATATGTGTGTATATATATATATATATATATATAAATAAAACATATTTGTTATAAGTTATGAACCCCCTAAGCAGGAATGTGGTGTTCAGCCTTTGTAGTTTAAACAGCAGATGCAAATTGCCTTCAAATACCAGTCCCTAGCAGAGTGACTTTAGTCCATTCACAGCAAGCAACGCTTAAACCTGGAAAACACAATTTTGGTAGGAATGCAACAATTTAGGCAAACTGGTTTCAGGTGTGCAACATTTCACGGCTTTAATGGGATTTGATGGTTGAATTTTGGATCAAAGTGTGATGTTGCAGACCCATGTTGGGACACATTTTTACCATTTACAAAAATCATAGCAACTACCCACAAAGGTCATAATTAACCCACTCACTCACTCACTCACTCATTCACTCACTCACTCGTTCACCCAAATTCTGAAGACGGCAGGATGCTGGCACCCAGGGAATAAGTGTTAAAACAGATGCCATACTGTTTTAATAGATTTTACAAGGGAATATTTTCTTAAAAGAAAAAATATCACTGAAACAATTCACCTTAGTTAAAAAAAAAACAAAAAAAGAAAAACTGTTTTTGTTATCCTTGTTTGGCAGTTTTTACATATTTCTAATAATAATCATCTTTCTATCATTGGAATACATGTGACGTGGCGGGGGGTTCAGCCTGTCTAATTATACTCAATGTCTGGTTTCTACACCAGTTATAATATGTTTCAAACATCTTAATAATAAAAACTGAGCAATTAATCAAAAGGAAGGAAAGTGTTTGGATAAAAGTTTATAGCATAAGAAATACATCGGTCTATTCAGTAAAGGGGGAGTTTGCAAGAGAGTTGTGTTTCAGCTCCTTGACTTCGTTATACATTATGAAGGGCCAAGACAAATTCGAGCTGCAGAACTTGGCCCTGTATAATGTATAGTTAAATCAGTGAGATTTTTTTCTTCTCCTTATACAATGAATAAATCATACACCCAATATCTTTTTATACTAGTAATTGTATTTGTTTGCCATCCAGCTACCTTCTAATCTACTATTTTTTATCTGCGTGTCGGCTTTGCTGCATAACGAGACAGGCAGAACACTTTCTCAGCAATTATCTCCCGTATAATCTTCTAAACAGGAGCTGCTGTTCTATATTTCTTTCTTTCTATATATACAGTTCCTCCGCCATTTACTAAGTTCCGCAGTGAGAATGTCAGCCTGGAGTGTCTCATCAAGTTGGTCAATTAAAACCTTTTCTAATTGGGTTTCATATTTTTAATCTGCCATGTTTCTAAAACTTGTCCGCCGCTAATTCCTCTCTGATTGACTCGCCTCCGCACTTATCTCGTTGCCAGGGAACACATCCGTGGACGAGCTCATCATGAGACTGATTTCAGCGATGGAAATATTTTCTGCTCAGCAGCAGGAGGACATTAAGGATGAGGTAAGGCTCGCCACCTGCCGCCGCGGCACACCTGCCCACGCCGGGGAGATTGGCCGCTAATGGCACATTGGTTTATGGTGTAGGTTTCACTCTATACAGTCAACACCAGTATCAGAGCCTGAACCCAAGTAAACCAGTGGATATCTCGTAAATTTTTGGTAGCTCCTGTAGCCTTTGCAGTTCCTCTGTAACTGTAACCCAAGCGTCGGTCATGTCGCCAAGAGCTGTATTCCTCTGCTCCGAAGCTACAGGTTAATACGCAGAAGAAGGCTAGAACCTTTATGTCTAGTATAAGAAGTAAAAGAGTTAACTTTATCCCGGAGCAAACAAGGACCCTCCCAGGACAGAAACGTGCCAGAAGTTTTTTGGGTTTTTTTTCTGCCCAGGACAGTAGAAGTCATCTGTCCCCTTTTGTCACTAAATGCATCTTTACCAAAGAGTAGCTTTTTGTGATTTAAAGGCTGTAGGTGCTAGCGGTTGCAATGTATAATATAAGGGTGGGCAGGTTTCATATTGATCGGTGACCCAATTTATAAATACAGATCGACAATTATGCTGAAAAGATCACGTACAGTCTGTGATTACAGTGACTTCATTTGAAACTAATAGTCCGTCGCTTGCCACAACTAACAAAATACCACTGTGTGCGTCTCTCTTTGTATGACCTAATGTGAAGGGAAACGTGTGTCATCTGTGTGTGTGTATGTATATATGTGTGTATATAATATATATATCGTAAGGCTCCAGTGGGTGTTGCACCCCACTCGCTATCATTCCAGAAAGAATTGTCAGGGTTAAACCAGGTTGAAATCCATTGATTCTTGGGACAAACTGGTAGTGGTCCCTGGCGTGTGTTCCGACCTGTATGCATTGTGAAATATAAAAAAATGTGTGCGTTGTTTAAAAAAAAAAAATAAACCTTATAGGCACAGGTGTCTCATTCTGTCCATATTCTTTCCAGCTTTCATACAATACAAAAGGTTCTGGGGTATCTTATACATATAAAGGCCAGAGGGTGCGGGTGACAGTAGCAGGTTTTAGATAAGTAATAGATGAGAATGGGCTACTTGGTTCTCATGCCTCATCAAAGCCTTTCGTTATAACCACATTTTTCTATTAAAACTATTAAGGTTGAAATGCTGCTTAATTTTTTCCCTTTATTGAAGTTCAGCGCCATGAGAAAAATCAATATTTTTCTTTTTGTGGCTTAGCGTTCTAACACATGGAAGTTTCTTAGAAATCCCATCATTGTCAGTCCCTTTGTTAGCGTCCTGCCAGTTCTTTGGAAGATCAAAATGTATCCAAACGCAAGTCCCTTTCAAGCCCGACAATAGCCAGCAGGATACAGACTGGCTTCTGTTGCCGTTTTCTTTATAGTTTCATGTAGTTAATGAAAACCACAAGACGATAAACACCGTTTCTTTGTACGGTAATAAAACAGTTTATTTTTCTAGTGTTTACAGAGCTTTCGAAAGATTTTACTGTGAACTGACAATACTTCCCGCAACCCGCATTAAGAATATTTTGTAATGAACAAATATGTGCTTTGGGCTTGGGGTAAGTCTTAATAATTCCGGAAATTAAATTGGGTGTCAGAGAGCAGCAACAAGGACCAGTAAATAAGTAATTTTTTTTTTAAGTCTTTTGGGGGCTATATATGTCTTTGAAGGAAAACTAGCAGCGGAAAAAGCAAGGAGGGTCACAGTAACAAGAAGAGGGATCTTATAGATCTCTGGACCTCACCTGGAGATCCCATCCAGATATTGATTCTAGAGTCCAGAGAAGGGCTACTAAAATGGTCAATGGCTTGCAGGATAAAAATGATAAGGAAACACTAAGGGATCTCGATATGGAAAGCATGGAGGAAAGAGGGGATGTGATAGAAATGTTTACGAGTAAAGTACAGGAGGGGACTTTGTTTCAGAGGAGGAGAAATGTTAGAAGGTTCAGATGTAATGTAAGGAGGTTTTACTTTACTGAGAGGGTGGTAGATAGATTGAACATCAACCAAGAGGTTGAGGTGGCGGTAATGGAATTTAAACATGCATGTGGTAGGCATCTCGAAGATGAGACCAAGGACTTTAACCCCTTAAATGACAAAGCCAGTACAGGTACGGGCTCAAAATGCATTGTTTTCAATGGGTTTAGGGACCGCCCATTGTCCTTAAGGGGTTAAAGTTGAAAAAGTGGACGGAATTGGCCAAATGACTTGTTTCTGTTGTGAAATTCTATGTTTTTGAGCCTAGATCTGCCTTGGTTTCTCCTGTGTTGCTCTGGGACATGTGTTATTACATGTGTTTGCTCTGCGACGTGTGATATGTGTTTATTTAGTGTATATGATGAAGCTCCACAGAAAAACCTACAAATTTGCATTGAAGTTAAATCTTTCCCGGCATTTCTCCGCCACAGTTGGCTGCAAACCCTGCTGCTGACGGACGGGTTTAGTCTGGGATAACAGAATTGAGTAACACTTGAGATTGTGACATTTTTACCCAACAAGACCTCGAGCAGTAAACAACGAGCGCACCTGAAGCTCGCCCAAGGAAGCAGTCTGGTAGGATTACAGTAACACTTTGTGACAAGCTTCCTGGGTGCGGCGGCCGCGGAACGAACCCGGACACGTGAGAGAAGCCCTGCCCTGGGCATTCTACGTCTCTCATCACGCGCCTGTTATGCGCAGCAATGAACGTGCATAAACTTGGCTCGGGTTGAGAACTTTCCAGCCACTGAGTAGATTCGCTTCACCTGCCCTTTGGTTCATTTATTAACCCTTCTTGCTGGCCTAGCTGTTTTGTTCGATTCTTTAATCAGTTTCAACGTCTAAAGCGGCGTTTTAACCCTGCCTGTTTTGTCAACTTCTGGTATGATTAACTGGCAAGATGAGGAGAATTGTTTCAGTTCTGAACGAGCCGCTGCTCCTTTTGGCAAAAACCTTGCAGGAAACTCCTTTTTTGTTTCGTTACTTCTGAAAGTGATATTTCCAACACAAGCTGTTTACTAGTAATAAAATACTAGTTTTGGGACTTTGCGTGTTCTTGTGTGTTGAAGGTGCACTTCCGTATATTAGTTAGAATCTGCCTACGCCCATTACTTGGCGTGGTAGATGATGAGAGACTATCCAGAGACTTACTGAAATAAGGTATTTGATGATGTGGATTTGAACAAACATGCTTTCCATTTCTTGTGTTTTAATGTAGTGAGACCATAAAAAGTTCTTTTAATTCTTCTTAAACACTAATACATATTTGTCTTAAAATCCTTAAAAAGGGACATTAGGATACCCCCCGCCCACTAATATTCAGTACGCTTACCATGGTACCTACAGCCTGGGCATAACTGGCTTTATCTTCATTCTTTATCTATAGGTTCTTGCGCACTTAATAATAAATAACCCCTACAAGGTCAATGGGTCATAACCCCAATAGGGTCAAAGCTTTAGTACCTCTAACTACATGTTTGCTGGATTAATTGGCCAGTTTTTTCCCCCCACCTTCACGTTTTAAAGATTTTCCATGTTAGTAAATTCCATTCTTCCCCAGCCTTCCTGTAAACGGCAAACTGAACATTAAAATTTCATTAGCTTTAAAGTTCTTCTTTGTTGTCTTAAAGTAATAGGTAGCCTTTTTTTTGTTGTTGTTGTTGTTTATCCCATGCAAAGCGCCATTCAATGAATTGGAACTGCTCTTTAATTTCTACCACAACTGAACAAGGTGAGAAAATAAGAGGGATTTCCGAGGTCTATAATGTGAAGCCGCGGATCCAGTAAGTTGATGAGAATTGGAGAATATCACCCTTACAGTTGTTATCCCCTCTGCTAAATGGTGAGCATAAGTCCTGTAAGCCGCGGAGGAAGGCGCCGGGCGCCCACAGACAGATGGCATTATTATGGGGTTTAGTGCAGAATGGGATTTTCCGTCTGACATTTGTATCGGCTTCTTTCCATGCCTCCATGTAATGCCGCTGCCAACAGCAGAGCTTATTTGTTTGCCTTCGCCCGTCTCTTTAAGCGAGAAAGGTTTGAGGATGTAGTGAAATGTTACATTACTATTGTGCGCGTCGGATGAAAAATATATTTACCCCGTCTGTATGCTTTCGCGCTGACAGTTATTAGAGCTTAAACCTGAAACGTAATATTTTATATTAAATAAAAGGGAGATTAAGTGGTGACCGAAGGCATAACTGTGATATTTAACAAATGTATGCGACAGCCAGTGCTCCTCTGCGGAAGCGGAATCACCCCGCGAGATGCTCGTGTCACCTTTAGCAAGAATAACTACAATCAAAAATTCGATGCTAAAAATATGAAACAATAAAGAAAAACGCACAAAACTGCGTGTGTTCACACACACACACATATATATACACACACATGCTCTAAGGACTTAATGTACTCTTACCTATTGTACCCCGATCATATCTGTAATACTAAAAAGTGAGAGAGTCATAATGAATGGGGGTTTTTTTGTTCGTTTTTTGAAGGGCCTTCTTAAAATCACCTGATTTTTCCTAAATAGGCATTTTTGTGCACTTATCTCCTTTGGGTGCTGCTATTACCGATTAGGAACACA
>VKOC01000004.1:20248789-20323561 GCA_009364415.1 Spea multiplicata
ATAGTCTGAGGAGCTGACGCTCGCTGCGTGTACCAGGTGTCTGCAGGCTTCAGCACTGCTCCTAAATGTGTGTCACGTACCTGTCCTGCCGTGTTTACAGTCTGGTGGTCCCCCTTGCTTTGTGTACATAGCTTGTAGTCTAAAGAGATGGCCATGGCTGTGTGTAGTGGGCATGTACGGCGCCAGAGACGGCCACTGAAATTAGGCCAATGTCTCTTCACTGTAGAGCTGATAATTACTGACACCCCGGGTAAAATGGAGATTGAGCAGGGCCTCCTCGCCTGATGTTTCTGTGAGTCAGATTGTTCTGTTATATACTGCTTGTTATGTCCTGTCTGCCTGTTGTACGGCGCTGCGGAATATGATGGTGCTATATAGAATAAATAATAATAATAATTACTGATACCCCTGCCCATGTCGTCTTAGATCTTTTTTTAGAGCTAACAATTCGTTATTTGGGGGGCTCCCTATTCTAAATATGCCCGTTCCTACATATATGAGCCAAAACATTCGAAGTACAACATTTGGAGGGCACTCAGTTTTCACACCCACGTTTCCTGACCTTTCAAGCATGTGACACGCATGTTTAATATGCACATTTTCCAAACCTTCGCAGAAAGAGAATTAGGTATGGTGCACACATTGAGGCAAAAAGGGCAGAAATGCTTGTAAAATGACATCGTTTGGAGTCCCAACCATTAATCCCAAATAATTGCAGAATATGAAAGCTCTTTTCTGGTTTGGTAGCCGAGAGGTTAATGTGGCATTATCTGGTCACATTGGGCTGCTTCCTTGTTTAAACATGAATTGAAGGTGAGCCAGAGTGCTGGCCTCGGTATATCCTGAGTGTGTACGGTATTCCCGCAGTGTGCTAATGATGATCGATTTGATGACTACAACTCCCATCATCATTGGCTTGTACCTCGGCTTCCCTTCTATAATATTAATATATAATTTTGCAAATCAGGCAATGTCTGATCAGCCACCTTCCAAGTATATATGGAATTAACCCCTTGACTGCTAACGACGGCATGGTGCCGTCGCTAGCAGTCCCAGTCAGGTGCTAACGACGGCACCATGCCGTCGCTAGCACTATCTTACCTTGATGGGGGTCTGTGGACCCCCATCACCCCCTATCCCGGCGATCTGCCCCTCAACCTGAAGGGCATCACTGGGACCACCCGATCCGGCCGGTGACGTCGCGCGTAATGACGCGATGACGTCACTGCGCAACTTTATTTAAAACTGACAATTGTCAGTTAAAGCGGTATGGGGGCATGCTGCTTAGATGCCTGTATCTCAGGCATCTAAGCAGCTACAGACCCCCAACATATACCGTTGGAAAGGTAATCGCCTCACCTTTCCAACGGTATACTGCTTGTAAAAAAAGAATAAAAAATATTAAGTAAAAAAAATAAAAATGTACAAAAAAAGTAAAAAAAATGATTTGGGGGTCTCTAAAGGCAGATAAATAAAGATCAAAATTGCCTAGAGACCCCCAAATTAAATTATCTAAACATAAACTGGTTTAACTTTAAAAAAAAAAAAGTTTAAGTATTCTAGCTAAATGATCACTGTGGTAGCCAATGTTACCACAGTGATCATATAGCTATAAAAAGTCACATTCCCCTTTTAAAAATGGCCGATACAAAATTTTAACCCCATGATCCCTTTGATCATGGGGTTAAATAATGATGAACTGCAAATATTATTAAAATCAGCCATTTAGCCTGTAGTACATAAGTTAACCATGTCATCCCTGGAGCCCCTTGCATTTTTACTGCAAAACTTATTTTTGCTGTAAAAGTGATTTTTTTTTTCTCCCTTTACGATCATCTCTTTGGGATTGTAAGGGGAAAGAATGGTGTGTGCTTCTGTGATTGAATGTATGGAAAGTATGGTGTGTGCTTCTGCGAGTGAATGGAGATATGAAAAGCGTGTGAATGGTCAGTAATTAGGGTTGTAGCCTTGACGTGGCATTACTGCTCACGTAAGAAGTTAAATTATGGCACAAAAAGTACATATTTTCAAAAACTACACCCCTTGGCGCATCAAATGAGGGGCTGCATGTGTTTCTAGGACAAACCTGGAGTGCGCAAGACACAAATGAACATGACGCTATGGTTAGAAAAAACATATTTTCTAGCCAAAGCGACACATTCCATCATTATTTGTGAACTCAACTTTTGTCCTAGAAATACATGTAACCCCCCATTTGAAGCTCCAAGGGGTGTAGTTTCTTGAAATGTGTACTTTATGTACCCTAATTTAACTTCCCAAATGTCTAGACCACTTTAACTTCAGATATGGCAGATTGGAGAATCTTGTTAAAAAATTGTCTTAAAACATTTAGGGGTGATGGCTGCATTTAGACAGCTCTAGGCAGCTGGGAAGTTAAATTATGGTACATAAAGTATATATTTTCAGAAACTACACCTCTTGGCGCATCAAATGAGGGGCTGCATGTGTTTCTAGGACAAACCTGGAGTGCGCAAGACATAAATGAACTTGTCACTTTTAATTTGTTTTGTTTTTTTATTTTTATTAGTGTGATATTCACTTATTTGTTGTGCACAGCAGATTTGTGATACAAATACAAATAAGACCTCATTTGCTGCGCCTGGGGGTGTAGTTTCTAAAAATATATAGTTTTTGTGGCATATTTTAACATCCCGGGCAGCTAGAGCTGTTTAATAGACGGCGGCCATGCAATAAATTTAAAGATGTCTTTTGTGATAGTCTAGTAAATGTAACTTTTAGCAATAAAATATTAGAAAAACACAGTCTACTGTTCTCAATGTCTGTTTATTTTAGACCGGTTACCTACTACAAATATTTAGCAACACAGCTTTTGATATTAGGGTTTAGAAAAATAACATTACAAACTAGTTTTTATTGAGTTGGAAGTGAAAAATTACACTTTTTTCCCATTTTTGGCTGTATTTTGCAAACCTAATGAGACGTACACATATAAAAATGGTATATTTGGAATCTGCAGGGTGTGCTGAAAAAAACAATATATGGTTTGTATGGTTTATTCCCAAGAAATTGACTTTGAAACACGTTTAAACGTGAGATGCACCAAAATGCCGAAAACCAGCTTAGCACCAGGGTGGGAAATGGCTTAGCAGCCAAGGGGTTAAATATACTGCGTATGACCTAAACGTGTCCATCCTCCATATGGCATGCATCTGCCCCTTGCTGAACTATGCGCTGGAACCCCCCCCACACACACACACTCACACACACACACACACACACACACACTCACACACACACACACACTAACACTCACACTAGTGGTTTATCCTTTTCATGGTTATGAGTTAAAAAGGCAAAATGAAAACTAGTGAGCCGTTGTAAAATATTAGTCCAGTGATTCAGAGCGAGGGCCTCATTTGGAACTCTTAAAGCCCAAAACCTACACATTTCTGGACTATAACTCCCATCATACTCATCCAGCAGATTTACAATATGTTGACAATTTATGGTTTAGCCTGAAGGACGTTGTAGAAGGAAGAGGGCCAAAGCCTGGTTTATGCCGCCAGTAGGTTTGTCACTGAAAGCAGCCACTGGCTGGCTGGGTTTCATGAGAATTGTAGTCCTCAGATGTCATACTGGTAAAGCTGGCTTCTCCTAGCTGTAGGTTCTAGGGATTTTCATGTATTTACCTTTGTCCCTAAACACAGGCATCGCAAGAAATCCCCCTTTGGGATGAAGATCTGGTTTACAGAGGCATGAGTTTATGAAAGAAAACAGAGACAGCTATTTTATGTCTATTACACAAGGATAGGATGGTCCCTGTTACTGGGAATTAGGAAGAAGTACACGATCCCAAACCAGACATTTTAGATATTATATACAGATGGCGCAACACAGCAGCCATACCAAAACACAGCCAAGAGCCAGCTTTTGAACCAGTACTCCCAGAATCTCCAGTGATAAACCCACGGGTGACTGCAGATTTTTTTTTTTCAGGTGTAGGGAAAGCCGAAATAAATAACAGCTGGATTTATCTCACACTCAGTTTAGCTTCTAAATAAAATAAATACACAATATATGTAGAAAAAACAGCATGTGTAGGCCATGGCTCTATCTATGAAAAATTACCGAGGAACAACAATCACATCTTGGCCTCGACCTTTTCAGTTCCCACGTATGAGCTTCATAAAGAAAAAACATTTTTTTTTAACTCTTTTAGGAATCCAATGTCAAGCAATGTCAAATTGTTGCATATTTTTTATAGCCTTGTGATTTTTTATAAAAACAATATAACCTTAATATATATATATATATAAATAAAACCTGTTTGTAGAATAGAAATGTTCATTTTGCTTCAAAATAGCATAAATGACTTTATATTTACCCCTTTAAGCTATGATTATAGTTATAAAGATAAGTGATATAAATACAAAAAAATCTTATTTAATTATTAACTATATTTATTATATATTATTATTTGAGTATCATTGATATAATTATAATACACATATAATATATATGCTATATATATATATTCATATGATATTATATTATATTATATATGATATATATATATATATATATATATACTAAAATATCAAAAAATTATTTAAGCTATATAATAGCATAGGGTTAAACTAAATATCTTTACAAAAATAATTATGTGATACCTAAGATAAAAACAGCCTTCTTAGAAACAGATTTGACAACTTATTGGTCATCCACCAGGAAATAGTACATGATTAAAAGGTTTAAGGCCTGGTCTGTGCAACGACTTTCTCATTACTCTGTTAGCTTTTTAAACGTTCTTTTGTATCAAGATCAGGATGAAACAGGTTAATGTAAACTAATTAATTAATTAATTTTACAATAATTAGGAGACTTCAGACAAAGTGAATGACCATCTACAGAGTCTGCAGAGATCAGCGACAACCTTTAGTATTCATACTAGAGTAAGACGGAAAGTAATACAATCTTTGAAGGCCTCAGAGGTCCATTATTTAGAAACATTTTTGTGTAATGTTTATTTCATAACAGATTAACACACTGTGCACACTTGGCCCGGATTTGGTGCCCTCGGGTATCGGTGCTGCCCTCCATTATTGGAGCTGCATCTCTTAACCAAAACTGGTAACAGAAAATGATACTACTACATTCTACATTTTAAAACGGGAGCCTGCACCATGCTCTTGTATCCGCTTACTGTGCTATGGTTAGTATGTATATAATATTTGTCTGAAAAAGTTGCATAAATAATAAAATAATGTATGCGCATCACATGGGTGCTCACCAACCTATGTGCCCCTACAATTTGTAACGCTAGTTCTCGCAACACAGAAGTCGCAAAAAAATGACATATGGTGCTATGTAATCTCATAAATATTATTGCCGCAAAGGGCGTCCAATGTCTTTACATAAGCCATGCATTGTCGCAAAATGCATATTTATTTGTAACAATATTCAGGCTTCGTGGACGACTCTTCTGACTTGGGTCTCGGGTTACTAGTGTCCGAAGTCCGGCTAGGAAAGGTGACACTAACCGCGTGTAAATCCCATGGGAAAACTTGGAACTATGGGAACCCCCTCGAAAAACTTTAGGTTTTTCTTCTAGTAACAACAAAACCTATTTAGCATAAATGAATACTAAAAATAAAAATATGCCACTTAAATAATGGTTGGAGTTCCCATTTATCTATAATCCATATATATATATATTATTAATATTACATTATTCTGCTTTTACAAAAATGTTTATCACTTCCTCAGCTTTTGACTTTTTTCTTAATAAATCATAAGAAATCCATTAATAATAACAAATTGATGTCGATAATTTAAACCTCACCACCTTTTAATATTTCAAATGTCGTAGTTAGGGCATTTAGAAGAACAATGTATTTTTTATTTTGCACAATGTCATTTCTGAACACTGTTTTTATTTTTTTAAACAATTTATTCAAAGAGGATATAGTACATATAGAGTACAAAAAAACCAAAATACAGAACCCAAATACAGTATACACGTATCAGCATCATATAAGGCATATCTAGATCGTAAGCTCGTTTGAGCAGGGCCCTCCTCACCTGTTGTCTCTGTTAGTCAATTTGTTATGTTATATACTACTTGTTATGTTTTGTCTACCCATTGTACAGCGCTACGGAATTTGATGACGCTATATAAAACAATAAATAATTATAATATAAGGTACAGGTTGGGAGCAAGCAAGGTACAGTCGATACAGTTACAAGAAAAGCCCAAAGGGATCTGCCACAAAAAGTACATAGAATAGACAACCCAGATAGCGGTAGGGAAGTACAGTATGTAGGTATCAGCAGCATACAAGGTGCGGAAGGCACAGGTATAAGAAAATCATGATATGAACTGCACCAACACACTAGCTGTGTAAAGCACCAGCGAGAGGGAATCCCATATGATATATAATATAACAGCCGTCAACGAAAGACCATAAAAAGGTGACAGGGGGGCTAATAAGTTCGTGGTCAAAGAAGACAGAATAGAACATATAAATAAGCAAAGTTGTGATATCTCACCCCCAGTATAATCCCTAAAACTACACCATGGCTAGAGCAGGCCGGAACCCTGGTATCGGAGAGGACCCCGTCAGCGTCTGAAGGCAAAATCAACCAGTGGATCTAAACGAGTTGTATAGAGACAGCGTAATGGAGTCATCCGTAACAGCAATAAAGGAAGACCGCTTTTGGAAGAAGGATTTAGCCTCCACTTCCATGCGCATGGCGGCGTCCAGCCAAACGAAAAATGCAATGCAACCGGCCCACAGCCATGTCAAGAAGCGGCGGGGGGGCTGTATATTTCAGCTGCTTTTACACGCAGTATCGTGAGGCTTAGGCCTGTAAACCACTTACACCTAGTAAACATTATGATTGCCGTGCATAAAAACGTACACGCATTTGCTTTTCCATACACATTCACGTCTATAAGTAATTAAGGTGAAGGTAAAGATAGCACCAGTAGGCAATAATAAAAACAGACACACGGGCGCGTTAATGTCAGGTGAAGGCGCTTTTTACAATGCCATAAAATTCAGATCATATACACAAATTGATCATGCTACTGTATGAAAAAAAGCTATGCACATGCCTATATATATATATATATATATATATATATATATATATATATATAAAGGGGCCAGTGTGGGTATAAGGCTTAGTTCACTAGTATGCCAGGCGCTGCATGTCAACCTGGCACATAAAGGGTTAATCTGGTTACAGCTTCAGTGAATTCTATTTATATACTCAGACCTCTGTGCACCACTAACCACTTTGCCCTGGATATATTCTAAGTCTGCCCAATGTGTGGGCACAGAGCCTTCCGATGCACTTTAATGACATGCAGGGTGCCTGGGGGAAGCCGGGGTTTGGCCGGACCTGATTTGAAGGGGTGACAGCCAAAAAGAACTGGTGGTTACTCGAGATCCAATGAGAAGTGCAGCGAGGCGAGCGTGAGAGGTTGTGTGAGGGATCAGCATGCAGGCTGCTCTATTTGGGGTAAACAAAGCCAGTTTTTCTTAATCTGATGGTTAAAGCCACATTTACCTCTCGGGTGCCAGGAGTGATAGCCTCGTGGATGCACAGGGGTTAATAAGGAAGCATTTCTCGAAGAGTGCAATGAGCTCTTTCCGCCCCGTGTTTCGCTTACCAGAGATTGTGGCTGAAAAAGTGAGACAGTTTCACAAAAGAGGATTCTCAATGTTATCAACCAACTTTTGAAATGTGGTGCTGTTTCTGCGAAGGCTCAGAGAGGTTGGGAAATGACTGTCAGAGTTCTTTGTGGTCACATTGTTTTTGGAATCTATGCCTTTTGAAATTTCAGACTGACTGTACTCAAGTGGTATTATTAAACATAAATAATAAATACAAGCCAACAATGTGTTTCCTGATCACAGTAAAGCTCTTTAATTACATTCTAATAAGCATTTAAATTGTTTTATGTACGGCCTATGCACTCTTTGGCCGAGGCATCTCCCAAAACAATATATGGAGACCTTGAGTACACGGTCCACAGTTTAAAGTAGCAGACAATACCGTTTCCGACTTGAAAGTCCATGCATCGATACTTGCACATGGTCTCAATTGTAGTACAATTGGAAGTCTATTAAATATGGGGCCTATTTACTAACATACATGTTAAAGCCGCCTATTGGGCTTGGACACTCTTGAACATGACTGTGCGCACTCACAGAATACATTAACAAACTAGAAGGCTATAACAGTGTCTATTTGTCCAGTGTTATGACCTTGTTGGCCGCAGTGGAGACATAACTCAGTTGGAACCTCGTTTAAAGCATATGAGGGGCAATCCTTAATGCTATCGCCATGTGCCTTCCACAAAACCCCAAAGAACTCATGTGGAACTTTACCCCACTAACAAGCAACAAAATGCAAGTTTGGACTTCTCCTGCTTGCCCGTCGAACACCCAATGAGTAAGGATACCTCAGTCCATGCTCCCAGTGGACAGAAGTGGTCATCAAGTGGTGACACTCCACCTAATGTATCGGTTTGTCTTAGTCTGTCAATTCTCGTCTCGTCAGACCCCTTCAATATATGTATTGTATTAAGCGCTGCGTAAACTGTTGGCGCTATATAAATAAAAGATAATAATAATGATAATACTTTGCATTGTGCACTAGTGTCATGGTCTCGTAGGATGAGTAATGGGGTCCCATAATGTTCCACTTTTCTCGGAGCCCTGCTTTCTAATATATATAGGAAGGTACATATATGGTTGGTATAGATGCATAAAGGAAGTGTTAACCTATATATTTTGTAGAAGCTTGGCTAGAACAAATTATACATCAAACTTACTACTCTTTAAAATGCGCCCATGTCATGTCTGCGCACTTTAATTATACGTCTCGACTGAAAGACGCTAAAGATGTTAAAATTATATGTTTCATGGTTACGTGCTTTCTTTGATATCACTCATAAGTAGGGGTTAATGTATTCTGACGTTCACGTATTTTAGTTGAATCTCACCTTTTTTCCAGCAGCAGGTCAAAGTTCATAGAAAAAGGATCCACTGGGCTCTTTAAAGCAGAGTGTCACTCAAAAGGACCCTCATATTAATCACAAAACATTTTTTTAAATGTTTTATATGATATGCTAACAGTTTTGAAACAGTATAATAAATAATAAAGTAATCAATAATGAAATAACTAGCAATGCAACTTAATAAATTAATATATAGGAACCAGCAATTAAACTAAATAAATTAATATAAAGAAGCCAGAGTAAACACAAAAATGAAAAAATTAACTCTTTCAAACATGCAATTAATTAAAAGGTTCGTACCATGCAAGCTTTCAAGACCAAGTTGTTAGGTCCCTTCCTCAGGCATTAATCATAAATAATAAATATAATACTTTTGTTTAATCATTTATCATAAATAAACATGCAATTAAGTCAATAACTCATTAAGTATGAAATTTGTTTCTGTTCCCCATGCCACTTAAAGAGGTAAACGTTACATAGAGTAAAAAGTTGGAGGGCTTTACAACAACAATTTTGGGCTTGCTCAAAAGAATAAATTATATAGATCATTTCAAAATTAAATTCAGGAAAAAAATGCAAAGATGTCTGTAGATTAATTTGGTCTTTTCCTCTCTCTTTCTTTATTTATCACAAACACATGCAACAGAATAAACACAAAGTGCATGATTTCTTAAAATGATCGCTTTTAATATAAAAATAATAAAACAGAATTTGATGTCAGATAAGAACCATTCACATCATCTAACCGACCCATCTTCTTCTGCTGTAAAGAGTCAGACTTTAATTATTATTTTTATTATTATTACTTTTATTATTTTCAGATGAAAGTCACATGACATAAACAGATTATTGGACATTATTTTAATTCTAACTCTGCACTCCACCCATGAGAGATTTCTCATTAGGCCATTATGAACTAAACAAGTTAAATTATATAAAATAAACATCAAAAGTCACATTGAGAAAGAAAGACACAAAACCCATTGGCATTTGACCCGGAGATTGCCAGGTGAGCGCTGCTCCTCCAGTTCCCCAGGTCAACACCCGAATCCTCCGGGTCGCGGGATCGGGGTCTTGACACGCCCCACTCCACGCCCATTTTTTTTAAAAGAACCCCAATGTCACCGGGAACTCCCCTGACGTCAGCGGGGACCACTCAGTTCTGGCCGCGTCCCGCAAGGGAAGGCTGTGGGTAGCCGGAGCCGAGAAGTTCCCAGGTATGCCCATAGGATCCACAATTTATGCATTTGAGTTTGTAGATCCATTCCGACCTGGTTATATTTTGAACAAATCCACTAGGAGGTGTAAGTGGCACCCAGTGCTTTGACACAAAGCATCCCTTGGTTTGCCATCTTTATAGAGTAAACCTATGGTGTCAGGGCATCAACAGGTGGCAGGCAAACTGCTTGAAAAATGTATAGTTTGGTTTACTGATCCAATAAAAAAAATCCATGACTGACCTTTTCAAAAGTGAGTCAGTGGGAGTTGAGCATAAATAATTCTGTCCAATGGTTCATGATCCCTGGATCGGTTACGTATCGTTCCCTTTAGTGTTCTACTCCAAAAGGTGGTTCTGATGCAAAATCTGAGCTACCAATGCAATGTTCCTTATGATCGGGACGTTCAACTGGTTGCTTTGGTGAAACCACTTTTCAGCTTAGCACCTGAATCACTTTTTTATACACAAAATCCCTTTGATGAACATTATAGCAAAACTATAAATATTTGTATGTCTCGTTTTTTTTTCTAAGGATGAATCATGAAGGCAACCAAAGGACAAACAGACGTGTAATAATTAACTTTCATGACACTTTGATAACTGATGGTTTAGCTGATAATCATAACATTTAGGAATACGAGCATGGAGAAGAAAGTACGGTGAAATATGATGCCAGATTTGCTTTAAAACATCCCCCCATTTTTTTAAGCGATAAGCTTCCATTAGTATGGTTTCACTTGGCTCGTGGTAGGAACTATGAGACCTACTAAGGAACAAATTAAGCTTGTTAAGAAAGCTGTAGGGATAATTAGTTCAACAATGCATAGGACAGGTGTATAGAATGAAAAGGCATTTGACTTTGGGGGCCCAATTTCTCACACAGACGCCTAGGGATTTGCCTGGATTTCTAGAGACCGAATCCTACTACTTCCCAGACTTCACCCTGGACGGCCTGCTCCTGACTCACCCATTCGCATTCTCAGCCCCTTCCACCTACACAAACGCATATCCTTTTATTGAATTGTGGTGGTTGGTGTTGTAGGGTGTATTCTTTGTGTAATTTGAGAGGGTTGTCTCCTCCAGCCTCTGTGATTACCCTCCATGGCCTGCAGATTTGTTTAAAGTATATTAAGTGCAGTGTATTTACTTAGAAGACCAGTGATTCGTTTATGCGGAGCTCTGCCCAAAGCTCGGTAATATGGCACAGGGGCTGTGGCCTAAAAGTGCCATAAAGTGCTTTATATGTGACGTCTTTTTGCATTTAGATTAATAGAATAGAACACAAATATATTTGAATTGTATCCGAATAGAACAAGCAGAAACAAAGCAGAGAATGAATGCTAAGATCCCAAAATTTACTTTACTAGACTAAAATAATCTATTTCAGATTTCACTGGATTCTTACAACTACCGGTATTTTTTATGTCAGTTATGACCACAAGGGGGCGATGTAAGGCTCTGCACACAAAGCCTCCCAGCATCAGCTCCAATGAACATTAGTTGTCCATGCAAACTCAGTGCATTGGATATGTGATACATTTACTTGTGCTGATGGAAGAGCCAGTTGCTCGCACAGGGAAAAAGTTTGTTAAAGACCATTTGCTTGAATTCTGTTCACTAAATGTTGAGGTGAACCAAACTGGAACTCAAATCAGTTGTTCAGACAAAAAAGTAATCAGAATTAATGTCATCATGACTCTTTAGTAAACTAGTGAAATTGAGAGGTTGATCTAGAACAGGTTAAACTCTAAATAAGTGACTCGGCTGCCAATCTGTCTATAATTCAACTCAAACACAACAGCATCTCAGCATCTCTTGAGTTTAACTAAACACAGAGTGAGAACCACTGGAAGAGAGAGTAATTTATCATTTTTTAACAGCTTTTCAGAGGCCGCACTACAGCTTTTTCCCCACCAGCATTAAAGGGTCACAGAACAATATAAATTCTATCTTTACACAGATACCAAAATAGCAGAAGAGAAAGCCACGGCTGCTGGGTATCCTGCGTTGGGATTCCATGCAACTTCTTGAAGCAGCTCATAGTTAATGGGCAGATTCTCACCAGCTTCTCCAGATCGCACCATCTGGAGATAAGTCTTTCATATTCTATTTTGACTTACCTATACGTGAGAGTTCCAAATGATCCCTTTGTCATTTTGGATATCATAATCATGCTTAAATAGACACGACATAATCCAGAACATCTTTAGTTCCTGACATGTTTTTCATGAGGACTGTTATTAGAACAAAAAGGTTGCCACCATGTGCTAGGCACTACAATATAATCTTTGTGATGGGCTTTTAAAGCGTTGCTTTTGGATTAGTCTGGTTTGGCTCACTTAAACAATTCCCAAGTATGTGTACGATCACCTGTTGGACCCACAAAGCATAATCGCACTGCCCATTTGTCAAAAATTGCACGGCTGTTTCTAATAGTAAGCAGTTGGGATTTCCAGCCATCAAGGAAGGAACAACCATAGGGTCGTCCAGATTCTGTACATTAATACGTATGTTAACAGAAAACAGAAACAGAAATCCGTGTGATCACAATGACCTCTCATTCCGCCTCTGGTCTGATAGAATTTTAATCCAGGAGATAGCATTTGATGTGAATTTGGATCTTTCTATCACATTCCTTTCCTATTATCAAGGTAGACTTATATAAATTATATCAATTAAATAAATATCACAGTAATTCTGCGGTAAAACATTTTTGATCTGAATTACTGAATTCATTTTGGGGAGGTTTAAGTCTGTTGATTTTTTTGTACACATTGTAAAAAGAAGAAGTGAAAATTGTCAAGCTGACATGACACAGGAGACACTATTTTACAAAAGGGTGGAGATAGATGCATTTGATACATTTTAAACAAAACTGGTAGAAATGAAAAAGCTTTAAAACCATAGTTCTGTGTACCAGAATTAGTGACTAAGCCCTCTCTGCACGCATCCTTCTTGGGTTCTGCATCTTAAAAGCATGCAGCGATGTGTAAGTGTGTGTTAGTGTATAAGAGGTAGTGTAGGTTAGCTTGTATGTGTTAGCATGATTGTCTGTGTAAGTGTGTATTATTGTGAGTGTTCATGTGTATATTAGTGAAAGCGTATGAGTGTGTGTGTAAATGTGTGTATGTTAATGACAGTGGCAGTGAATCAGTGGGGCCGCTTGTCTTTAAGTGCCCCATGGGCCAGAAGGTGCCAGCCCTGTACTAATTCTTCTGTCCTCCATCAGAGGCCTTGCACTGTTTGTACACCGAGCCCACAGTTTACAGAGAATTCTCATATATACATTCAGACAATATAAGACCTCTCATAGCGGTAAGAAATTGGCTGCACATTGGGGCCGATGGCCCCCTTCCCTAAAGAATTTTTTTTTCTAAGATGCATGTATTTGTCAACTCAGTTTGTCTTGCAGGAGAAACAGTGGATGGTCGTTCATAGAGTTCATAGATGACTAATTAGGGGATGTTTGATCTCACCTGCAACTTAGTGGATAGCAGAAATAGTCTAGATTCAAATCTTGGTCTGGGAATACCGCTAATAAACTGTCCATGTAATGACTTTAATAAAGGTTCCTAGTCAGAGGCATGACACAAGCTCCTGCAACCCCTACAATGAGTTTGTGTTTAGGGCAGGTCCAGAAGCGGCCCCTGATCTACCACTGTGCAGATAAGTGAGCAGAATGTTTAATACATTGGGATGGACCTCTCAACCCAGCTTGCAGGGGGCCTCAGGATCCTAGTTTCAGTGGTGGTTATAGTTAACCTCATCACGAATAATATTAAACCTCTGACACTTCGTCAAACCAACGAGATCACCCTGGACTAGTTGTTGCAGATAACAGACTTGAAGGGATAATACTGTAATCTTCTTGTGATGATATCTGGCATACACCCGGGGTCACACACGGGCTCCTGCACTCCATCCTCTAATCCTGCCTGAAATTCCATGACCCATACACAGTCAGGAGAGGACATGGGGCATTTTGGTTGGCTTCCAAGAGATGTTTTGTCAGGTATCCAATAAAGCAGAATTCCTTAAGCACGCCATGTCACTGCTCGGATGACTGCAGGCAGCTTGGTGCCACATTGTCTGTCTAACCACCCCGACTGCAAGTGTAATGAAATGTCAAGACATGGTCAGACAGAGATGCATATTGTACGCTAGTCATATTGTCCATTCTCTCCAGCCCTGCAGCAAAAGAGTAACCCTTCACAGCCAGTGGAGATTGGAAGGGAAAGAGGATGAAGAACTCAGTTCTTCAATAGGAAATTGATCTGACTCTCACCTAGATCATTATATTTTGGAATATCCTAACCTTCTTTATGATCCTTAAAATGTCATTATCAGTGCTGCATGGAATGTATACTGTTGGCTCTCCCAACCACTACATCCTAAAATATAAAGTAAAAAAAGAAAAGTGCAGAAAGTATCAGCAGAAGTTCTTTACCCTGAATCACCCAGTATGGGGTTCAGCGATACTTATATTCTGTTAAGTGGACAGGGACTTGGATGATCCAAGCAGTGTGGAAGCTCAGGTATAGGCAGGTATGATAGGCACTCAGTGTAGGTGGCAAAGCACATTAGGATAGCCGGATACCTGGACAGGTAATTCTGCAGGTAGATTAATGTATGTATGGATGAGGCATACATTTATTTACAGAGCTGCAGCCTATTCTGTTTAAAATCAACAATAACAGTAAAACTGACAATCTACAAAATTGACAATTAAGGCCCATTAAGACAGAAGGAGAAGGAGAAGGCCCCGGTCTTGTGAGCTTACAATCTATTAGGAGGTTGTGGGGGAATGAGACAGAATGTGAGGGACCACAAAGTGGGACAGGGACCCAAATCCCTTTTTCTCCCTTGATGTCCCTCTTTGTCCGTTTGAAATGTTGAAAAGTTTGATGAATTGATCTGAAAATGTAAATAAAGAGCAAGAGGAGGATATATCGTTTGGAGTAAAGAAAGTAGAGAGGAGATAGAAACATTTGAATTCATGAAGAGATTCAACAAAGTGCAGGAAGGAAGTTTACTTTGAAGTTGGAGAAATGTTAGAACAAGAAGACATAAATCCAAAAGAACAGGGTCAGAGGTTTAGATGTAATGCAAGAAAGATTTACTTTACTGAGAAGGTAGTAGATTAATGGAACAGCCTCCCAGCAGGAAACTTAAAAAAGCATGGGATTGGCATATGACTATTGTTCATCTAAGACAACATTAAAGACTGATTTAGATCTGGGTTTTAACATCAAGAAGAATTAGCCAAATCTGTGGTCAGATTGTACGTTCCTATGAGAGAGCTCATGTATATATGATATCATATATATGATATACATGTTCTGTGATATCAGAATATATATCATGCCCCTTGTATGTTTGCATAGAGTTGTTTTGTTGACTCCGGAGGAACCTCAAGCAGCTGTTCCAACCCACGTAGATGCGAGGATCTGACTCACCCTCTTTTAACCGTTATAAATGAAAGAAGTTACAGGCTATTTTTTTTTTGTATTCGTGTTTGTTACTTGTTTCAGATTCCCGATTAAAACCAAGTTTCTGATTTAGCAGTAAATATGCTTCCCGGGATATGGGCAGCTGCAACAACGTATGGAGAAGCAGTGAATATAAATCACTATTTTTTGGTTGTCTTTGGCAATTCTCAGACAGCTGAGTTATTTTACCCTCACAGGTATCCAGAGAGTTCTATATAAATATTTAATGGCAGCTGAACTTGCTAAAAATCAGGTAACTCCCCTGCACCTTTGACATTTCACAACCCTATAAAGGGAAAGTGTTAAATAGGCTTTTCCAGGTCATGCAATTTATTTTTGGAATTTACTGTATGTCTAAACTTTTTTCGGGGTGTTTCCTTGTTACAAGCACTGTGGCCACCCTCATGGCTCTTGGGGACTCGTAAACACCCCCAACAGAATCAGGCCATACTATGGCTTAGTCCTTTATCTACTGGAGAGTCTGTGTATAGAAATACGACAAGACTATAATATATCTGTGAAATAACACACAGTAATGCGATTCCCAAAGAGATACAACATTAACTTGCAACAAACATAAAATGAAATCAATTCTTTCATAAAGTACAATTTTAAACGGGCCACTTGCAAAATTGTTTGTGCTTTTGTTGGTGACCAATTTACCGGAGACTAAACGTAGTCCTTGCCTGTGAAGCAAAATATTCAGTAGTTACAATTTGTAAATGCTGATGTCTCAATGTCACTATACATCGGAAATCTTCACTTGACCAAGGTAGGTGGTCAGCTAAACTTCAACCTGCTTCCATAGCAAAGGGACTGCCAGAACTTAGCATCTTCTCTTGGAGCAAAAAACCTAAACTGGAGGTCAGGGAAAAACCCAAAATCCAATACTGGCAGGTTGAACATTGGTAAGTATGTTCTAAGGATACAAGGCAAGAAATAGCAATGGAGTTAAATTCTTGAAGAATATCTGAAATATTGAATGTGATACAGGTCAAATTTAAAGTAAATTTGCCACTTGCATGATTCCTATAATGTACAGCTCATTATATGTAATAAATATATTTATGTATTAGTGTTTACAAATAATAATAAGTAATATGTATTCATTAGAAACCCACCTCGTCTGTAGGAACATTGCCGGTAGGTTGTGACACTGACTGAATCTTTGGATGTCTTTAGGTGGAAGAAAAAGTGTGTTAGAAGTAATCATTCCAGATAAACATTCCAAGCGAATAAATGAAACATGTAACAATGAGTTATATACAACGAAAACATGGCAAAAGAGGACATTACCGTTTTACATTTGAGTGCTAAATTCAAATTGTACAAAGCCCACCCATCTCAAGATGGATCATGCCAACTGCGATATAACAAGTGACCTCACAACAGAGTTTCGCATTTCCCCTTGGGGGCATTTTTGCAATAGTTATAAAAATCGCGTGTAATAAAGTGTGTGCAGAGGTCTTGTATCTTTTGCTCCAGACATGGGAATGCCAAATCATACATTTGTGGTAGAGATGAGGAGGTCTGCTCTCACTTCCATATAATATTCTTTCACCCTACTGGAAATAAAACAAATAGCACACATAACATATCACATTTTCTGGTGGCTAATAATGTAGTGCAGTGAAAAAATAGTAACTGGGTTTTGTACAGGTCTCCTACCTCCTTAAACCGTAGTCTGTTTTTATCTACAGCTCCTTCCTGACTACACCCCTGTCCAGATCAAACATAATAAAACAATCAAGGAAACAGCAGAACGCAAATAATATAATACAATAACAATAACTTTTGGAGTAGTAATAACTGGTTATTTTATATTGTCTTTTATCACATTTTACTATGTCCGGGTTACATTTTTTTCTGTCTGATTAGACTGTAAGCTTGCAAGAGCCCTCTTTTCCCTTTTCTACCAGTATGTTAATGTGTGTTATTATATTATTATACTGCTTTTTATTTTAGCAGTGCAGTATACGAATAAATGTAACGTAATGTAACATGATATGACTTTGAAGATTCATAAGAACAGAATATAAGTATCTCTTTTCAGATACTGCCATTTTACTCTTAGATCCCCTATTACACGGGTATTTGTCAACAATGTGTCAGCTCTTCCTCTTACTCTGTTCTCTCTTTAATGTCCTACATGATCACTGATGTGTCTTTAACACTCAATGGGGGTGAGAGGTTTCAGTGCCTGAAGTGATACCCTATAAATGAATTGATTGAGAAAAGTACATTTAAGACAACTTTAGAAGAAAGTATCCAATTGTGTGTGAGAGACGGAGAACCATTGTCCTTACATAAGGATGGAATCTGGAAAAAGAGATGGTGGTCCTCATCCTCACTGAGTGTCGTCTGGAAGGCACTGAAGGTGGATCAGGAAAATGAGGTGATGCACCATATTCTTACTTCTTTCCTGAAACTAGGCTGAAGTTGGTATTTGTAATATTGTTAGCGATGACATTAGCCCATATCTAGCCTAACTTATAGATATGGATCAGCTGAAGAACATACAGAAACGTTGAAGAAGCTTGAATGACTTACTCCTGACTTGTTGAGTCCCCAGGCTAAGTTATCCAGCCATTCCGAATAATATCCAGGCTTCCTCTGTACTGGCCAGTTCTTAAATATATGTGGCACCTACATTAAAACGAAAACTAGAAAGCTCATCTTGAACCTTAGCTCTACCTCAATTTGTACACTATATTTAATAAAATACATTATGTTTGGAATGGTGTAGAGAAGGTTTGAAGAATGTATGTTTCTTGTTGGGCAACCAAAATTTAGTCTGATGAGAAGCCTTTTCTCCTTGGGCAATCATTAGTTACGATGCTATGAAAGCGAAGGCATTCTAAGGTTTACTACAGGACAGTAATAACATGGTTTTGCGATAAGATATTCTATACATATGTGTATAACAAGAAAACCACAACAGTCAAAACACTATTTTATTTATGAAACCCAGCACTATTTATAAGGCACAAATCTAAGACAACTGTGTAAGAAAAGTTATTTTTGAATCACAACACGTAGTAGAATCCTGTACAGAGAGCAACTTGGACTGCAGGGTCAATCTCCAGCTTAAGCCTGATAATTTTGCACTCTCTAGGACGAATTTATAAGCCGAAAATAAGCAATTCTTTCATAAATAAGGCTTGTATCCATAAATCAGATCTCATGAGACGCAAGCACACCATTACCCTTATATTAACTTAACAAAACAACTTTTATTCTTGAACACTTATGTGTACAAGAATGTAAATAAAAGGTCACTGTAAGAAGTTGTAGGTGGAGGTGAAATATGATTAATCTTCATCATTTAATTATTTTGGTTGACAGTTACTTCACAAGCCAGAAAACGATGATTAATAACCAGCGTTGTGTATAATTTTCCGCGATGGCACAGGAACGGAGAGCAATAAACCGTGCGTAGCCAAGTTTGTCTACATTCAAAGGATTTAGCTCAAATAAACATTGTTTACCTTTCTAGTTTTGTTGTTTCGTTGGTTTTCTAGAAAAAGTCAACACATATTGTGAAGGTCTTTATTTTATGCTTTGTAATTATACCTTAACTCAAGCCCCAGGGATTCCAGGTAGTAGACGCGGATTCGTGACATTCGTTATGTCAGACCTGGCCGGCATCTCTTCTCTTCATTCACTGGTAAATTTGTGGCAAGGTTTGATGGTGGGGATACACGACCCGTTACAGGTATGCTCTCTAGAATGCCATATTGCATGCAAATTCTTCAAATAAGATGCATAATCAGGTAGGATAAGGGAGGTGAAGTTTAAATGGCAAATAGGCTGCATGCTATGGCTGGCATCACCCTTGTTTGGGCTTTGGTGGATGGAGGTCTCCCATGGGCTATGCAGGGCTCAGGTATAAAACCTCTCCACTTGCATTCATTAGGTTCTCCGCCACCTTTAGTTTGTGACCAGTTGCCGACCCCATCTCGATGCCCTGCCTCTGGGCTTGTTTCTGATATTTACCTTGGATAGCTGCCCTGGTGTATCCTGGATGTTTGGCTCTGACTTTGGCCGATTCCTGACTTTACTTCTGGATTCTGATTCGGATTGATTGCCATCCGATCACCTGATCTGACCTTGGCCTGCTTCTGATTTAGATATCTGGATCCAGATCCTGTATGTCTGCCATCTAATTTTCCGGTTTGACCTTGGCCTGTCTCTGACTTCTCCCATTGCCTTCTGTTGTCTGCAATCCCTGCGTCTGCGTTCTACAAATCTAATGAACTATGACAGACTATTTCATTACATTGAAGTGGTTGGCCCGCTGGTTAGTTTGGCCTTGGAAGTGCCTTCACTTGTGTAAGTACCATGGACAGGGAACAGAACAAAGTTCTGATTTACAATTCATGTTTCCTAAAACATCGGGTCTCGGGTGCCACCCGTCCCTTGCATGTTGTCTACCTAACTCTTAAACTTAAAGCTAAACTTGTAAGCATGGATCTTCCTGTAATGTTAGTTCTGGTCCGATGGAGAACAGCAGATCATAGTGCTGTGGGTTGTTTTTTTTTACAAATGAATCTTTTTACTGGGGTCAAGATCTCAAAAGAATGATGCATAAAATAAATTGAGGAAAAGTCCTATCCAGCATTATGAGAAAAGTATTACAGTTGAATGAGGTAACAGAAATGCGACATAAGCAACGTGGAGGGCGAGAGAAACCATTCGACAGGTAATGCTTTATTTGTTTTGTTTTGGAATAATGTATATTATCACATAGTAAAGAAAGAAAATGGCTTTACTTTCATGTAGCTGTAAAGTTGTAACAAATGAAAGGCTTACGTACGGTAAAGGGAGTTATAGTCCAACGAAGAAGAGCCAAAGATTGCTCTGTGTGTTCTGGAGCCCAACATAAACTCATATAAGATTTGTTGGTTTATGCAAAAAAATGGTTTCCAGGCAATTTCTTAGATCTGGCTACCAATATTCATCTTCCAAGCAATCTATACGCATGTATCCCCTGCTTGGGACTAACAGTGATCTGCATAGGATAGGTATATATATATATATATATATATATATATATATATATATATATATTATAGCAGGAGTACACTGCTGTCCACCAACTGATTCTGTCATTACCAGAGGTAACTATTTTCCCTTTGAAACCACACCGACAAAAAAAAAATGCTTTTCATTGAATATTTACACTCTCAATTTCTCTCTCATCTTAACTGATTACCGATTCTTGGTTTCTCTCAAACATTTCCTGAGTCATACAGTGCGTTTTAAAGGAACGGCTTGCCATGAAAACACCAGAGCCCCTATGCTACATTTTACGGCTGCCACAGAACGCAGGTGGTCTTGGCTTGGTCATACTCGCTCCTAATTTTCATTCACGTATTTGTTGCAGGCCTTCCTACGTGGGGGTCTTACCACAAGTCAATCTTTTAAAACGTGAGCATTCTGAGCTGTCTGAGATGATCTTTCTTTTCTTTAAAGTGAGGAAAATAAAAAATATGAGGCCTAGAGAGTATTCTCGTTGGCCGGTGGCTGATGGTTACCTTCAGATCTGGTCTGCGGCCACCAGCTGGCTACACAAAAGTATAAGAGCGTAGCACGTAGCTGCGTGAATCGAGCCAGTGGTTATACATGCGTTATTTAGTGGCTACTGGCCTTAAATTGTCAGGGCCACTTTTCACCCCCAGCTTCAACCAAAATAGGTCAGTAACTTACCGAAAGAATGTACATAACAACGAGAAACATTCTAATTCAGTCAATAAGAAGATGGCTGCTCCGATGGTGTGTGCATAAAGTTGAGTTTAGAACATATGATGCTATGACATGGGTTTATGCGGCTATTGGAGTTCAAAATGTGATTTATGGCAGACACAACAGACCTAAAAAGAAACTGTGAGTTATGAAACCGTGATTATGTAAAATGAAGGATCCATTCAGAAATTTCTGCAACTGCACCATCTATTTATTCACAAAACGTAAGCCAGAAAACCTCAATAGCCGGGCAAAGCCACCTGATATTTCCCAGTCCGTCTCTTATTTGGTAACAACATCTACAACAAACACAGTGGTCGGGGAGTTTTTCACGCAGGTTTTGTGTGTTCTGGACTCCATTCAGAATCCGCACAGATATGAAGACTGCATTCCGCCGAGTTTAGGAAAAAAACATAAATTAGACACTACTAAAAAACCTACAAATTATTTACTTTGATTCGGAAAAGCCTGGAATCAACTGCTCGCAGAAATTTGCGTTAACGCCTCGTGTATTTTGGAATGACCATAAAGCGTTTGGTCAATTGAGAAGAAAAATAGTGTGAATGGATTAGAAAAGTTCTTCTGAGTGTTATTTGATTAAAAGTAAAATTACTCCAAAAAAATAAGTGGCTTATAATTGCCTTAAAATATTAAGATGCCAAGATTCTTTTTGATGTAAGAATCCGCATGTTTCTTTTGAGCGTTCTTTTTACCAAAACATGGCTTAGAGGGAGCAACCTTATTACTTACGCAGCAGACGTTCCGTGACCTCTTTTTCATCCATGATAACTTGATATGTTAAAAGTTAAAGGGACACTCCAGCCATCGTATGCACTTTAATGCGTGTGATAGCCGAGTGTCCCCTTTGAATTGACGCTTTTCCCCTTGGAAAGTACATAGAGGGATTCATCGGAATCGGTGGCAGGTAGATGTTTTCTGTGCGTCTCCAGTGGTTTCTTTGTTATGTATGTGATGGCCGGTATGTGTACGTGGCTTTCTTAAAGGCTAACTTAGTGGAGCGGGCGTAGTTGGTAGGTATTGGCATTTAAACCACTGGCACCCTTATCAAAATTGTTTAGTTCCCCGACGCTCACACTGCACCTTAACGTCCTCGATCTTTGCTCCCAGTCCCTGTTCCTGTCCTTTGCTACTTTGGCCTCCTAGGCACTGACCATGGCTAGTCCTGATTACACTCCAGTCTATCCAGCCTCCTTGGCTCAAGACGTTGTCTACCTTGACCTCCCAGCTTCTTCTAGTGACCTAAGCTAGTTCTGACTATGCTCCAGTCTCTCAAGTCCCGCTGACCTTGGTCACCTCGCCTCCCTCGCTACTGTCCTGGGTTTTCTGGTTCTTGTTTTTCCATTTACTAATTGCCTAATGTGAGCAGATCCATCAATTATACTTCCCATAGTGAGCATCACAGGGCCATGGTCTGTCTGGAAGGGGTTCCACTTCCCAATACTTCTGACCAGGTAGGTCCTAACAGGGGCACCGGGGGGGTCTCCGATGAGACTCGCCATTCACATATTCATGTAACGCTTCTGGACTGCTAAAAGAAAAAAATAACGCTGGAACGCTGGAAATTCTAAGCTCATTGTCATCTAAAAATCAAGGCAGCTGCTTATATCATGAAATAATTATTTTATTTACATAGGAAATATTTATATATTATATACCTATATAATATATAATATTCACATTTATACCAGAAAATGACAGTAAAGCACTTTGAAACATCTGGTAACACTATACGTGTAATAAATGTATTACTGCCTGGTTTAAATCCCATGGTGCTCCAGGTACAAAGATTGCGTAATCCCTATACATGAAATTATTTGGTGCTCCTTAAAGGAAATCTAAGCCTTTTCGGTTAGCTTGGGGTGTAATTTACCTTTTAACCTTTGGACTATTTTTGGTAAATTCTTGCCTGTGGGATACAAAGATTGCAACACAAGTCAGTGTGTAAGATTAAAACAATCTCTGTTTGCCAAGAAGTTAGTCCCTGGAGTGCTTTGGCACAGCAGTTATGTTTGTCGTTTAAAGTGTGAAATTATCAGTTTCAAACACGTCAACCATTAACGAAGAGGTACTTTATTATAATGTATTTTTTCCACTACAAATGATCGTTGGAAGTTATCTTTAAATACTGCGTCTCCATCAGGCTGTGATCCTTTTGTGCTCCTTCAATGTCCCCCCCCCCGGGAGGGCCTGATGAGTATGTAGTGATCCTTTTATAAAGGCCACGTGCCAAATTTGTATTTGAACCACCACTTTACTAGTTCTGTTTGCTTTTTTTGCCCCATGGGCATGTTGACCTTACCTTGGGCGGCCAGTCCAGGGATGGTCTGAAGCTTGCTAATATGATGGGCTGTAAAGTGGTCTTTTTTTTAAATTGATTCTGCTGGGAGGGGCAGAAATAGGAGGAACAGATCTGAAAATGGGGTCGGGGGAAAGATCACCCATCCACTTTACCTAAACAGCTAATTTTTGATGCTAATTATGACACAGACGGCACAGATGCTGTCTTCCATGAGATGGACTTTTAAATAAAATATCTCCAAAGCAACTTACGTGACCGACAAACAGAAAAACACAAACTATACCTTCCAATAAACTCGGAATATTAAAACCCGTAATTTCCATGTTGAGAGTAATTCCTAAAAAAATGGGTTCTGAAGGCTGTTTTGATTTCCCCAGCAGGCAATTCGGTTTCCAATCTTATATGTGCAGTAAAGGTATGGAGACCTAGAATCCTGAGATTATTTTGAGAAAACAAAATCATTTTTTGAACAAAACAAATGCTTAGCTATTAATTTCTGTGAGTGCATTCACATCTTCACATATTATTTTCACATTTATACCTTTTACACTATATATATTGTTTTCTTCCCTTATATGTACCTGCGCCCCAACCATCTGCGTATCTATATATTCGCACTTTGAGGAAGAGTGCCTTTTTGGGCTGCTGCGGTCAACTGGGAAGTATATCACTTTTTATCTTTTATAATTTATATAATTACGTACACGTGATATAGCACATAATTTTTTTGTGTACCTTAGCTATTAATTTACCTTAAATTGGTTGGAAACCATGGTAAATGTGATATGGTACAAGGTAAGATTTGGCATGTTTGTAACAGTTCTGTATAAAGGGCTGAGCTTGTTTAAAATAGTATATAAACAGTGCACCAGAGATAAGAGGTTGGCTAGTGTTCACGAGATTAGATAATAGTCTAGACAGTTACATATCTCCGTCACGTTTACTTCTATAATGCCTCCGCTTTGCCTTGATTATTGCTTGTCTTCTTGGAATAGTTCTGCCATTTCCATGCCAGTTTCAGGTTAACCCAGAAAAAAAACCTCAGTCATCACTCAAGCACTTTGGGAATTGATCCAAACTTTGATTGCAACCTTCAGAAAGGCTAACGTAGAATTTTAGTTGGCACCACAGGACCGAAGTATCATAATAAACCCGAGCTTTTAAAAGTCCTGCGGCAATGGAAATGCTGCGTCGAATTACTGAAAACATACAGAAAATTAGGAGCACCTCTGAGCTTCTTAAATACAGGTGTTTGAGAGCTACATAAACATCTGTACTCCAGGAAATCCAGCTAGAGGAACGTATTTCTTCATCCACTAAGGTGGAGAAGACTGGGGCTTTATAACTTAGAGAAGTAAAGGAAACGCCACGGATGGTATATAAAGAATTAACACAATTCTAGTTACCTAGAGTGAGTTACTGCAGTCATTGTAAAAATGACATCATCACGACATAACAGTTGCTACGCAGAGCATAGGGTCATGATTAAGGTGGGGAGATCATTATTACATACAACATAATGTTATGATTACCTAGAATAGATTACAATTGTTGCATAAAACACTTTATATAGCAAGAAATCATTACTGCATTGAGCATCATATGATGACAGCGTAGTTAGATTGGCATTGACTGTATAATAATATGTACAAAACAGCGAAACACTATGTTGTCACAATAACGAAGAAGGAGATAATCACTGCATAGAACATGACATTAACATAATATAGAAGGCGGGATAATATCAATGTATAGAAAACTGCTGTCAAAACACAAACTATCACTAGATACATTTTATTAACACAAAATAGAACTTTCTAACATGGAATAGGAACTCGGCGTTACCTACAACAATATATTATCGCACGTTATAGAGCATTAAATATGGCTAACAGTGTGACAAAGGACAATGTCATCACCCATAGAAAATGATATCATACTGAAACAAAGTACATGACATCATCGCTTCATGATGTGTGCAATGTGTGCTAAGTAGGCTTTTGTTACCTAAAGAAGAGCAAGTTTTTGAGCTGTGTCGCTAAGTCTTCCCAGTGTGATTCACATGAAGGAAATCCATTGTTTGACGCGCTTGAGTGTCGCCTCTCCTACCTGGATGTTGGATGATAAGGGGCCGTTCTAGCCTGATCTCTAAAGTGCATCAGAGTATTGCCACAAATAAAAATAAATTTGGCTATTTCTATGACAGTATGTGGCTTGTTTAAGGACGTTTGACTCCATTTGTGGCATCAGTATATACGTGAGTACAAGTCCCACAATCAGCGCGGTGTCCCAATCTCCACGAAGCTTCCAAGTTGGGAGGAATAGCTGCTCAATTAGCAGAGGATCACAAGTAGGTGAGTATCCACGTGAAACATAGTAATAAATGATAACGTTTCCATATATGAGACTGTTTTGAGACTTACATATACATTTCTTACAATCATAGGATGCTAACGAACTGATTTCAGCGTATGATGAGAGTTTCAAAGGGCTAGCAGGTACTTTTATACTACGTTTATGCAAGACATGGTTTAAACATGCATGGGATAGGCATGAAGCTATCCTGAATCTAAGAACGACAAAAATGCTTAAAATCTGATTCTTTACAGAAAAGGTTGACAAAGGTTGAAAACGCGTTGGTATAGAGCGCTGTACACAGTACAGGCGTATGATATAAGGACATTCACTTTATGGACACTTTTGAGTGAGAACATTTGCGTTTTACATACATTCCATGGCCCCATCGTGTATGTTAATGTCTGCCCTGGTGGGGTATTTGCCGGTATCCGGAAAGTGTAAAAGCAGAGAGGACACAGTTGTGGGGAAGAAACCTTAAAGGCAAGGAAAATAGTCTTGCTCTCCATTCCCATCGTCCTCGTACGCCTTAAAAACCTCTGTGGCATCGACGGTGACGTTCTGGCCAGGCAGTCTCTGGTCTTGGCCGGCACTCTGTTTAGAGATAAGTCATGAGAATAGAGGTTTACCACCGAGTCCCAACCCACCAGCAAACCCGCCCCACACAAAGTGACTGCTACAAACTTTCCGCTCGTTAACCTCTTCAATGCCAAATGGGCAAAGGCATTTCTATGCATCGAGCTCTGTTGAAAATTTTGTTAGCACTTGGAAATTGTTTATGTCTACTTTCTGTGTATGGATTGTGACCTTGCACAGATTTTTGCTTTCTCCCACATTCTTTTCATCCTTCCTTTCATTCCTCGCTATCGTCATTTCACTCCATGTTTCTTTCTTTTCTCGCTGACTTCATCTCACTCACCGCTCCCATTTATACTTTATTGCCCCCGATTCACTTGTACTCTTCTGGGTAAAATAAGGGGTAAATGAATTATCTCTGTTCCTATAAACTTAACATGCCGTAAATTGGGATGTGAAAAACACGCATGCGTATTCCCAAAAACATCCAATAAAAATACACAAAAAAAGCAGAATCTGATGAAAAGACTCAATAAATGGCAGCGTTCACGTTTGTCTCAAACTGCATCATTCATAACCGTATTTATTTCCGTTGCGAGGCGATACTGTTACGATTTGATCTCTTGTTCATATTTTAGCCTCTGCTCCTGTTTGCGGCAAATCCTCTAAGGTTCATTTCCAACAGTTTACAGAGTCCCAGATAAAGCGGGCGGCCGGCCGGGCAGAGAATGGTGCAGGTGTGCGCTGGCTGCAGAACAGCTGTGTTATTCCAGCACAAAGAGCGCCTTACATTAGATCCAGAAACAGCGGCCATGGAGACCACATCAAAGCCCCATACTCAGCCACAGTTGCTTGGGTTCTTTCAATAAAGAGTCCATTTTATCCCCCTTCTTTTGAAGCTCAGACATTGAAAGGCTGTAATGTCATTTATGATTTTCTACCGCAGATGACACCAGAGCATCGGTTTAGCTGTGAATTGGTGAAGACTGGGAAATAACATAAAGCAGACAAGTTGGTGGCCTGGAGGCTACAGAGTATAATACAGATTCAATGGGGGGGGGTATGGTAATCAAAGCCGTTTCATCCCATGAGCAGTCCTCCTTGGACATGGGTTTCTGGGTGTTCTCTGTCTACGGTTTTATTGACTGAAGAGATACTTTCTATGGTATAATCCACTTCAAGGAGAATCATTTTATTACACGTAAAGGAGTCGCATAATGCTGACCCCAGATAGGGGGGAAAAAGCAAATATAGAGAGGCGAATTAAACAAAGAGTAGCTGTTCAAATGAGTGAAGTCAATATAAATATATAAAGTAGCCTAAAGAATAAGCAAGACCAACAAAAAGTGCATATAAAAAATATTTGTTTAAACAATAAGCAAAAATAAGATAAGTATGCAAAAGAACAAATGAGATGTACAGAGATCAATGCATCAAAAATTCTGGCTTAATATAACATACAAAAAAGGCGTGAGAACAACTCCACTGAGAACGGACAGTTGCTTAAGAGCTCATCCTAAAGTGTGTCCCCAGTCATGTAAGTCAGATGGTGCCCACAAGGTCTGGGCATAAAACGTCTTTATCATGGGTATCAGGGCCGGATTGGGAATGACGAGGAAGCCCTGGCGCTTTAAGGCCAGCAGCCTGAAAATGGCTGGATATGTGCAGCGGAACATTATGTTTTTATACTCATGCAGCACGCGACCAGGCATGTCCAGGCATGTCCATAATCTGCCGCTGGAGCGGGTGAGCATGGAGCGCTGTCTGCCGGCTGATGGATATTGATCTCTACTCCTGGCCCAATTCTATTATGCTAAAACGGTAACATCATCCCTCATTCCAAGTTTCCATGGCTCGTGGCATGAGAGCTCCATGGCTGGAATCCCTGTAAAGAACTGCACTTAAAAGACACCTTAGATGAGCGGCATAAAGCTGGTAGGCACGGGTAATGGTAGCCCTGCACACTCCTGGCCTCCCCTACACAATTTCTCCGCCATTCGTTTCTGCGCACGCTCCTTCCACATCCGATCAGTGTCTAACGTTCTGAAATTAAAGGAAAAGTTCAACTTTAAAATACGGAAAATAAAGTAAATTCAAAATATTATTCTTGAACTGAAAAGTAATCATTTCTGCTGGTTTAATAAAACCAATTCACCAAATGATTTACGAGTTTTCAACCTCAATTACTACTGTACTATGTTTCCGTTTGGGGAAAAACAATGATATTAATCCTATTTCTTAATGGCCATATACACTTTCGGATGTGGTTCTTTATTTTGAGTAACGTCTTCCATGGATCACAGCCACTCGTCATGTATTTTGTGATTCCGTTCTAAGAAGAAAATGCTGCTTAGGTCATAAAGGAAGCACAAATTCTATCAGCATACGAAGAGATTGTTTCCTGTGGCTTATTAGATGTGTAATAACAGCACGTATATTACCGACCTAGAACTCGACATATTAGCCTATAAATCAGTTTGCGGTTCACTGACTTGAACATCCTCGAGGATACCACAAAGGCTCCCAATGGCTTCCTGCTTCTAAACCTCCGACTTCCCTTACAGGATCTACAATTCACATAACCCTTATCCAGCCATCTTTGGCACAGTTTCAAATTTGTAAAGAATTTTTTTTATTACTCCGACTACATAAACAACATGTAGCGTTCTCATAATTTAAATGATTTTTAAAGCAAATCCTTGCAGACCTTTTAACATATATATATATATATATATATATTTATTTGTAGGTGTATATAGTGCTATCATATTCTGTAGTGCTGTACAATGGGATTATGTATTAAAACGGTAAGGGTCATTAAAAAGTAAGGAACTATTTAACCACATATCCTGCCGCACTCCTGAAAACAGGAAGTTAAGATCACTGCTCCTACTCATATGAACACAGGGTGGATTCACGGAAAGATTCTGCGTTCCATCAACATTCCCAGACACAATGCCCGCCATTAGTTACATATGTAACAAATAAACAAACAGCGTATCTAGCTCAGATTTTCCATTTTTTTAAGTGTTTTTTCTCACTTTCTTGCCATGACTCATTCAGTTTATATAAACATATAATAAGGTGATAATTTCCCTTTAACACATCATTTTATCCACAGAATAAAATGGTTGAAAGACCATTTAAGGATAAGGAAAATTAGCTTAGGGCATCTAGGCTTTTCAGGAAAATTCACAAATATTATACTCACTAACAGACAATTCAACTCAGAGGTTTAAAAGGTCAACAAAAACCTTTTAATTATTATCACTGCATGTCATTGCCACAACAGAAGCTCATCAAAGCCGATGGCATGAGTACTCATGTTTTTCCATTTCTTGTTCTGATGTTTGTTTATGATTATGTTAAATTAATATTTATAGCATTTGAATCTAATATTATGTATTAACCGATAAAAAGAGGCCTAATTACATTTATTTAGGATTAAGCAGGATAGGGAGCCTGAGTACTATTATGGCATTTATGGCATTAAAAGGGTGAAAATATTCACTGATATACTGTGTATTTTTCCTGTCTGCCTGTGTGCAGGGTGCTTATTTCAGCTTTAGATGGAATGTACACAAAAATCATATCCAATGAAGCTGGGAAAATACTCTGTGCACCTTATTGAATCCATTAGTAGATCTTAACAAATTGGTTGCCATGTCGGGTTCCACAGATGGTTTTTGAGGACTTGGAAAGTTGACCTTGTAAAGCTGTTTTGAGATTTACATGCCGTGGTTGAAAACAGAAATTAAATGTAAATGCTGTAGAGGAGGGTGAGGCAGACCCCTGAACCCTGAAAAGTACTTTCTTGTATCAAACAGGAATGGCCACTAATCCAAGCCCAGACCCTAGAGAACAGTGAAGACCTGAAGAAACAGCTTATGTTTTACATTTCTATCACCAAGTGCATGACTCTTGTTTTGCATGTCTAATATTGTACAATGATGATGTACCTTACTGTTGTACTTGATAAATGGTTCATGCAAATAATAAAAAAAAACTAATTTATTGGTTTTCTAAAAGGATACATATCATATAAAATCCAATTTGTGGTTCCCCGGCTGAGTAATTTCACAGCCTGCAGCAAGTCATTTACAGAATGGGTTTAATATTTGTCAAAGGGAAACTACAACTCACCAACAGCTTGTACTATTTTGTTTCTGCCACTAGATGGCAGTATAGATTTACCCAGGATTTCATATTCGGGGATATTTGCAGCAATGATAAAACCAAAACTAGCCAAGTGGCTGATATGGCATCTCCATGTAAAGTCTGGTTCTTGATGTACGAGACGTATAAGTCATTGTGTAGATCAAGAGCTTCAGCATCACAATAATTTTATAACCATGAACATGCAATGCATTATGAAAAAGTATTACACGGTCACGCAGAATCTGATGGCGCTATATAAAACAATAAATACATAAGAAGAAGAAGAATTAGCTGAGCACTAGGAGTTCTGCTTCAGTAGAGATAAGCGAAGCAGCCAGAGGTGTAGCAAGTGTGGTGCCGCAGGGCAGATTCTCATCCAAATGGCAGAAGCCTGACTCTTCTCCCTCTTCTGTATGTGTGATACCCGTTTTGGAAACCAGCAATCCTAATTTTGTTGTGCTTTATTTTAATATGTGGTGGTTTGAGGGTCCAGGGCTGCCTAGAATATAATTCAGGCCCTGAGTCGCAGGTAAGGCTTACAAGCCTACCTATGGACACATTTGCTTATGGCCGCGCCATCTTAGGGTATAATGCTTCAGAATCCATCTTTAGCCTCGCCATCACCGCAGGAGATAAAGCTTCTTCTAATATGCCACAAGTAGATAAACCAATACCGATAGCTGCCCCATCACCTGGAAATAAGCCCTGAGTCTTTATATTATGGCTACAGAAACATTCTGCTTTTTGATCTTTGGACCTCACACTATACCGAGTAGATGAGGTAATGTTGTTAAACTGGTTTCAAATGGAATATTTAAAATTTCTTCCTGGTTAATGCATAAAGGAGAAGCAGTGCTTTTACTAATCAGCTGGAGGGACAATGAACTCGGATAGTCACATGACTCTATTAATTGGATCCATTTTCCCAAATAGGTGTACTAGGAAGAAGCCTGATGTGACAGCTTTTAATGAGGTATTGGTGGAAAGTCACTACACCCCAAAGCTCCACTGAAACAACGGAAGATGTGCCCATTCAATGGTTCTGTACAACAAGACCAGCCAAGGGAGTGCTGGCGCTTTCTAGCCAAGGGGGCAAGTAAAGCCAAGTGGCCACATTGTCCCCCTGCCCTCCAACATACGCAATGGCACACCCCTCACACATTCACGTTAACACACAAACCATTACACATTCACATCCATTATATCACACACTTACACATCCATGCTAACACATCCTCACACATGCACACTTAACTCAACAAAACTCACGTTCATGTGCATCCAAGGGGATACTCCAGCCCCCAAATACACGATAATGCAGATGAAAGCCGAGTGTCACCCGAAAATTAACAATTTCCCTTTTAAAGGTTAATATTTCAAAGTTTCACATATAGCACCTGTAGAAAGTTCCCAGGTAACCATCCGCAAATGCATGGACAGGCTCGGGCTAATCTGTCAGCTTTTCCCCCTGACGTTTTATTGATGTGAATGTATAAAGCGCTACAGAAACACTCGGAAATTGTGTAGGATGTAATAATCACCTAAAATATCTTGGTAAAACCCCATGCCTCTAACCGCACCCTCTGAAACAAGAGGTCCCTTCGGGCCATTAGAATGTTGGACTGTAGCATCCTGCGGGTCTGATAAGTAATTTTCCAACCACACTACCCAAAGTTGTTTTAGTAAAGAATTGAATCGTATTATAATACGATTCAATTCTTTACTAAATAATAATAATAATAATAGTATTATTATTATTTTTTTTGTTTTATATAGCGCCATCATATTCTGCAGCGCTGTACAAAGGGAAATAACTAATAAATAACATAAGATGAAATACAGAAACAGGTTAGGAGGGCATCTGCTCAACAGAGCTTACAATCGAGCTGTACTTACATCTTCAGTATGCAAGCAATGCCTAGAGAATTAAAAGCACAGCATAATGAGTAATTTAATACCCATTATTCAAATATCATAATAAAATATAGAACTTACCCTAGGGAGAAACTTCAGCTACGGAGCTGCCTTCATCACCATACCTGGGAACTTCTCGGCTCCCGCTACCCGGAGCCTTCCCTCGCGGGCCGCGGCCAGGACTGCACACTGACGTCAGTGGGAGGTCCCGCTGACATCACTGGGAAACACCCCCATTTAAAGGAAAAAATGGGCGGGGAGCGGGGCGTGTCAAGACCCTTCTCCCGTGACCCGAAGAATTCGGGTATTGACCCGGAGAACCAGCGCTCACCCGGCAATCTCCAGGTCAAACCCGGAGAGTTCCCAGGTATGCTCATCACACCAGGCGTCCCCTCCCCCCACATAACTAAAACACAGCGACTCACTCCAACACTATACACTTATGTAAACACACTATTTCACTTGTGACGCACCCTTGCACAACTAACCTTGCACTTTACACTCAACCACTGTGCACTCATACGTATACACACTCACTCTAACACCATACCCTCACATACACACTCCCTGAAACGTCCTCTGCCTCACATACAGGTCTTCACTGCAGCTCAGACTCTCTGTGCGAGCTGCTGCTCCCCTACTACCACAGGGTGACATGACGAGTGTTAGGTGACCCCGCCATCATACCTAGGAACTCTCTGGGTTTGGCTCAGGGAACTCTGGGAGAAGGGACACTTCTCAGGTTCTCTTTGTCAACAACTTGCCCCACTCCCTGCCCATTTCCCACAACGTCAGTGGTTAGTCCTGGCCGCATCCTGCAAGGGTAGCCCACAAGGTCCCAGTAATGCCTGCCAAATGCCAAGATTATTGGGGGGCCATGGTTAGGAGGGCCATGGTTATGGGGGGTCATGCTGATGAATCTGATGATTCTTGCCACTGATTGGATCCTTGGAGCATCCAATCAGCAGCAAGAAAGTATTCCAATTGAAGTCACCTCAGTTTGGTTCTACCAGGTGATCTGACCGCTTGCAGCATCATGGCACAGTGGGCTATACTTTTAAACAGCTGCTCTGGAGCAAAGTCTTACATTAGGAGCAACCGTCGCCCCTCTTGACCCGCCCAGCACTTTTATCAGGACGTATAAAGCCCTTTATGTATTCGGCCCAATCCATTACTGCTTTCCTATAACAAACCATCTATCCCAGCACCGAAAGGGTGTCCAGGTCACGTGATAACCGCTATGCTCAGCCCCGCCTTCCCAGACACAAACACAGGGGCGTGGTTTCCCGGCTGGCGTGACGTCACTCAGTGTCTGTGAGCTCTGTGGTCAGTAATGGCGACTGGGACCTCAACTGAGAGCGACGGGGAGCGAGAGGGTGATTAGCCCCGGGGACTCTTCGCTGCCGGGGTAGTGCTGGTTGTTTTGGGGCCGCAGGCAGGCCTCGGGTGTCCAGGCGAGAAGCTTCGCTCAGAGTCTGGGTGTGTATTTTAGCCGCAGGGGAGGCCCCTCGGTGTCATAGTGAGAAGCCCCAGGGACAAGATGGGGAACTGCCTCAAGTCTCCGACCTCTGATGATATATCCCTCCTGCACGAATCCCAGTCCGACCGTGCCAGCTACGGGGACGGGACCGACGGAGACCAGGAGCCGCCGCCCCCATACCAGGTAACCCTCAATGCCCCCCCCCGTGCTGTATCCAGCTCCTGGACTGCCACTCGCATCACTCACAGACACTTGGCTATGAATGATTGGAGCTGAAGTCACACCTGGAGGCCCTCATATGCCCCCAAAGTAGACTGCTTTTGGGTGTATTTCCTTATCACCTGGGGGGCCCAAAGGTATGTGCTGTGAATGGTGGCCAAAGGTCCTGGGAGTTGTAATTCATCCCCAGCTACTTATTCCCTGTGTGGTCGCTCTGTACCCTAGGGCCGGACTGGTAAGAAAGCATTATATGCAGATAGCGGGGGCATTTATTTACAGATGACTTCCAGGAGGTGGGCAGAGTGTTACCGTTCTAGACCTTTGGCTAAGAAAGGGTTAAACAGTGTTTTTTGGATGTATTTCATGTTTTAATGCGTTTGCGGAAAGGGTTCTCATTCGGTCGGCCACCTCCTCCCGGCTTCTGATCCGATCGCCCAGCCAGGTGGGGCGCGATTGTTGCTATTCGCAGCCTCACCTGCAGGCAGAATTTCTTTGGCATGTAAAGGGTGCTGCTTCTTATCCGTAACCCGACTGCCAGCCACGCACGTAATTCTAATACCCCCGGTGCCCCTGCTGTGTGCCAGCGGGGGGTGTATGAGCCTCACACTCGGCTAGTATTAGGAAGAGGGCAGCGTCGGGGCAATTCCTCTGTGACTCTGTGACTGGGGCCGCCCCCGCATAGCGATACAGAATACGCTTTCTGGTGGTGGGGTTATTGGGCTCGTTGCAGACGTTCTGATCATGAACCATTAACCAAGAGGCTCATCCGTCCCACCGGTGCCAACTATTCCCACCCAAACTAGCCGGTGGCACGCGCTTCCCGCTCCTCCCGTGAACCGGTAGCCGTTCACCTATCTTTATGCATAGTTATACGTCTGCGCATGCGCTGCTTCGCCATAGAGAGCCGAAGGACTCGGTGACCTAAACAAACTGTATGTTAACAAAGCAAACAGAATGCGCTCTGTTTGTAAGCACAACTCGGCCGGTGTTTTGGGCAAAACAAGGAGAATTCCACCGTCTCTGCTTCTTACTGGAAACTCTGTCATTAAGGTGTTTTTTAATATTTTTTTTTTTGAATATATTTTTGAGGATATACATTTTTTTATTAATTATTGGCATATTAAACATGTGCTCAATTAAAAAAGTTATGTTGACTAAAAAAAAAAAAAGAAAATTGGTGCCAAATGAAAAACGAACCTCCTTTGTTGCTTGCCCGCCCCCGGGCGGAATTTTCTGGGAGTCCGTGTCCAGCGTTCATACAGAACCTCTGTAATTTTATCCTATTTGTTTTTTCAAGGCCCTGTAGTCGACAAAGGAAATTTTTTTCTTGCTTTTTTTTGGGGGAGGGGGTGTGAATTTTTGGGACTCGGAGCTGAGTCAGACGTCTGGCCGCCGGGTGATTACAGAGCGTAACATCAGTCAGCGGGGAGTTGACAGTAAGGTCAGCGAGTCTCCTGGGTTTGGACGGCAGGCTGGGGCCTAGCGGCGCTCCGAAGCCTCCTTTGTTGTGAGCAGGATGGTGACCTCACTGTCTGCTGCAGTTCTTTTCTTGTTTCTGTCAGGAACAGACATCACTTCCCTTTACAGCAGCCTCCTGGCTCACCGGCCCTCGCGTGGAGCGCAGATTATACCGGTCGGTTTCTCCTCACGAGATCCGTTACCGGAGGCAGGCGGCGGAACACTAAACCCTTTCAGCTGTAGAAGTTGGTAAACCAAGGGGTTAATTACTAAACCGCCAACCTTTGATTGTTACAATGTGTCTGCGTTCTTCACTGGACGGAGGTGTTAATATTAAAAATGATTAATATCAATGATTTTACTCTTTTTGGAGGTTTATTTGCGTTACGTTGGGACTCGGAGGTGGGAGGACAGCCGCCCTTTTTATGTTATTATAAATATATATATTTTTTTTTTTCTGGGCTGTGTTGGAATGAAGGGAAGAACGGACGTTTACCTACTTGTGCTATCCGACGTAATCCACGGCCGCCTGTGTCTAGATGCTCGTTACTCGATATTTAGTGTTTTTTATTATTTGTCCCGTTTTTTAATAATTTTTTTGTTTTCCTGGTCCCTGAATATCTTTGCTGTTAGCATTTGGTTTGATGTGAAGGGAGGCGAGGTAATAAAGCCCAGAATGTTGGTTAAAGCTCCGGGGCTGACGGATGATTGCAGGGAGGAGCTGTGGCCACTCCGGCTCCAGTGAGTTTTAGAGCGCCGGGCTTCGTGTTTTGTTTGCGGACACAATATTGTGTGTTTTGACTGTGGCTACTGAAAAGGATATACAAGATGCCAACTTCCCTCTCTGTAGATTAGATTAAGGCGATACTCGCGTGCCCCTGGAAGCCCCTTAATACTCCCAACATACTTTCGCATGCAGGGATGGAAGCTGCAGCTGCTCCAATGTTTTGCTTCCCCCATTGGCTTCTTGAAGCAACCAATCACTGCAGGAAAGTACAGCCTTTGAAATAAATGGGAGAACTTTCTGCACATGCGCACCAAGGTCTCATTAGACCCCCACCTGGAGCATTTGTTGAGATGGAGCTAACTTGCGGTAGGTATATTACGTGACGGAAGCCATGGTTTGCTGCAGCACCAAACACCTCTTCTGCACTTACAATAGCAGGGGGGGGGCAAAAGAGCAAATCCGTATGGGAGCGTTCTCCATAATCCCCCCCTCACCATGCAATTACAAGGAGGGCGCCTCGTAATGGTTTCTCTCGGCTATTACATATATGATAGCTGGAGTGCCTGTATGGAGGAAACAGAGAATCCCGCGTGTACGTTTCCGTGTTCATGTTGGGGTCTGTGTCTACATTACTTTAGAATTAGAAAGAGCCCCTCGACCCAACCGCGAATAAAAACAGGAGTACAGGAAGTTCCCCTTAATGTATTCTTCTGTCCATCGCCCGTAGAACTAAACTGATGACGTTTTTTAAGCCCTGTCTGTCACCAGCTTTCCTGGCTAGAAAAATATTTTTTTTTCATCCTAGATCCCAAGGATTAGGTTAAAAGGACATAATCCTCCTATACACATGCCTTCCAGACCCCCCCCTCACATGTTCATCCCGTTATGTGGTGGAACTGGTGCTCACCGTATGCGAACGCGAGTGTCCGTGCAACTGTTCACTCTGCATTTAAGTGAATGTCTTGCATAGTGAATACTTCTCCTTGCGTCCGTCAGTAGTGCCCGCTGTCGGGAGTATTCTGGTCCAGCGGAGCTCCGTCCTTTGCTGTTGGGATGTTGACCTGCTGTAGGACTTTATATCGCAGCTCTGTGTTTCATGCACGCTGGGGCTGTTAAATTAATTAAAAAAACGTTCATTTCTTTAACCGTTTTTTATGAAACTAGTGTAGAGTAGGGGGTTCTAGACTGAGAGTTGCTGGCACCTACTTTCAAGCCTTGGGAACCTCTAGGAATACATTTTCTTACCGTGGATGCTTGTCTGCTGCAAACACATTAGTGTATGTATGATGACACAGCAGATCGCACTGGTGATGTCAGCTTTCATCATATCCTGTAGTCAGGCTCTGCCGGTATGATTACGAAGTAGTGTCGAGAAAGTATGTTTTGCAAGTGACTAATCCCCGTTCTGGACGTGGAAACGTATTTTATTGTTAATGAGCTGTAATCATGTTAATTTGGGGTTTACGTGACACATGCATGTGCTCTCGGCATACCTCCTGAATAACAGACAAGGTCGCGGCTCCCAGGCGCTGTAGTGCTAAGTGCATTCAGATCCCGCAGTCAGCTATATGTTTACTGGAAAGAAAAATGATGTCATGTTTACCAAACGCACCCGAGCGGTAGCTGCAAGGTGAGTGCACGGGCCGTGGTGTTGGTTGTAACATTAAACACATCCGTATGTGCGGTTTTACCGCCCGTATGCGTGGCATGGCGTGTAAATGACTGCCACATAGGCTGGTAGTTTGGTAATTCAAGGGCGTGAGGGTCGTCTGCGGGTGGCAGGCTGCCTATAAGAGCTCCGGTCCCTGCAAGCGTTCATGTTAACGTCTCCTCGGCAGATACTTACGTGAGCGAGTTTGCTTCTCTTTCGGCAAATATGTGCTTGTGTGATTCACTAAGGTAATGTAACAAACCGCGTCTGTTCCCGGGTCAGGTAGAAGGCTGGCTGACTCTGCGCTTAATAAAGAGTTCCTTAGTTCCATGAGCTCATCTAAGGAGGCAACGCATGATCAGGGAATGCAGTCGGCCCCGCAGGACGACTTATCCCCTCCCTGCAAGTCTCCTGCGCGTCAATACGGAGGACGCTTGTTCTTTATATATTTTGTTTCTGGGGATAGGAAACTTCGGCCTTTGTGAGGGGCATTTGACTTAATTCCCTGTACATCATGGACGCCGGGTGTCTCTGTACGGACACTTTGCTCATCCCTGATCCCCCGATGGTTCTCTTTTCGTGCGCGACGTATGTAATTATATTTCATATATGTATCCAGCCCCATGCGAGGTGGGATACTGTAGTGCCTGAGTTTCACGTGTTGTAGACCAGCATGTCTAAATTCTGGCCCTGTATATACCGAAAAGATGATCAGTTACTTAGTTATCCCTCCCCATGTACTGCAGGTCAGCACATGACCCGTCATGTCCAGTAACACGTGAAGTGCATACGTGTCTTGCAAAAGCCATTAGGTTATTGGGCATCCCCTTAAGTTTCGAAATTCTGAACATTGTAAAAGTAGCCAGCCATGGGACAGAGAAACGTTCTCTAATGCACGGTACGCATGTTTAGAGCAGCGCAAATATTTACTATACAAAGAGTACGTGTAGTTTAATGATAAGGAATGGGCTCCTGATGACTGGTGATGTCATTCTCTGAGGTCACTCTGTAGCCTCTCTGAGGTTAAGTATTATGCTCAGAATTCTGCTTTGTCAGAGGTTGTGATAGAGTTTAAGAGATCAGAGTCTCACCTTGGTACGTGTTGATAATTCCTGCCCGGTATACTCTCGTGACTCGCGTTATGTACGCAGCGCGCCTTGTGATGTCTTATTGGCAACGTCCCTGTCTTCTTTATTTAAAGGGAAAGCCCCACGTTTTTTTATTATTATTTTCTTATTTTTAATTGTCCCTTTTCCTGTAATGGAGTAATATAACTTTCAGTATAAAACCAGCGCTAGTATTCTTTAAATATTTATACAGTTTAGGAGGGAATTCTTTACATTTCTGCATAACATTTAATTTGTACTTGATGGGTAAACCTCACAGCCCAAATCTCTGTCCCTTTTATGGTAAGTTTTGGAGCCCTCCGGGGCGGCTGTCTCATTGGTAAAGGTGCTTGCTTCTTACTGCTCTCAAACAACCAGGATTTGGCTGCTGACCGTCACGTGATCATCTCAGGGTCAGCAGACGGTGTTTACAAGTTTAATGGAACAAGCTTTTTTTTTCTTTTCATTTTAACACTTTAACATTGCGATAGTGTGATGAAGGGGCCAACCAGTTATTTTATTGAATGCATACCCCCCTCCCGTGTGCATTTGCCCCAGAAGCTGTTTTCTGGCCACGTGACGTCATCTCAATGCACGTGACGTCATCTCAATGCACGTGACGTCATCTCAATGCACGTGACGTCATCTCAATGCACGTGACGTCATCTCAATGCACGTGACGTCATCTCAATGCACGTGACGTCATCTCAATGCACGTGACGTCATCTCAATGCACGTGACGTCATCTCAATGCACGTGACGTCATCTCAATGCACGTGACGTCATCTCAATGCACGTGACGTCATCTCAATGCACGTGACGTCATCTCAATGCACGTGATGTACGTACCCCACCAGTCAGCTCCAGCACTGGCTCAGCTACAGGATGAGTTTGATTCAGAACAGCCAATGCAGCTGGTGGGCCACTGTAGGGCTGCAGCTTCTATCTCGTTTAACAGTTTTTTCGGTTGTTTTTTTTTTTTTAATAAGGGATGTTGTAACATGCAGAATACTTTAATATTCATTCTTCTCTAGCAGGCCTGGCAGGGACAGGTGAAGGAGAAAGTTCTAGGGTAGACCCTGTCATTGTTTCCACACATGTGATAATCCATCTGACGTCGGCGGACGCTTTGGAACAGTCCGTGTTCAGGCTTTAGTGCTGCTGTCCAGAAATCTACTTCTTCATTGAACAGAATCCATTTTTTTTTGTGTGCTGCGGAGCGGAGCTCTGTAATCTTTCACTAATCTTTATCCCAGAGATTACCACAAAAGCCTGGATGGAACATTGATTGACCTCTTTTTCAGCGTACCAAATATTCCTCCTGTTTGCGGTTGAAAGCAAAATATTAAAGAGATACGAAAATGAGAGTTTTTGTTAACAGCAATTCCGTATACCATAAAAAAAAAAACTCCCAATTGCTTAGATGATAAACTTCGTAATCACGCGATCCAATTTGTAAAAACAAAGTGAGCTTTAAGTGACTTCTTTCTTTATCTAAAATATATGTTTTTTTCCTGTGTTGATAGATCAATTCCTTTAGCGGTATTCTATCCAAATGTCCGTAATGAGCACATCTTGATGATGCCCCCTCTCTTGGTATACTTGTCGATTAATTAGGACGATACGTAATAATTCAGTTGAGATCTATTTGGAAACACCCGGTAAACAATCTTTTCGTTAGATGACATAGAAAACGTTCACTCCTACAGACTAGTACTTTCCAGGTAGAACCCTTAAAATCTCTCGTCTTGTAGGGAACAAAATTGTATAAAATGTGTGACTTTTTTTCTATGAAAAGGACACTTACAGGTGACAAGGCTTTATGTATGACCCAAACAGCCGTGTGATTACACATGGCGTGTTAACAGGATCGGCATTTAAGTCTACACGTCATTAACTTGGATAAAGGCCCCCGCCAATTAGCCATAAATCAAGACTACTGATAACTTAGAAATCAACTTGCAATCTATCCGTGAGAGACTTATCTTTTTATGAATATTTTACAAATATCCTGAGGAGGAGACAAAAGGCCGTTTAAGATCTGTGTCTTTAAATCAGGAAAAGCCGGTTATACTAGCTGGGCCAAAGAGTTCTTATCTGCCGTCAAATCCTACGTCTCAATATAATGATGTCATTCAATCGGAATTCTGATACCCCAACATCCAGAAAAGAATAGCTCCTCAAAAATGGTCATTATCTAAAGAACCCGTGTGTCTTCACGTTCCCGGTAGGCTTGACATTTCGTGTCCGCGTTTTTCGTGACTAGTCTTGTATTTGCCGTTTCTGTTATGTGAACTTCGATCAATACGAATATATCAGGATGAAACCCGAGACCCATTCGTGGACTTTACGGTATCCCCGAGGGTATGAGCAGTATCTCTATTATAGAACGGTTGTATTTCTCCTGGTGAAAGGACTCGTGTTTTGAGGAAGTATAGTTGCTGGGAGGGATCTAGAAGCAGCGTGAGTGTCAGCAGTCTGGTGATTTAATGGTGTAAGACGGCAGCAACTGGCATAGCCTCGGGGAGACAGCTGGTCTGGGAGGAGACCGCGCCGTCTGGCATCTTAACATCTTAAGCCTGATCAGTAGGGCCAGAAGTCCTCTTGGGGTAATTGAATGTGTCAGAGCCCTCAAGTCCGTTTTCCGGCTGAAGGTCTGACACCAAGAAGCAAAATAACAATTTGTTTCAGTTAAATAAACAAATTATCGCCAGCATTAAAATCCTCTGCTCTGCCCGATACATTCTCTTTGACTTAAATAAGCGGCAGAATCGATATTTTCAGTGAATCGCTCGCCCGCCCGCTTTCTTGGAAGTGGTTTGGGGTTTGTTTTTGCCACGGCAGCATGTCCTACAAGACCACAAAAGATCTCCTGTGGCCGTGCAACGATGATGTCATGAACCCACGCGTGATGTGGTCAAGTATTTCTCGTAAGCGCATTCAGGGGGATGGTGTCCACAGGTCTCGTTCCATTTCCCCGTAACTGCCTCCTGGCTTCCGGCTCTACGAGATATCTGTACGTTATTATTCAAAGCTGAAAACTGTTCCTTTTCACGGGAATTCCCCCAAGGATAAAATTCACCTTTTGACGTCGAATGAGAATTATAGTTAAATTTGGTTACGTAGGAATGGGCAGAATAGATGGCCCTTTATGTTCGTGTCCTTTACATGACCTTGAAGCTAAACATAGCGTTTAACTTGTAATCTTAATTTTTGTAACGAGCGTTACAGAGAGAATCCTGTTTTTGTAATGCAATCTCAGATCCTTTTTAAAAGTTCTTCGGAGAGTAAGAAGACTGTATTTGCCGTTTGTCGAAAGCAGCAGAAAAGCGGCGGCGTTCTATATTGTTTCCTATCATATTGCTGGGGCGGTGCGGTGGAGACAGAGCGGACATTGTGTGTGCAGCCAGCGGTAATATCATCTCTCTCCTGTGATTTATGGATACTGTGGTCCTTTCATAACCAGTTCTGTGTATCTTTCAGGAGCAGGCTCCGGTCCCGGTGTACCACCCCACTCCAAGCCAGAGCCGCCTCGCAACGCAGCTGACCGAAGAAGAGCAGATCAGAATAGCTCAAAGGATAGGACTCATACAGCATCTGCCTAAAGGCGTGTATGACCCTGGCAGAGACGGCTCGGAAAAGAAGATCAGAGAGTAAGTCGCTGGCAGCCGCCGGTTATTAGGTCTGAAATTCTCTTGTCGCTAGAGTTGCCGGAGAATGCAGTTTAGGGAAGATCATACTTTTTCGGAATAATATCTGGGTAAATAGTTATCTGGGTCCCTGCCTGGCTTTTCTCAGGATTGGAAACTGTGTGTTTTCTTGTCAAGCGCAAGTTCTGCGTCTCCCTGATGCTTGCGCTCTCCTGGGAAGGTGATTCCCAGGGCATGGATCCTACAGGCGGCTCTCAGGGCGGCGCGCGGAGGGGATATTATGGAGCGCAAGCTCTGATGGTGCGTTCTTTTCCCATTAAAACATTCCCGTGTCATCAGGGCTCGTAGCCTGCAAGAAACGTCTATGGACTAATTTAAACTCCACAGCAAATACGTAGCTAAAACGGCAAACCGTACCGCTGCTTAAAGCTTCTTATGGAAATGCGCACATTAGGTGACCAGATGTAAATATATTCACTGTGGAAAAGCTATAAATAGCCAATCTCTTCTGTTAACAGAATGGCACCGTTGTTCGATATATATATATATATACCGTATATATAAAATAGCTGCATCCCACCGCTGCTCATGGCTGTTACTGTCTCCAGATTATTAGCTATAAGGGTCTTGTTGGCTGTAAAGCAGAGAAATGCATTAGAAAAAGTAATATGGGTAATATATTTGGGTAGTCATTTTTTGATGTAGAACCTAGAAGGTTGCATACACCAGTCATCACGGTTAATTAATCCAGAGCCAAAAGTTTTAGCTCCAGTAACCGAATGCTTTTTATTTCTTCCCATGGAGAATGAAAAGCACTTCTGGTGCGGAGAAGAGGGGTTTTCGGCAGCCTGGACCCCCTTTAATACACAGCCCTCCTAGGACCCACCCAATAGGCTGCAAAGTGATTAAAAGTCATCAGAAATCCAACACGTATACCGTACATAGATTCAATTATTTCAGTTTGCACTCGTTAACGTGAATGTCTGTACCTTGCAATCTGTAGTAACTTCTGCTCTCTTCAGGTGCGTGATCTGTATGATGGACTTTGTGTATGGGGACCCCTTACGATTCCTGCCCTGCATGCACATTTACCATATGGACTGTATAGATGACTGGCTCATGCGATCCTTCACTTGCCCTTCCTGCATGGAACCAGTGGACGCAGCTCTTCTCTCATCGTACGAGACCAACTGAGACCCTCTGGACCCTATGTCACAACACACGGCCCATGGATTTTGTTGTTAGGGTTCCATTCCTTTTTGTTCTGAGCCCAAAGAACCCCAGCATAGGGATTAGGAGAGTGCACACAAATCTTAGAACCTTATCAGCTGGAAATGTAGAAACGCAACATATATTTAACAAGTGAAGCATGTCTAGGATGAATGTAACTGCAAACTGGACCCCAAGGTTTAAAGCCGCAGCCCCCGAATCACCGGATACATTTCCTTATTCATTGCCAGTAGAAGGTATTAACCCTTGTTCATCTGTGTCTCACTGTCAACGGAAAACCAGGTCGGGTTTGCAGTTCTTCAGTGATGATTCCCAAGAACCACCTTACTTGCTCAGACATGACCTTCCCGTCGCTGCCCTCCGTCATGTAGTGGTCCGTTTTGTCGTTCCTAGTGGATTTGTGGGAGTCTGTGTCTATGTTTGGGTGGGCACTATAAAGCTTGCGTTAGATCTTTTCTCCAAAGACGCGTTCTGGAATAATTTGATGGCCGTGCCGTGCAGCGGTATATTGCAGCATGTTGCTTTACGTGTGACCGGGAATGCTGCTATAAGCACAGAATGGTAGTCGTAGCGTCTGCCGTCTCCGCTCTGTGGACTTGTGTTAAACCTGTTGTGATGTCTGTGAAGGGTCTTCGTTTCCTTTCTAAAAAAACCCACTCGAAGAAGACTATCCCAGACCCGTGGGTCATGGCACCGCTGTGCCAACGGAGTGACAAATTCTACCCTCTCCGGGGTTTTACTATTCCCCTTTTAGAAACTGGCACACGAGTAGTTTTAACCCCTTTACTGCCAGCGATGCCACTCTTCACAGAGGAGAAAATCTTTGCACCTTTTATTATTATTCTAATTATTGATCTTCTTCTTTCCATTGTAAATGGAATCCATGGCCTTAGGTCTCTGTAAACTGAACATTGTGTTTTTGCAGGGCAGGCTCCTCACCCGAGCACCATTTGCGTATGAAGTGTAGTCAGAGGGCTTTGTTGTCCATGCGGCTAAAAATCGATGTTTCAGCTTGAACCGTCAAGCAACCACGAACTGCTTTGTATAAATGTGTGCGCCGCGCAAGAAAACATTAAACGATGCATAATTGTGAGTGCACAGCCCTTCTACGCCCATGCAACGAGATGAAGGCACGTCGGGCTCCGGGCGGAGGGGTTACCGTTTATTTTATGTCAATATAATCACTACAGTATGTTATTTTTATGGTTTGTTTTTATTTTTTTGTTGTCTAAACGCAATCTGTATTTCCATCAGCCCTTTAAGTTGGTTCTGCTAGTTCGGGACCGGATTAAAGCTGTGTATTCCTGAGGTTTATGATGTTTGGTTTGGTGGTTCTTAAAAACTCCAGCTGCTTCCAGATGGCCCCCGCACACCCTTCCAGCAGACGTAGAGAGAGCTACGAGTAACGTGAGCTGATATCGTCATAAAACAGCTACATGCGAGGGGGGTAATTCCCTGTATGAGCAAAGAACTATGGTAGATGCGGGGGTTTGTGGTGCCTCACTTCCAGCTTCATTATGAATTATCAAGAGTGATCCCAGTGAATGTCTGCTTCATAAGGGGTAGGGGGTTAGCCCTTTATAATGCATGGATGATAACATTTCCATAAGGTCGCCTTACAGGTTGAATGATGCAGGGCTGGCTTGGTCCTTCTTGCTTGAAGAATATCATCTCCATTGTGTCCGCTCTAAATGCGTTGCCAAAAAGGCATCATCCCACTCAACGGAGGAAGAAATATTAAAAGCCTAAACTGCATGTTTTCATCTATAAAACATGACAGAATACAGTGTGATGGCGTTATTATTATTGGTTTATATAGAACCATCATATTCTGCAGCGTTGTACAATGGGTAAAAAAGACATGGATGGCACATGGGTATTAAATATTTTGTGTTCTTAGTCCCGTCATGTTCTATACGTTTGATTTAAAAATGTTAAATAGAAAATGTTTTTATGGCCCAAAAATGTTTTTAATATAAAATATTGAATTCTCCACCCCTTGCAAGCCAGACTGTTTCTCCTTGAAGCGCTGGTCTTAGCCGTTAGGACGGTGTCGTTATAGACGGTGTTTATGCCAGTGGCACGGATGGAGTCTGCTGGTATCCTTACTGGGCGCAGCTGGATGGGAAGAATGTTCATGCGCGCACACGGCCCCCATGAGACAGCTGCTGCTACCTACATTACCGAGTGATATGCGATCAAAGCGATTGGCGTTTTTGGAAGAATAAACTCTTCCTTTTCTTACACGAATACTGCTTATCGGACAGAGCTGAGCGGACTGTGACAGCACCCGCAAAAGCTTCGAGATCCCAGTTACTCCAGTGACCATTCTCTCAGAGGATTCACAATATAAACAGTGCATCGGTTCGATGACGAAAAACGCAAACACATTTCTTCCACAATGCCCCCTTTAAACCGTGTCAAACTACTGCTTTCCTTATCTTGTGTTTAAACAGCGTGTAGATTTTATGATTGGGTTACTCATAAGGAATGACTTAATATCTGGAGTGGATAATGATGCAATATTAACGGCAGAAGCTGAACAAACAGCGGTAATGAGTATTCAGTACATGTAAATATCACGCGTGTTATAAGAACCCACTGTAATATTTACTTATATCAGAAAACCTGGTCCGGGTGAGTAACAGCGCACTGTCACCGCATTCACTACATTTCTGAAATGCCCATCGCAGTAATGGGGCATGATTGGCACCTCATGGTTTAGTGCAGGGGTGTCCAACCTGCGGCCCTCCAGCTGCTGCAGGACTACATTTCCCATAATGCTCTTTCAGCTAAGGGGCTGGCTGAGAAGTATGGGAGATGTAGTCCTGCAGCAGCTGGAGGGCCGCAGGTTGGACACCCCTGGTTAAGTGAATATCCTTTAGCCGAGGGATGGGGTTTGCATACCTTTGGACCAACAACAAGGCTTTAGCCAAATGTTGGGCTCAATGGCTGTAACCCAGCATCCTGAGCTAAAGCGATTAACATGGAAAATAATCTACTGCAACAAACAAGGAGCTCCTTTGTAGAGCGAGGCGCTTACCGTGAAAAGGTCTCTAACGTTCAACCGAAGTTGTTTTTCGGTTCTGAAAATAGGACGTTTGTGCATTAATCTGCCGTGGATTAGATGCGTTATTAATACGGTGATAAAACACGAGGTAAAACAATGGTAGCCCAATGGATTCATGATCCATCCAGTCTTCGAGCATCTAAAATGTGAGCGCAATTCCTCGGATGCTCCAATAATTACAGTTGATGCTATGACGCAATTACATTTAACAGAATATTAATATTTTATGTTATTTTCTGCGGGGGGGTGTATCCAAAGTAAAAAGATTTATTGGGGCTTCTTTAATACAAGGACTAAAAATAAATTATGTATAAACTAAGCAGTTTATAGTAACATTTTATAGAAGAATATATTAACAGTTCTTTCTTGTTTATAAGGGCCCCTTCGCACAATGGGGCCCTAAAACACTGCTTACTGTATTTGTGCAATTTAAATTGCAGTTTTAATTTTTTTTTCTTCTTGAAAATAGCTTTACAGTAGAAAATACAGTTTCTAGGTGTGGATTATGGCGTACTGTCTGCTAAATCAAGACATATAGAGTCATGACAACATGTTATGTAGGGAGACAGTAGGGTCTTCACTGTGGGGTCACGGGACGAGAGCGAACGTTTGCATGACATTCATCGGAGGTTGTGAGTTTGGGTTTCGTTCCTCTGATGTGATTTACAGGATCACTAGGGGTAAAGAGCTGGGTGGGTCAGGTCAGATAAGTGGAGTTACCCACCACCCAAAAAAAAAAAGAAACAAAGAAATATGCACTTTATGTTTTATTCAAAGGGACTTCCTACTGTCAACAATACAAAAATACAAATCTCTCATTAAGAAGGATCCAGAGTCATATAAATGATTTTTTGAAAAAAAACCCTCTTAAGATCCCCTGACCTTATTTTGGCAACAGATTTCACAATATCATGAAGAAAAAGCAGCTTCCGTGAGTCTGCTGGAAAAATGTGACTTTTTTTAGGCTGTTCTGGTGATGAACGCTCAGGGCCTTGAGACGCAGAGGACTCATTCTGTTGACGCTTCATCTGTAGCATTCAAACGTCCCAGGGATCGGTAAGCGGTAGCAAACTATCTTCACATCACGGTGAACGACAAACGCTTGTCTTTCCATCGCTCTTAAGTTCCCAGTAATGGTACCTTGTAGACCTCCAGCTGTTGTTGAACTGCAATCCCATAAACCTCAGCTCTTCTCTCTCACTCTTATTCCATTAGGATCCTCACCAGTTGAGGTTCATCCATGCTTCAGATGCCCAAGTCAACAATCTTCCCAAGCCATCCACAACATGGTACAAAACTAAATGGTTTTTCACTTTCTTATGTTGAATACAGGGGATGAAATAACACAAAGCAGTGAATATCCTTCATAATGCCCCAGTCTAACGAAGCCTGGCAATCAGAAAACAGCCCACATGCTCAGTTGAACTTGAGATACTAAATGTCGAGTGCTATGATAGAAGACAGGCAACATGTGGCTACACCAGGAAAACAATGGCAATCTAGTTATCACACTGAACAGAATTAGCAAAACCCTTTTTTTGCTGTTTTTTTGGTATTTTTTGCATCAGATGCCTCCTGCTATGTAAGATATGTGATCCTGAAATTCTTCTAGGATAGTGATTCTCAACCTTCCTAATGCCACGACCCTTTAATACAGTTCCTCATGTTGTGATAACCCCCACCCATAAAATTATGTAATTATATTTTGTGAAATATGTGTTTCCCCCCCCCGATGGTCTTAGGCGACCGTTGTGAAAGGGTCGTTCGACCCCCAAAGGGGTCGCGACCCACAGGTTGAGAACCGCTGTTCTAGGAGAACCATGGATGTACATGTATCATGACCAACGCTGTGCTTCTCTCATAGAATCACTGAGAGAATACTGTTGGCATGAAGGACAAGTATCTATAAGAGGAACAGACACTTGAGATGGGCAAGCAGGTCCAGAGATGGCATAAGAAGGCTGTAACACTTGACCCAAATACCACAGGCAAGGTGTTCTCCTCTGGCTTGTAATTCTCCAAATGTGGCAAGTGTTTGGTTTGAGTCCCAGTCACCTTGTGCCTATATAAGAGACCGTTCCTGAGAGCCCAGGTTAGGAGCACTCCAGAAAACTTCCATTAATTCTGCCCCGTTCCACCCATTCTTCAGCCAGTCTTGGAAATGACTGGCTGAATGAAATGTTTTGAATTTGGACAATTTTCAAATTAACGAAAATCTTTTTTTTGTTTAAATTTAACCATTTTCTAATTTAACTAAAGTGCAGTTGGAGTTCACACAATCTATAGCCTCCACCTTTTTGGAACGCATTTTTTTTCCTTCTTTCAATATTTTCTCTGTAGGAAAAAGATACTGACAAATTTCAAAATTAAATAACCTGTAAAAAGAGACGGGATTTACTGAAATCCCAAACTGCAGACTGCAGGCCAGCTGGTCTTAAATTAAACAAAATATTATGGTACCTGTTTCATATACCCTGCCATCTGCAGCCTTAATATTGTTTTCAACTTATTTCAGACAGTCTCCATAATTGCCTCGTGGCCCCTTTATTTAAATAAATTAAGAAAAAATGGAATTCCTAGAGGACAGTCAACTGCATCCGTTGAATGGAACAGCTTTTGCTTGTAGAAGAGCGTCCTGTATCCTGAAATGTGTGCGGGATTCCATGGAGTAATTCTTGTAGTTGTGTCTAGAAAAGAGAAATTAATCTTAAAAGGGACTGTTTGGCGTATCAAAAATTAGTAAGGATATGAAAATGTTGCAACTCCAAAGCTTCAACAAAATACCCTCTGAGCGCTCCGTGAATTCCACCAATTTTGCCTGCTTAAAGCAGCCAATGACAAACAGGAAAGCAATCACATTGAAGTAAACTGGGCATTCATATTGGGGTTATCTTTAGACCCCCCCTGGAAGCTGGAGCCAGCTGGAGGTGAGTATTTATGTGGGTGATACATATGGCCTGGGGGGGGGGGGCAAAAACCCCAATAAGACAGGATCCTGAAACACATTTGGCTCACAGCTTGCTTCATTGAGGACTCTTTTGCCTGCATGGAACTGCTTTGAAAACCTATAAAATGAGCACAGAACTGACCCAGTGAAGGTGTAACACTATCTTATCACAATGTTACTTTAGACACCCAGTGGTGAAAAGTGGAACTGCAAGTAAGCATTCAAAAATAATACCGGTATACAATAACTGCTTCAAAAAGTGATATCATTCTGCAAGCAGGGCCCCTCCTTGTATCTGCTTGTTTCGGAATACCCCTAATGTAAAAACCCTCTATTACACAGTGCTGCGTAAACTGATGATATTTTAATATGAAGGTTAAAATAAAATAATAACATTTTTATTTGTCACGCTTCTCCCCTCAGCCTGCACTCACTTTGCGGTTTCCAGCAGCTTAGTCGCCTCTTCCCTCTTGTCCTGTTGTAGGTAAAGCAGGGCAAGCTCCAGCAGGGCGTTTGGGGCCAAATAATGATCGTATTTAATCTTCTTTTCACTGTAAAACAATTGCATTACATGTTTGTACATTGGAAGGAGTGCAGTGGACCAGGCTGGAATTTGAGCTTGCGCCGGTCTTACAAGCCAGTGCTTGAGCCTTTTAGGCTTCCTAGCCCAAAGCCAAGCATTGGAGGCCAATTGGCGCATTATTTCTACAAGTATACACTTTGATTATGAGAGGCCAATTATAAGTTTCCAAAATCGGCAGAAATACTCATGGAGATCACTAATGACCCAAAAGGACGCGATGAATCTCTTTATGTGTTGGTCTCCGATGTACTGCAGGGGCTGGAGCAGGACTGTTTTGAGACAGACCCATAGTGGTACATATATCATTTTATTTTGATTGCTGCACTCCGCATCGTGAGCTTTTCTCACTTTTTGATTACCATAAGCGCAGCAAGTGTTGGGTTAATAAGACTAATTGATTATATATATAACACTTTGTTGAATTAAATCCTATATGACTAATTGGCAACACAGAAATGACCTCTTTAAAGAAAAAAAAAAAACATATACAAAATAAGTGTGATTTAGATCGTTTGCTACTATGGAATCTTAACACTCTTTCAACGTCTCAAGAAATGGTCACCGCGTTGGGCAGCACCGACTTGGACTCGCGGTTCTTTGAGCAGTTATCCGGAGTTTGTTGTTGTGAGCACTCACTTTGTGTGTATGTATTTGAAACATTCTTTTGCTTCGTCTTCTCGACCGAGATACTTCAAGCAAAGGCCTTTCAGCAGCTTCACCACACAGTGATCGTCCATCCTGAATTCACTGGCTGCAGAAAAAAGCACACAGAACGTTGGCTTCCTAAACGCTGCGGGCTGGAAGAAGAGCCATCAGAATTCTTGAGTCTCACTCAATCGGGACAATCGTTACTTTAGAATTATCGAAGCGCTTTTCACATAGGTATACTATGTCTCTGTGTCCCCGATCCTGACCCCATTCTACATTTAAATCTCACTAGTAACTCATGTAAACACATAATGTAAAAAATTCTATCTAAAATGAGAAAAAAGGGGACGGTGTGGAACCAGCCCTGGTAACCATACAATGCCCACATGCCAGTACATCCCAAAAATTAGTGCTTGCCTTAAACTACATCACTTGCTACCTGCAGCTCCTTCCAGAGCTTCTTCCGCTCGGACCAGAGTCTCCAGCATGGCCTCAGTCAGATTCCTCTGCTTTCCAATCACAGCATATCCATTCCAGATATACATCATCTCCTGTGCGTTTCAAACATTAAAACACGTGAATTCCATGTCATTAACTACGCGGAACAGTCAATAAGCCCATTCATTATTTTCTGCTGCGCAAACAGAAAAAGAGTCAAATCCACCTTTAGTTTCTAAGTCATCATCGCTACAATTTAAGGAAATAACTTGTCATTTTAATGATGTGCGGTGTATGTTTGTACCAGGGGAGGGACCGGTAGAGGGACATGATTCTGGGGCAGGTATCTTCGAGACTTTCTGATTGCAAATTTCTCAGTGGGGAGCGATTTTCCAGCGATCTTGAGTTTCAAACTTGGAACCTGCCTGAAAGTAGAAAACAGACGCATGATTTCTATATTTCTGATACTTTTAGACCAACATTAGATTGTAAGCTTAGAAGATCAGGGCCCTTTTCTCCTTCTGTTGAACTATGTCTTAACGTGTGTTAATGTTATTGTCAGTTTCAATATTACTGTTAATTTTTCTCAGTTGTAGTAGTGTTATCAAACCTGCTGGCGCACAATAAATAACCGTACCATCATTTCACAAAAGTTATGTGGTTTATACCGAGTCTAAAACAAAAAAACATATTTTGGAATAATAACCTAAAAGACAACAACATAAAGGTGTCTGACTTTTAGTCGCTAGTTATACAGTAGACAATGGATGAAATAACAACCCGGGACAGTTCTAGAAACTGGTTCGATATATATGGGTTACTTCACTGTGCATGATACAAACAGGAATACCGTACTATAATATTGTCGATACTACATTATAGAGACGTTGCTGTGTATAGCCATATACACTAAACTACCTTTTATTAGTACTCCTACATCCCTAGATTTTAAAGTGGAAATAATGGGTGTGTTAAAACTAAAAAAACCTCATCTCTTAAGTAGAAGCCCATTTTTTTCCTGTTTTACCTCCCAATTCTGTTTTTTTCTGCAAAATTGCCTTAGAGACGGATAATAAAATTGTTGACCAACAGCGACCTCTTGTGGCCGTTTGACGAATTGAAAGCTACTTTAGAAACCATTTCTTACATATATTTTTCTAAAGAAAAGCAGCACATTTAAACTTTTCTTACCTACTGTTACAGGGACTGCTTTGTTTCAGTATCTATAACTGTGCATTGTATACTAAAGAAAATGCAGGTAGTGTTTATCAAGTACTATAAATTAAAGGTCCTGACAATGCCTTTTGTGCAATTCACATGTGAAAAAATATAAATCTGAATAATTTAAATATTGAACATTACATTTATTATAATTTAGTAACAATAATTGAATTAATTATTGTTTAAACTCAAAATGTAAAAAAATAAAAATAAAACTAAATATGTTATTATTATTATTATTCAATTAGCCCGTTATTATTGTGCAAAATTGAACAAGTTAAATATGTAACATATACATAAGAAAGATCCATTACACTTACAGACACAACTGGAGTTGAGGACAATGCCTGACAAGAATGGTGGGCTTATAAGGGACCACTTGTGAATTTACATTATAGTGCATGGCGAATGAGACAAAAGGAGCGGTGATTACTGCCAATTATTGGGAACTGTAACATTCCCTTGTGCCCCAGCAACAACACACAGGTCACGGCCAGAAGGACAAAGGTGTATTACAATGATGAGCTTCTATGGACTCACATACCTAAAGAGTTTCACTTCATCATCTCCAAAGGGTTTACAATCCTGTCCCTCAAACATACTGAGATAGGCAGCTTTCATGTAAGTATATGTAGCCTGTAATACAAACATCACGTTATTAGAACTACCGGTATATATGGGGGTAGCCGCCTGCTATAAATCTTCAATCAAAAAATGTTCTACTGAGTATGAATCTCTTGATTGGAAACAATTGCCACACTTAGTTGAATTTGACACTCTTTTGGGGTCAAAACAGATCTCTGAGGTTCTGGAAGCTTGGGTAAGGAGGAAACTTAGAATTCCACTTATTGAAGCCATGAAAATTCAGAATGAATGATCCACATTAAGGTCTGTTATCCTAAGATGGGCTGAGATGGGGGTGCAGTACTTGGGTATTCTCTGATGCCTCATTTACACCGATCAGCCACAACATTATGACCACCTGCCTAATATTGTGTAGGTCCCCTTTTGCCACCAAAGAGCCCTGACCCGTCGAGGCATGGACTCCACTAGATCTCTGAAGGTGTGCTGTGACATCTAGCACCAAGAAGTTAGCAACAGATCCTTTAAGTCCTGTAAATTGTGCGATGCGGCCTCCATGGATGTGCCCTGGTGCCAGGTGTTCTCCAGGTAACCAACGCACCCGGCCATCCATGTGATGTAAAAGAAACCGTGGTTCATCAGACCGGGCCACCTTCTTACATTGCTCCGTGGTCCGCTCTTATGCTCACGTGCCCGATGTAGGCGCTTTCAGCAGTAGACAGGGGTCAGCATGTGCTCCCTGACTGGTCTGCGGCTAACAAACCGTGATGCAGTTTGTGTTCTGAAACCTTTCTATGAGAACCGGCATTAACATTTTCATTAATCTGAGCTACAGTAGCTTGTCTGATGGATTTGACCACCCGGCCAGCCTTCACCCCCACGTGCATCAATGAGCCTTGGCCGCCCATGAGTCTGCCACCGGTTCACCGCTTTTGATACTGGCTGACCACTGCAGACAGGGGACGTCCCACCAGAGCTACAGTTTTGGAGATGCTCTGACCCAGTTGTTTAGCTATCACTATTCGTCCCTTGTCAGAGCGGCTCAAATCCTTACTCTTGCTCATTTTTCCTGCTTCTAACAACTTTCAGGACGAAACGTTCACTAATATATCCCACCTACTGAGAGGTGCCATGATAACAAGATCATCAGTGTTATTCACCTGCCAGTGGTCAGAATGTTATGGCTGACCGGTGTTTATAAATCTCCATACCTTTGACCATGAGTTCTCCTTGCTGAGGAGGTCGGCGTAGAAGTAAGCCATCTTCCAATGCTGCTTGTATGTGAAGCACCACATCAGCTGCCAGTAACACATGTGGTGGAACTGCTTCCAGCTCTGCTGAGCTTCGCAGCACTCCTCAAAACGACTAATTGCCTGCGATGGGGAAAGGACAATCCGTAACAATGATCCCAATCATCCTTTTTATTATATGGCATTACCAATTCTCATACAGACTTCATCATAACTGCATTCGCATGAGAAGAAGAACACATAGGCTCTACTCCCAGGCTGGACATACATTTCATATACAATACATGCAGAACACAAACGCTTCACCGTTGAAGGGTGAATTCTCTCTGAATTCACCCTAGTCTTAGTGCCTTTACAACCCTCTCCTAATACACAGCCCCGTGACACACTGGCAGGTTGATTTTCTTACCGCGTCAATATTGCCTTTAATTTCTTCAATTCTTCCCGCAAAAAATAAAAATATGGCTCCCTAGAGAAAAAAAAACATATATTTGGTGTTTGTCTTGTGCCTTTAATGAACAGTTTATTCATGTAGACCGCCTACTATTATTTCCCTTCTGCTTATCTCCATACCTGGGAGCTCTCAGCGCTTCTGCCCCAATCTCCGGGTGAAGAGCTAACACTTCGGGCGTAGAACTGACTCTTTCATACGCTACATTAGTCTGGTGATACTGATCTCTCATCATTACTGCTTCTGCTACTAATATGTCATGGCTGATATGCCTGTCTGGATGCATTTTACTCAATTAAGTGTCTCTTTTAATATTGTCGAGGTCTTCATGAGGTTTCCATGAGTCATTTCATTCGTTTGATGAGTTGCTATGTAGAATCTGCATGATTAAGGGTTAATATTTCGACTCTTAAGCCCGTCTCATTTAGAAAGTTCCCAGGTTCCCATGCTTATCTCTTATGATGTCTGGTAGCCGGAGAAGCCCGTTTAAAATGATTAATAAATCACAAATATTGATACTGGCTCAGACAGAGGACTGCATTCACCAAGCGCTTGGCACACGTACAATATCATGTTAATTCATCCTCAACATCAATACTCCCAGCTGGAGAAAGGAGTCATGTGATATCACGTGCCTCTTTTAATTGGTGCGGCTGCATCATGTGACACCGTGCGCCAACGTTTACAAGTTATGAGCGATAACCCCATGGTGGTGCACAATGTATGGTGCCAAGGTAGGGACGGGGAAGTCATTTTTTTTAAAGATAAAGATTAATTCTGGATGATGACGTTGTATCAGAGGATTATCTACCTCAAAAGTCATAGGATAGTCAGCTAAAGGGTAACCATAACGCGAGATACCTTGGGGTAACGGATCAGATACGGTTGAAGCAACTTTTCAGCTTCTTCGATGTTTCCTTTACCGGTCCCTAGAAGTGGAAAAACAAAAGATGCAGGCGTTACGGAGACGTGGATGTTAAACAACTACTAGGTCTGTGCCCTAACACGGTGTGTCGCAAATTTTAGGGTCACAAATTATTATTATTTTTTATTTATATAGCGCCAACAATTTACGCAGCGCTTAGTACAATACATATATTCAAGGGGTCTGACAAGACGAGAATTGACAGACTAAGACAAACCGATACATTAGGTGGAGAGAGCCCGGCTCGCAAGCTTACACCCTTGAAGTTCCCTTGATTATGACTGCAAGTGATCGCACGAGTGTCACTCACCCAACACAAAGCTCAGGAACGTGTGATAACACAGAAGAAGCAGAGTGCAGAGCAGGGCTCGGAAACTGAGAGCCGTGGCCCCTTCCTGCAGCTGCGTCAGCCCATACTCCTGGGGAAAAGAAACCGACCGTAAGAATAGAGCCTTTTTTTTTTTAATTATGGGGTACACTTTACTGAGGGGGTGGTAGATGAGTGGAACAGCCTCCCAACAGACATAGTAGAGGCTAATATAAAGATAAGCATACGCCTATGAAATCTATAACAAGATCAAAGACTGATTAAGGTTTGACACTTTATAGTAGGGAAAAAATGGGCAGACTAGGTGGGCCAAACGCTTCTTATCTGCCATCTATGTTTCTATGTTTCAGTCCGGGCTGTCAATCAGCATTAATCTCTCTTATATTTTTTTCTGGGAACACTTAATTGTCATGTGACACAAAAGCTGACACCAATACCTTGTTGCCATAGAGACAAAAAAACTTTTATGTATTGCTTTCATGTAATTAAACATTCATTCATTCATAAAATGGGAGATCTGGCAAGGGTTATTTGTTCAGCATACATGAGCGTGCAATAAATGATTTGACGTAAATGGAACAGCACCCTTAAGCCAAAAAGACACCAGTTTTGTTAGTTGGTGTTGGTGGTCCCCAATATGTTGACTTTTAATAAGTTTTAAATTTACAAATCAATCAGATCATCGCCATTGCTTGTGAAGTGTGATTTTAACAGGATTTTAACCTTGTAGTTTAAATTACACTCGTAGTAGCGGCGTAGTAAGCCCCCCGCATTCTCAGCCTGTCCTCCGGAAAGGTCAGCTCCATAACTTCTTCTCTTACCTTGTTTCCAGAGAAGCCGACAAACTCCAAGAGCCGCAGTATCCTGGTGGGCAGCATCGATAATGTCTGAATAATGGGGGCAGAAGTGTGAGACACATACAGAGGGAGGCAATTAGAACATAAGCACACACACACACGCACACACATGCACACACGCACACACGCGCACAAACACACGCACACTGTCTTGATCTTGCTAAATCTCTTCTGCGAATGAATGAACTTCGCTAACCCATGCATGTTAATCTGAGACTGGCAGTAAGCCACATTCAATTGCCTCTTAGAGATTCTCTACACTTCCAATCGGCTTCGAGAGCTCATCAAGCAAAAATTCCAGGTACCATGTATGTTAGATGTCGCCACTTACCAGGTTAAATGCCCCAACGCCCAACTTCACTCCACCCTCAAAGTGACAGTGACTCTCTCCCCTCACATAGCTGGCACACTTCTGCAGGGTGTCAAGTTCTCTTGGAAAGTACAAAAAGAAGAGAGATAAGCCATTGTTTATTGATCCAGTTCATCTAAAGTGATATAACTTGATTCTTAGAGATAATAAACGCAAATGATGAAATGTGTTGCTGCGTATATGTGTTCTTATTCACACCATCACATCTAATCTCTGTCATACATCTCACGTGGCCATATAAATAAATAAATAATAATAATAGCCATATACTTATGGGTATTAACCTAGCATTAGGAAAGCCTGGCTTAATCTCATTTTGTTCCAATAACCTTCGTGTATCTGTAGACCTGGAGGCCGCCATGTTGTCAGTCATATGATATTTGGGGCGACTTTTCCTTTTGGCAGTGTTTACGCAGTCTGTTTCTCCATAGACTTTCATTAGTCAGAGAGTCCGACTGGGTAATTAAGACTCAGCTATTCTATAATTCACCACAAGATAGTATGATAAGGAGTCAGGATGCTTGTCTTCTACATTAGGCTAGGATAACAGAGCTAGAACATACCGTATATAAATGGATGTTTTTTTTAACACATAATAAGCTTTTTTTTTCTTTCAAAAAGGCTATTTTTGAAAACTAAAGGAAAAAAAACCTGACCACTGAGATTGAAGAATTTTGCGAGGAACAAATTTTTTAATGTTGCCATCTTGGTTTCTAACCCAAAAAAGTACATTACACAAAGAGTCCGTAGCTGTAACCGCTGCATAGAATGCATTTATAGGGCACTTCAAAAAAAAAAACATACAAACAAAAGCTTTATTTTTGATTTCTGACAAATACTGAAACAGGTATGCAATCCAGTAACTGTTAGAAATATAAAGTTACCCAATCCAAAAACTACTTTTTAAAACTTTTGAGCTTCCATCGAGAAAATGCTCAAGGAAAAAAGTGAAATAAAAATCACTTCCCCCGTTGTACTGAAATTCCCAGACGATAATTACAAACATATATATTCCAAAAAATGTGATTTTTATCTGTATGTTCTACAATTTTATAAACTCTTCCAAGGCTACGTGTCAGTCTGGAGACCGGGGCGTTCCAGAATCCACTCACTTGTATGTCTGATAGCTGTTTCTGACCTTGATCCCACCCTTGATGAAACTGACCATGTTTTCGTCCTGCAGTAATATGAAAAACAGCGTTACCCTTATTTACGCAAGAATAAATATGTTTTTTTTGCTATAATTTTTCATAGCAAGTTTATCATTAACGAAAAATGAGCATTTGACTGCAGGAGCCTTCGGTGACCCTCATCATATTCGGCATAATCCCAAGTATTATGGCCACTGACCTTTTTGCACTGTATTTTTGAAACTGTATTTATTGATGACAGGCAACAACCAGTAAAATAACTATTTTTTAGGACACAGTAATATAGATACCCCAAACAATACAAAATAACACAGGATATACAAAATTATGCGATGAAAATGTACAAGATAAAATATTTACGGTAATTATTTCTAAGGATGCAAGATATAAAAAACATACAATGAACATGTAATTTTTTAAAAATATTTAACTATTTCTCATTTCTCTATTTTTACACCTTGACTTGATAGATACAGAAAGAAGCCTTAGCAGATACCTTTGGAAACCATTGAATTAACCAAAAAGGCACACAGAGAATATATATATATATAATATTATATACTGTATATTAAGAGCCTTCTTAGGGCCCTCATTGATCAAGGGGCCCGCTCGGAGAACGAGGAAGCAGCGAGACGGCAATGTCACTTGAATCACTATAATGTATCTTTTCCTTAAACGGTGCCCCAAACCTTTTTAAATCAGACGCTTTTAAAACATCTATAGCAATCTTCAAACTGAGCCACCTGTAACAAAGTTATACTGGAATAACTAAAGATAATTTAGGTAAAATTAGTTTATTATTATTATTATTTTACTAGTTCTAGTTTTACTAAAACCTTTCTTTATCTCACAAATATCTCTCAAATATTAACAGATATATATATCAGACCTGCAGGAAAGTGAGAGCAGCCCTCTGGAGTAGACACTCAGCATAGCAAACCTCAGCGTGAATTTCCTCTGGGGAAAGAACACACAGAATTATTAGTGATTAATGGAGTTTACACATAATGTTATTATAGGGGTTTTTTTCCATATGATATGAATATATTTTCCAGTTTAATACATTAAAAACATACGGTTTATATAAATACCGGTATATAAAATTACAACAAATCATAAACCTCAAGGCCATGCCACAGGCTGTTGGTGCCCCAATTCCCCTTAATTAATGATTAATGGTATTTAACATGAATGGGCTTACAGAAAAGACCCCAACACTCCCACCCAATACATCACCCGTTACAGACAGGGTGACCACCTCGGTGGTGATTTAAAAGATACAAATACTTGTCACATATTACCGACCAGCACAGTGCTGCCCCCTGCAGTATGCGGGATGTATTCATTCATGGCAGGGAACCAATTACCCAGTTATACATCCCACATACTCCAGGGGGCAGATTTTTACCTGTACTGGTCAGCAATATGTATAAATGATATGTGTCCTAGAAATATGGCAGATGTGGTTACCCTACTGCCCAGGTTATTACTGCTGCCATTTTTAAAATACCCAGTAACCTCACTCTATTGTATTAACTAGGAAGATATAATGCACTTCCTGGCAGCTGTCTTTACAGAATCAAAGGCCTAATATATATAAAACAAATATTGCATAAATCTCAGAAAAATAGTTTTCTAACATATATATATATATATGTTTTGAGTTTAAGTAAATATAAATATTGCCTTGTAAGATAAAAAATAGCAAAGAACAGAGCACTGGTCTCTTCCTATTGACAAAAAAATTGTTAATTAGTTATAACCTACGTCATTCTTCATTATGTTTATATACATAAATGAGCGTTTGTGTGTCTTAACATGAGGTATGTGGAACCGAAGTGCTGTTTTTCACAAGGGGAAGCGATATCCTGTTACCCTGGCCAGTAGTGTCTATTTCTTATCCGTTCTCAAGTGCTCATAATAGTAAGTACTGTTGGAAATTACTTCCCCCAGATCTGATCATGTTGATCACAAGTATTCTCCAATATCTTTTATGTTAAGCTTTAGAAGTTTATTTTTTGTGGCTGCTAAATATTATTTGATTACAAAAGATAAAATTGGCTACAAATAAGTAACAAAATTATATTTTATTTACCAAAAAATAGTTTTTGTTTTTTCATTTAAATAGTAAGTAGACAGGTACCTTCAGTGAACTGATCAAGACTTTGTCCGTGAACTAAATTGTTGAAAGAATCTGCGACGGTGGATTTCTTCCTATACCTGATGAAACGGCGTAAAACAAACGTGTCAGAAAGAATGTTTAAACACAGAACACAAAACATACAAAGGGGAAAAATAAACAGGATCGCAAACAGGACCAGGAGACAGAGGGAGGGCCGAAGTTCCGGGAGCTACGGATTCCTGTCCCCCCCTAAATGTTTATAAAAGCGATACTATAATGAAACAAAAGAATCAAATTCTTTTAATTAAAGAAAAAAATGTATTTAGCTGCATTAGCCCAAGAGAAAATGGAGTCTTCAGCTATTCTATAGGTAGACGCTGGGACAAAAGGTATAGAAGATCAAGTTATGTAGACGTATATAGATATCCTAAAGTATCTCAGATGTAGGTGATGACTTTTTGTGGCGAACATATTTACAGAACGGCTGGAGTGTCATATAACCTTCAAGACCTCAGCAGTCCCGTCCTTGGATCCCATTGCTGATTGAATACAGTTGAGGAAGAAGGGCCTTCATGTCTTGTTCTATAAACATGCTAGCTAATAAAACTGGAGAACTGAATAAGGGACAAGTCTTTCGAGCCGTGATAAGGTGACATTTACCGCTGGCAGACAGCCTGAGCCTCTTTCATGGTATTTCCTGCATTTAAAATGTCCTGAGGGTCAAACGTCATCATCGCCTGCATCTCCAACATGGTGGCATACGTGAGAGCGTGGTACATGCTGTCCTTACACCTGTGTTTAGAACGAGACATTATACAATAAGTATACAGTATCATAGTGGTAGTGGTAATGTGCATTGTACTATAAGATATGGGGCAATCCTTATATGATCTAGAAATGTTCTAGATAGTTGGGTTGCACCCTGGATAACCAAGACAAGCTAACAATTATACAACCATATTAAAGTATTTTAACATTTTTTGTTCTGTGAGCCATTGTTATCCAGCTATGTGGAATCGGCAGCCACTCTGCTTCTTTATTTAAGATACTTTCTTTAGCGAGTGTGGTTTGAAAACATTGTCATTATTTGGACTCACTCGGTGAGTGCACGTGATCCGGGCACCGGGCGCCGGGTGCGTTCATCGTATATCTAACGTTCTCTACATTCAGTAGTGATTAAACCAGTTTAGGGAGGAGATAGGAGACACGGCTGTACATTCCAGGCATAGATTTGGGTAAATTAACTGCAAACCGTAACTGGGAGTGTGACCCATGAGTCAGAAAAAGACAAAGCTTTGGGCTAAACAAAGGTTGAAAATAATCAAACCTCCATCAATATTTGGCTTTGTACAGCCCTATAGATAATATTACGCCATCACTGTGACAGCGCTCGAAATATTCTAATGTGCTATTTCTGTTCTTTTCATTTGTTATCGCTATACCGTACGTTAAATAAATGGTAGCCATGTGTCTTTGAATGGTGTTTATTGAACCTTGTTGGTTAGTCATCATCTGGAGCAAATAATTATTCCAATATGATAACCATGTAATTTCCTTTTGACCGAAACCCTTATCTCCCACTTGCCTGTTTACCGCAATCATTGCATAGATGAACTTATTACATGCCACACTTATTAATACTTAATGAGCATTAGTAAGACTGCCTACAAAGTAAAGAAGTTCCATCTCCAAATAAGTTATTTCAACTTTCACGTAAACATCATTAAACAGTCCTATATATGTCACATTGTATACTTTAGTCCTTGATATTTGGAAAAATGGCCTTCGGGACCAAAGGACTAGCAAGCAGCTGTCAAGCCCAGCAGGCTGATAAATGGATCCATGTGGGATATTCGTGCGGTAACCTTCAGGCAGATGCTCAGTCAGGGTCATCGGAAATTCATTATCGGAGGCTCCAGTTATAGCAGAGGATGAGTATATCCAGATAACCCGTGATCAGTACGGCCAAAGGGGTAAGAATCACGACACCCCACTTATACAGTTAAGGGTAACCATTAATCACACACAAGTAGGTATGCATCGATCAAAATGCCCGTAGAATGCCTAGAAAAGTAATGATTAGTATATCGAGCGAAGCTGGGGTCACTATTCCTTATACCCCAAAAGGTAAGAGTGACTTATATTTATTTAACGATCATTGTCTATGTTCCAAGCCTACAGCCACTAGATTGCATGATGTATCAATTTTTAGTAAGCCTCCCACTTCTCGATTTGATCAGATCCATTATAAAGATTTATTAATGCTCTTTTGGAATTTATTTTGTTAGAATTCAAAACAACACAACAAAGATCATTGATAAGTGATGCACAGCCTGTCATACGCCAAACATCAGCTTTAAGATGGTTCAATGGAAATGGATCTCAACCAGGTTCTGAAGCCCAAATAAATGATTAGGTAAAACAGCCATTTTATGCTTAATTTCCATCCTCAACAGCCAAAAAAATGGCTGTTAATTAGACAGTCCCTGGATAATAATAACTTAAGGTAAACTGGGAAGAGACAGCAAAGAAAGTACAGTGTTACACAAAGGGAACAATGAATTTGATGGACAGGTTTGGCGTGATATAGTATCAGAGTATCATAGTACCAGGAGCAGGAATCCATAACTACGTAGTGTCACCCTCAGAAGGATAAGTGACCAGGGTCAGGCTGGAGATGGTTAAGCGTCCCTGGCCAGTGACCACCAAAGAACATACGTGCAAGGTGTGCATATCTAGCCCGTGGACACACACCGCTAGACCAATCTGCTGCTGGAGAGGCAGTACTGGTAAGTATGTATCCCTATCAACCACCAGCCTATTAGATATTTGCCCCATGAGAAAAATGGCCAGTCCAGGACTGTCAGTTACCCTTCGACACCCAAATCCAACGGCCCCCTTTTCCTTCCCTGATGTCCCTCGTTTCAAGGAGCTCAGAATGTTTCTTGGGTGTATCCTAGCCCGAAAAGTCAATATTACATGTTTATAAAATACAGAACACACGTTTACAACTTGGCCTGTGTATATGAAATGAATGAATGTTCTTGGAAATGCCTTACTCATAATATAGCTTTCAATATGCCCTAACGTTCTGAAAAACTTGGCAAAGCCCTGCCCGTAGCCATGCCACCAACCAAACACCCCCAATAAATACCCCACTCAGTAGTAAATTGGATGCTTACTTTGCCTGAAGGTGACAGAGGGCCTCCTCGAAGTTGTTGTTGAGGAACATGTCCAGAGCGCTCATACACTCAGAGAGAGAGCTCTTCAAGTCCAATTTCAGCTCCCTGGAGAAAAACAGAAGTCCTTCAGAAATCTCATTGCAACTAATGATATAAACACAGATGGTATTTATGAAATTAAATCATTTGTACAACATTTGTAACGCTCCTGACCTTTAGTCATAAAACTTAGCCAGAACTGAACACCTTATTTTCAAAACAGAAAACTAAAGACGGCCTAAACGACGTAAGAAATCTATAATCAATACACTGGCCAATTTTACATTACATTTATTTTTGTATTTAGCGCAGATTTCATAATGTAATAGCAGAAATAGCAATTTTTGGGCTTTATTTTTTTTCTTGTTAGAAGTACAAGCTCACCGGCATCGCGGGAAGACACGCAATCAGAGACACGCCACTGACACATCACACACCTTTTACAGACACAATAAGTTCTCCGCTCCCTTACACATTCCGCACGGGCCGCTGTCTGCTGTGCTGGAAGGCACTTTTTGTCTCCAACGCACAGAATTAGAGCAGTTATTGTTTGCACCAAACCCTCAGGTAGTGCGATTGACTCCTGCCTGATGGATACCAGTAGGCCTGAATGATGTTGATAGTGGAGAAAGCACTACTTGTTACGCCAGAATATACTGTGGACATGACTAGGACTAGAGCAGGAGCTCATTTGCCCTCTCTCTGCCCCACTGTCCTTACTCCTGGGCGTCTTATGACGTCTTATCCCGGCCTCACACTTTTAAAGGATATGTGGTCCAGGAGAAAACTATGGAGAACTGTGCCTATTGAGTAGTGACGTTGCAGGGAGCCTGGGGTTCTCACACGGCAGAGGGGCTACCGCTCTAGGACTAGATCACCTCAGAATGCGTCTATGCTCTTATTACCAGACCATAAACACCATGGAGGTCTAAGACTAGACAGCACTGCGTTTATTGTATATTAAACCCAGTGCCGCATGATGGAGCATCAGAATATGATGTCATATCATACCATTCAGCATAGAGTATTGTGACCCCGGAGGTAAGTGGTGGGGGGGGGGCTGTGGTCAAAATACACCCTCACTTGACGTGTGGAAGGAGGTAACTAAAGGAAGTAAACTAAACAACCTGATGCCTGAAGAAAAATGTACATTACTGCCCCATGTGAGAAACTCGAATGCCAACTCCGACATGCCTTAAAAAATACAATTTTGGTGAGGAGGCTTCTTTTAAGAATGTAGTACATTTGGTATAAAATTTAAAAAAGGTAGGAGGTTAAACAGTCATGAATTATGGGATAACCCTTTAATCTCATTCATAATTTTTGAGAGGAAAACTTTATTATCAGATGACACAACGTCAGACACTGATTGCCATCGTAACTGAACAAGCTTCTGAGAAGAAGGCAATAATAAAATCACAGATCTGCTAACGTGTTATTTGGTTAACATATTAGAGAGCTCAGTCAATGTAACATCACCTTCCTCTTATCAGTGACGTATCCTGGTGTAGACCGACTAGGCAGGTCTGGGGGGGGCAGATTGCCCTCTTTTTTAGTTACGCTCTTGAGCGATCAGGACCCCCAGTGTGCCACCGCTCTATGGGCTGGTAATAGGGGAGACCTCCCCAACAGGGCCATTTACACTATGGGGGCTCTGCCAGGACACAGCACTGTCTCTTATATTCTCTCTGAATATTAGCTAAAATAGCCAAGAAGAGCAGCTGATAAATCCCACAATTTATATTAAGTTCTGATTGACGGCTTGGTGTTTTCATCCAATCAGCAGACATCTAGAATCACATTGACCAGAAAATGCATAGGTCCATAGGCATCCATAGGTAGATAGATAGATAGATAGATAAAGAGAGACATATGGCTTTTGTAAATCTAAGTCAAGATCAAGGACTGATTAAGGTCTGAGTCTTTACATCAAGAAAACGGCCAGACTAGATGTGTTGAACGTTTTTTATCTGCCATCAAATTCAATTTTTCCTTGTCTCCTTTAAAATAAAAATACTAATAAACACCAGAATGTATTTCATAAAAACATAATTGTTCCTTTAAGCGCTAAGGTAAACAGGAAGCACCTCCGATTGTCCTGACTTGACACACGCCCATGGACCTTTAAAAATGGCGTTTGGTGGCACGCAACATGGATGACTGCAAGCAGCTGTGGCAGGTGTAAGTGTGAGAACTAAGCAGGTGTGCCCCGTATCATACCAGCCGGGAAAAGACATCTCTGCCAGGTACATTGTCGCCTCCTACGGCGGCTGCTCCGTGCCTTATTTACCTCTAATAAACAAGCAGTCATCAGACTGCCTGCCCTGGGTGTTACATGGTGTCTTTGGTTTATTACTCGGCAGGCAGTCTCCACTTTAGAGGAACAGATCGAGTATTACCAGTAATCTAGTCCAGCGTGTTCAAACTCTCATGCCTGTTCTGCTCTATTACCCACATAAAGTTGTCCAAAACCAGTTTATCCAGTTTGACAATAAATTCTATCTGCGCTGTGTGCTGGATTTTAACACCAGGGAGAAATAGGATAATGTTACTGGGCTACTGTCATGTGGCAATGCTATTATTCCTGCCCTTGGTAAACAGCACGCAGTATATATATATATATATATAAAAAATATCAAGTTTACTGATTTCTGGAGCGGCTCCTTCATGGAAATGTCACAAAGGGGATGTGTTACGCTGATGCAACCAAGGTCTGTTCTTTCCACCTTTCCAGGGAGACAGTATAATTTTGGCCAAGCATGATCAGTTATGGTTGCACCAGGGCTTGACAAATTTGTTGTGAATCTAGGCGCCAGCTAAAAAAATTACGAGCCAGGATTTTTTTAAACTAACAGTTGGTCAGGAGTGATCTCATCATCATCAGCCCACTTACTAAACTCACAGCATTTGACCTGGACTTTCAGGTCAGTGGTGTTTTTTTGGTTTTTTTAATTGTTTCAGGTCCCCACAGGTCTGGGGACCCAATCAACACTCAACCCCCTTCCCTGAAGCTGCCTGTAGCAGCTGAAAACCGATTGCTGGTTTTCCTGCAACCGTGTTTTCAGCCTACAGAATCACTCCTGGGAGTGATCTCAGGCTCGGGGGCAGGCTCGGAGTGCCTGTGCTGGTCAATTTTTTGTGGATGTAACAGGCTGACAAACACCTAGGCGCCAGGACAAAATTCTCTGTCGCCATGGCGACCTGGCGCCTGGGATTTGTCGAGCCCTGGGTTGCACAATAGGTGGCAATGAAAAGATGGCCAACACACGTATAAGATATTATATATTAAAATGTATACGTTGCCTTCTAAAACGGAAACAAGCAACATACCATCCAATTATGCTTAATTATCGAGATCCTATTGAATGTCCAGGAATAGCTGGAAGAACTCAGATTTCTTATCCATGCCTAGAGAGCAAATCTTGGACATGGTCCTTCCATACCGTGATATAAAAGTATACCAAGGCATCAAGGAATAGCCTATAATATGTCATCATGGCTGGGTTTGGTATAATTAGGGCAGATTTTGTCTTACGTCATCACCCTGACATTATGACCTATAGAGCAGGGCTTATATAGCAATTCATGTTGCGGAGCTCATATAGTACAGTGCATAGTGCGGACTTTTAATATTGTATAGCATGGTCACAAATATCACAATGCATATTAAGCAATACATTCATTGACAACCTCAAAAGAATAAGCCCAATACCAGAATTATGAGCCAGTGAATTGTAGGCATAAATATTAACGGAGACTCCAACCTTTGGAAAGGCATTATTTATGTGCCCGGTAAATGTAGCTTTTTAGTTCTTGATCAATCAAACAAATTCCAAATATATAACTTCCATCCCGCTCAGAGATGAGGATAATCTCATTGGCTCATGCAGAAAATTCAGAAAGTAATACATATTTTCAGCAGTATTTACATTTTAATATTTATCACACAATAAATAACAAAAATAGACATTTCCAAAAGATGAATTTTGTCCATTACAGATTTTGTAATATTTTCTAGAACACATTAACGGTTTCATGTTTCTAATATACAGAGTGAGCCCATTCTATACTAATTTCCATCTGATGCCTGCTGGTGAATCAGAGTAATCGGAATCCTATGAGACATTAATGATTCTGTCAGCAAAAAAAGAATACCAAGTACTGTTATTCCTCCCCATGACCCAATTCCACAAAAGTTCTGGAGCTACTCAAACTAAACGATTCAGCTCCACTTTCTTGAATTTCAGTAACCGACTATAACTGTTTAACCAAAGTTTTACAATGTATCATATAAAATGCTGTATAGTTACATTGTCTCAACATCATAATACCTATCATTATGCCACATCTAGCACTCATTTAGCACGAATTGGGATGATTAGAGATTGCTTTAGCTTTTTATACTTCCGTAAGGATGTGTGCCCAGGGGTTTTTCTGCAGGTACCCATCAAGTGTTAACAGGAAGTTTTAGCATTGGAGAAAACGTATCCACAGCTCTGGAGGCGGCCATTGTTGTCAGTCATGTGACATTTTGGTTGACTTTTTCCCGATCAAGCACCACACTGGGCTGATTCTTTATGGCAATGCTAATGAAGTCTGCTCCTCCATAGACTTTGATTGCTCAGAAGATCAGGCAGGGTGGTTAAGACTGAGCCATTCTATCATTTAGGGCAGCTGGTATGATAAGGAGTCATGGTGTTGGGCTGAGTAAAATTACATATGGCTCATATACTGTAGCCTTAAAAGAATTATTACAACTGTTTTGTAAACGGCATAACTTAATGTAATAATGCAATCAAATCATTAAAGACACTTCTTTAACCTGCCAGGTACTGGAGGATGGAGTAACAAAATCTACCCCTACCATATAATGGACGGGGCCACCATCCCCCATTGAGTTCCCTTTTGTAACTTGTTGATGAGCCACCTTCTGATTTTCGGGATCTTGGATACAACTCTCATAATGCTCAACCGCAGATGGCACCCCAGATCATGGCCAACTGCTTCAATTCTGGCTTACCCTAATGGTATTTGCAGTCCTTTAGAGCTGGAACATGAAAATGGTCTTTTTGCTTACATATTGATATGGGCATGATGGGAGTTGTAAGCCACTTAACCTAGAATACCAATTACCAGTTTGGATGACTTAACACCAGCAGGTATGATAACAGAAGAAGGGGTTAATTCCTAGCTGTGCCCAGGATGCCCCTGGTATCAGTATTTACTGCAGGGTGACAGCTGCATGTTCCCTAAATGTGACACCCAGGTAATTGCTGCGTTACAGAGACACTAAACATATGTTACGGATCCTTCACAGACAAATGCGACTTTCCTTTGTTCCTTTGCATTGTGTAAAGGAGATACAAACACCAGCATCAGAGGGTTAAATAAACACTAAAAAAAGAAATCATTTCACGGCTACCTGCAGCACAATGAATCATATACCCGAGAGAATGGAGAACAGAGCAAAAAACTGGTCTTTAACCCTTACAGAGAGAGCAAAAGCATTAAAAATGCGTTAAATCATGAATGGGGATCAGCGCTATAGTCTATCAGCTGATTGGAGAATACTGACCAGAAGAGCTTACAATCTATAGGAAAGAAAGCATCGCTTCAATAAAACATTATTTCAAATGTCAAATAACAATTCCATCTGATCAGATCGCATGTCCTGAATAGGCAGAAAGGGTGACAGCTCTTAAACTGTGGCCCCCTTAACCCTTTGAGAGCTAGGGGGATGGGGCATGCTCTCTTCTTTCTATCATAATTCAGGAAACACACAAAACAAACCCAAAAATGCCCAGGGGGGGGGATTGAACTGCTCAGTTCAGGGTTTAACCCTCGAGTCCCCGATGTGACAGTGTCCCCCCACCCCAGAGCCCCTGTGAGAGGTGATGACCCTTTGGGGGGACTCACCCTTGCCCTGTGTCTCTGGACATGTTGAGCTGTCGCTGGGAGCTGTGCAGTGGGCACCGTGCAGATAATGTGTGACAGTCTCGGGCTGGGCTGGGCTCTCTCTGCCCTCCCAGAACTCTCTCATTGGGAGTTACCTACTAGACAGCCTTTGGACGTCAACCTGTAGCATTCTTTCCACCCACACTCGATTGTAAGCTCTTTGGGACATTAGCATAGGTCGGGCTGCCAGATTTTTATTTTTTTTAATCAGGGGTGTTGCAGATTAAGATTACAGATAGAACATTCAATATCCTAATCTCATGTAAAGAGCTGGTGAGACTCTCATCACATTATTACTCTCATCATTCTGTATCAGCAAGACCAGGCGTGTTCTGGAGGCAGGGTGGGCTTTAAATCCTTGGCCACCCCTGGGGTGTCCCTAAGAGAAAGACAAGAGTGTTATGAATTTATTTAAAATAAAAGTGATGCCTCAGTGTAGAAAAAAATGTTACAAATGTTTAAATCACTCGCCTCATTCCAACTCTCAGGCTGAGATCTTGAACCTCAGAATTTGTAGGGTCCAATGAGTAGATTTTCAGGGTTCAGACAGCTGGGATCTGGCATATTCTACTCTGATTTAGTGATATCTGAGTGTGTGTGCCTTCCTCCTTGAAGGCAGGCAGGTGGGCCTGGACGGGTCATCTGGCACACCAGGCAAATGGCCAGTGGGCTACTAACCCCTATGGCTCCATGCGCATCCGATCTGCTGCTGCGGCACAGTGTGCAGCCACCGGCTGGATGTGCTCGGCCATAACGTGCGCCCTCTCATATCCAGCCGTCAGCAGCCTCTATGTGCCAGGGCTGCCTCATCATCCTCAGCCGGGGATGCGGGTGCCTTATTTCAGTATAGCTTTACCTTCTCATAAGTAATGGTTTCCTTAGAAACAGTCGGTATATGCAATCTTTGGGATTGTTTATCAAAAGGTTACTTTTTAGGGCATCTCTGGATTAGATCAATAATAAAGCCCACGGTCCTTGTGATGATGAGGAGCCCGCAGATCACTGTTGGGGACCATATGGATCTCCCCAACCCAACCCAAGCTGTGATTGGCTTTACTCAAATTGGGTGCTTTTTAATTAAACCCCAAGGCCTCTGATTTCCTCTAAAAAGTCATGCTTCTGAAAGGAAATCATACATTTTTATTGCCTTTGAGTACAATACAGGAGCAGACCCTTTACTAATTCAATTTAACCCAATCTATACCAGAAAGGGAAGAAGCAAATTACGCGCCCCTCCGATTCGCGCATAATTTTTGCTTAATGCAGATGTTACTACCCACTTCCCATTTATTTACACAGATGTAAAGAAAGCGAACGTTCAACATATTTGCCCCTAAAAGGTATTATTACATATTAGGTTTTTTTTTTCTCTGTCCACAAAATAGGAATAAAAGATCTGATCCGTGTACATGAATCATACGGTGGAAGAGCCCTGCTTAATTAGCGACACATGACACAGAGGCTTGTGGTGAACAGATAATTACTGGCCTGAGGACATCTTCTGATGGGAATCTATTAAATGGACATTAGAGGCCTCTGACGCGTCCTTTGCTTGTACACGGAACACAGCCTGACGACTAAGGGATTCATAATATTATTTGTGATAAACAGTATATTAGATCTCTAATTAACTCTAGATTGTGAGAGCAGTGCCCTCCTTTTCCTCTTGTCGAAATCTTATGTTATATACTACTTGTTATGTCCCATTTTCCCATTGTACAGCTCTGCGGAATGTGACGGCGCTATATAAAACAATCAATAATAATCATTTTGATCTTCACCCCATGGCATCGTTGTAACGCTGTACCAACACATACTATATAGGCCCATTTCACACCAAATCGGACGCCCTCTTCAGTCCTGCCAGTGGACATGATTCCCACTGTTGGGACTGTTCGGATCCAATCAGGACAGCTGGCAACTAGTCGAATTTGCCGTGCCAAAATAGATGGATATCCCCTGCTCTACGTTCAAGGATTGTTGGGTTCACTGTTCAAAAAGGAAAATACGGGCTGAAGGAGGTGGTTCTTTTGTGGCCGTAGGGTATACTGTTTTAGGAGCTGGATCGTTACCGTTTCTTGCGAGCACACGTGGTTTATTCAATAAATATACCTTGTTGTGGAACTATTGGCATTTACTGCAGGTATTTGGCCGTCATACATATGCCATTAAGCGACTACTGGTCTTAAAGTGCCAAGTTGGCTTTTCTTCCCCAGTCCAACGTATAGAATATATGAGCGTATAGAATATGTGTATTTATATTGGGCTCGATACAGTTATACACAGTATGCTGTATGTATATATATATATCACATAGTATCTAAAGCCAGTGATAATAACCCATTGATGATCTTCCATACTCTAGATACCTGTGATATTATAAACCAAAGGCAAGTGATTACAACTTAATGAAGAATTGTGTCAATATGATTGCTTAAGTAAAATACCATTTATAGCATTACTTATATAGCATCAACCTTATTCTATATTGATGGTGACGTCAAGGCTTCAATTGCGTTTCTTCCTTTTACCAAATGCAAGGACTAATATGTTTTGACTGTGTTTTCCCAATGATTTGTCAGAAAAGCATACCCTTTAAATAATAATCAATAATTACTAAAATTCCTTAAAACATCCCTTTTGTCAGCCTTCCATAAACCGCTGCATAATCCAATATTATGTCATTTATAAACCATAATGGTGCACTTTCATATGAAGTGTTATATTACTCGTGATAGATTAATCACGGTAGATTCAAATCAGTGCTCTATAACAATTTTTAGAATTAGGTGAGTCATTCCCCGCAGGCAACGGACAAAATGTGGAAGTAGAAGAACCCTTGAGAGAACAACTAGAATAATTTTTTGCAAGTGGCTGTGTAAAATAAAATGAGATGGACGGGGGCTCCAGAGACTTTGATTACATTACCATTTCAAGAAGAATATCAAAGTGATGGGAAGGTATGGTTCTTCAGAGTCTATTAGTAAGTAATTTTGGCAGAATTACATCTTTGTTCTTTGTGGGTAACCCCATGATAGAAAGAATGTACCGGTGACTGGTCCACTAGCCTTAAATCCATATGATGTTTGTATGGCAAGGCTTCTGGCTAAGATGAAAGGCTTATGTTTCCTTAATAAGCGTCTTATTTCTTGGTTTCCATGATTTATAAAGATACTCTACTGTCAGAAGCAGACTATCGATGACATACTTCCCTCAGAAAGAAAGGGACTCTTCCAGCCATGGATAACATGTATCAGACAGAAATATTTTCATGCATCACCTGTCCCAGACATGTTACCCGGACCTGCACCTGGTTCATATAACTTGGTTTAGTGTTTTCTTTTTTGGGGGGGAAATGTACCACCACTAAGGAGAATCAAAAGGAAGTTGCTGAAGAAATTGGTAACCAGACCATGATTGTGATTATTTTGTGTTGCCACCATGTCTCAAGATGAACTCAGGGTCTTCATATGGAACAATTAAGTACAAGACCAACCTAGTTAAGAACCTTCACTGATACTGACAGCTTTCATCTCACCTATCCACCATTACCGCTATCCCCTTATCCTATGAATTTACAACAATTCGCACAAAAGTACGCCCTGCCCTCTTTATGTCTCTGTGGTGGTGGTCAAAGATGGAGTTCTTTGCTCCTCCGACTTCTATGACTTGCGAGAGGCTCCACCACCCTCATCTGACATCTTAACCCTCTCATCAGGCCCACTTTGAGAAGGAGCACATCATACAAATCTTTCCCAAAGGAGCAAAGGTCTTTGCAGAAGGCACAAGCTGACCAAAGTGGTCCAAGTCTGGTTCGTAAATCATGGGCTAATGTGTCCCCAGAATATTTGTTTCCCTTCTGTTTGTTCATAGGTGACAAGTCAGATTCCCAGGTTCCATTTGCACACCTGGGGATTGATTTTTCCTCTTTTTCTTATTGTAGAAATATTTGTTCAGCCACTAGTGAGAGTGGAACATAGGTGCGTCTGTCAAGAACTGCTAAGAGTCTGAGCCGCCTCACGTAGCAGTCTAATTATCACACGCTCAGTAAAAGTAAAAAAAATGTGTAAAAAAACACTTTTTTCGATATTTTGTTCCTAGAAACTATGATCGGCATTCAAACGGTTCCTATAAACCATGCATATAATGTTAAGCTAAAATAAATTATAAAAAAAAAGTGTTTTCTCTTAATTTATTGTAAACCGTAAGCATTTCCCTTTTTTCAATTTTCCTCTTTTCAATTATTTTGCAACACAACATTAAAAATAATCTCATTTGAAGTGGATGAACAAATATATTTAAAACAAATAGGATTTTCAAAAAAGTTCCCACAGATGACAAAG
>VKOC01000004.1:20324779-20336181 GCA_009364415.1 Spea multiplicata
CAGGTGCCATGATAATCCACTTTTTCATCCTCGGAATGATGTACTCTATAACATTTTAACAAATGTCTTGGAGTCTGTACCGGTGTTTCTTGCTGTATTTGACCTGTTCTTTCGGATCTGAATTAAAAAGTTTTACTTGGAAAAAAAATTATAAGATTATCAGTGTTACTCACTTCACCAGTCAGTGGTCCTAATCTTATGGCTGATCGGTGTATATGGGTTGGCCAGAAACGACCTGAAAAAAAAATAACCCAATGTGGTCACCCTACAGCCCGAGGCCAGAATACATCGGTGTTTGAAACACCCCAGGACCCTGCATGGTTCTGGATCATATATATATATAGATTCAGCTGTATATAGAATGTGCCGTACTTACCTGCAGTGGACTGTGACACTTTAACAATGGATTTCTATTCTTAACAATATTTCCCCTCTATTTTTGTCTATTTAAATTGATTTTAAAATGCTACCTGTTTCTGCCTGGTACACAAATAGGGAATGGGAAGTTTTAAATGCTCTGTTTACACTCTGGTCTTTCTACTTGTTATGAAGATCCCATTAGGAAAAAAGTCCCTCTTTGGAAGAAAAATAACATTGATCTCCTTCAATTACATAAACATGTTTAACAAAATTGTCCTGCTCACTTAGCTACTTGAATGTTTCATTACAAAAGGTAAATGCACATTTGTTTTCCGTAGGCAAACAAAACTCTTACAGAAGGCGGATAAAGAGAAAATTACGTTCTAGTAGCGCGCACACAGAACAAAATAATACTAGACTCCAGGATATATCAAATCTCTATCAACTTTGCATATATATATTGTACGTCACTCATAAGCCTGGCTGAGGGACAGGATAGTTGCAGTCCACAAGAATTATTTTATTACAAAAGTAACTTTCTATATGAGTGTATTTTATGTATCAAATGGAAACTTGCAGCTACTTTGTTCCATGCATCAACCCCCTGTACACTGGCAGATTGTATACCCTCTTCTAAGTGAGAAGTAGCCGACTGATCATTCTCCGTTCCTTGCAGGCTCTTTGTAAGGAAAAAGGGCCTTTTGGTCACCTAGTATCTCATATGTGTTTGGCAATCTAAGGGTAATAACTTAACACATACATAAGACTAATGGGAGAGTCCAATGTATAAATGTTTTATCCTACATTTAAAAAACCAAAATAGCACTAAATAAGAATAAAGAAAATAGAAAAAAACCTATCTCCCCCCCCCCCCAAAAAAAATCATTAACTACACACAGTTCTGGTTAGAGAGAGAGAAAGAAGTATTGCGGAGCTGGAGTTAAGAGGCAAGTGTCATATATATCACTTTAATAAGCTTCATTAAGGAGCCACTACTGGAGAATTTCTCTCCTTGCCTTCAGAAAGCGCAAAATCCACCTGACATCTGCTTATTGAAACCAGTGACTGCCTACAGTTGAAGCATCTTTCAGGCTACAGAGCCGTATTAATGGGCTCACAGAGTGCTCCTCACTGCGTCATACACCCAAAGAACAGTCACGTTAACCTCACGGCGGCTGACTTTACCTGTGACTTCTGACTGCCTCACACCGATAATGAGTCTCCTTCACAGACTCATGCTTAGCACCCAGCCCTTCTAAACGCTATCTTAACAAGCTCTGCCACCAGCTCACATACTTCATCGAGAATGTTCTGTTCCTTTTTAGGCGTCCACAAAAATTATGGGTTTTGCAAGTTGTGTGTCGGACATTACGCATTACAAGTTTCGACTGCATTATTGGAGTGTGACATACTTGTTGTACTTTGGCAGGAACAATACAGCCTGTGGCAGGTTCTCTTAATGAGCTCATAACCAGCCATGCATTACAAAGTGCCCTTACAATCCCTTTCTTCTCTGCGATCTATTGTGTGACTTTATAGTTCTGTAGATATATTAGATTCCTGATTCAACAATGCCCATTATAATAAGCACGAAGCTGTCTGGTGCCAGGGCTAGAGATCAGTCTGTTGTATTTCACACTATTGGGTTATGCTCTGGCTCTCTTTGTAGTCTGAGGCCTTGTGTTTTTCTGTGTTTTCCTCTATGGAGTCTCCAGGAATTATAGTATTTCCTTTGTTATTTTCAGAGATAATGTCTGGCTCAGCTTTTCCGTGATCTAGGTGCCAAGAGGAAGCTATTATTTAGTGAGATATAATGCGAAGAGATTTTCTGGAATTAATACATTTAGAAACAGCCAATAAACTTTCCGTTAAAGCAGATCTCACGTTTGCGAAAAGTGTGTTTTCAGTACAGTAGATAAACGTACCTTGAGAATGCTACTTGGTTGGGACCTAAAGTCTCCGGGTGAAGGTTTGTTTTTATTTTACTGTAGTAGCTTTAGTAATGGCCACTTGCCACCTACACCAACCTACTAATGGCTGTTTGGAGCTAGCCCCATCTCCGTGTGTGGCTAGCACATCCCCTTTATGAACTCACTCGGGGAGCACTCCATTAACCTACCCTAGGAAGTGGACAGGTATGCAAAGGCATGATGATCATACCGGGGAACCGTGAAATCCAGAGACATCAGGTTAAACACCGCTTCCCCAGTTCTCCGAGACAGTTCCTGGGTCACAGGAGCAGCGTTGCACCACTCTCCACGACTTCACTATTAACAGTAGCGTGTGCCCCGCGATGTCGGCAGGGCCATCCTACCCACATCCCGCAAAGGTGGGCTTCGGGTAGCCGGAAAGTTCCCAGGTAATGATATTCACATTTCTTTTCTCGGAATACATAGAACACATAGTAAAGTGATTAGTAATATGCATTCCTCATTGGTTGGGCAGTATGGGAGATTATACTGTCCCTTTAAATATATATCAGTTGCCAGGTGGCTAGTAAACAGTTACTGGCTTTGCACCAGGCTGCAATCACCCATTTTATTTCCAACCGCAAACCTGCAAATGCTTTAAGTGAATTATTTAAGTCTTTACTTTACAGGCATTTGCCAAAATTTCAAAAGGTCTCATCTGTCAAAAGCTGTTATGACACCGATTAGAAGTCTTCCTGGAAAAAAACAGTAACTTCTCATTTATTGTTGGCACGAAAACATTTCAGTTGCAAATAAACACTGTCTACTTATTAGAAAACAATTGAAAATGGGATTTTATTGTGTCTACAGCGGTCTGATTTAAACGTCTGAGGGCCAGCGGAATCAGAAGCCAAAAAAAGCACAGGAAAGAAATGATTTTCTGCCGCAGCGCTAGCAGGGTTAAGCTGACAAAAACCGAGATTTTTAAAAATGGATGACTCCCATCCACTGTACACACTCATAACATTTATGGTCATCAATGGAGCCATTTTATTTATCTGTACATTCTAAACTTGGGTCAAACTCAAAACATGGACCTATTATTGGTACGAAAACACAAGTGTTTGGATTAGCAGTTACCTTGTAACTCCACAGAATTATAATCACCAATATATCATTAAAAATCTGACAAGATGAGGACCCTCTAACTAGGGAACCATAAAAAGTGTCCTCAAATCATAGTCACAAAAGCAGTCACTATGAATTTTTATATATATATGTTATCTTTTATTCATATAGCCCCAACAGTTTACGCAGCGCTTCTGACAATACATTCAATGATTATGACAAAACTAGAACTGACAGACTAATCAATACATAAGGGCCCTGCTTGTAAATGTTTAATCTAGAGGCATAATATATATTTTATATATACATAAACACACACACACACTATATGGACAAAAGTATTGGGATGCCTGCCCATTACACCAACAGGGACTATTATGACACTGCATTCTAAATAAATAAACAGTAATATGTAGTTGGTCCCCCTTTTGCAGCTATAACAGCTTCTGGGAAGTCTTTCCACATGATTTTGTAGTTTCTGTGGGCACTTTTTGGCGGTTCATCCAGTAGAGTATTTGTGAGGTCAGGCACTGATGTTGGACAAGAAGGCCTGGCTCCAATTCCGGTTCATCCCAAAGATGTTCAATGGGGTTGAGGTCACGGCTACGTGCAGCAAGTTCTTCCACACTGATATTTAGCTGCAAAAGGGGGGCCAACTACATATTAATGTCTATGTATTTGAAATGCAATGTCATTAAAATGTTTAGGTGCCCCAATACTTTTGTCCATATAGCGTGCGTATATGTATTGTAAAATATATATTATATAATCTGTAGAAGTATATTCACCTACACACACAAAAAAAATAAAAAAATCAGGTAAAGGTGAATATAGCAATCATAAAAATCTACATTTCCACTCAAGAAGAAAGGGAAATGATTGCAAACTTCACCGAGTAAAACATAACGCAGATTTTCAGGACTTTACAAACGACAATAACTTATGGCAAGAGGCACATTTTTCTATCCTGATGGAAGCCCATTGTAATGCATTGTGGCACCACAACCCCTATTGATCTCTGTCACTCTCCGTCATTCATGCAGCATGCTGAAGTTGCACATGCACACAATTTCAATTGGGTAGGAGGGGCAATATCTGCTGTCGCATGAGGGGGATATATTAAAAAAAAGAAATAACGCTCTGCACAACTAGTGTGGTGTCTGTGGTGTCTAGTTTTGCACTGGGTAGCCATCACTTCTGCACTACGTTAAAGATGGTCCTGACTTGTGATAGCCTCCCGGGCTGGGAGAAGCATGCCCAGTGTGATCACATGCCAGCAAATACCTAGGCTAGCAGTGAGAATCCATAACTATTCCTTTATCCCCAAGGCCAAAAGCTGCCTGCAGAGCCTGAAGGCCAAAAATGGTGGTATTGGACTTCAGAAGTCCCTTCCCCTGGAGTCTTATTACCTGTACTACAATCTCATTGTAAGATTATACATGGACCAGGTTTTGTGAAAAACTTTTCTGGCAATATGGAAGAAAATTATGATCACCCCGTACACGGTAGTCAATATTATGCTGCGACACTGGCTCCATCATCTGCTCACAAGAAGATTTTATTCTGGGATGTGACAAGATCTGAAAGCATAATGTAAAGGGATATTTACCAACAAACTTTTAGGAACCATAGACTTTTGGCTTATGCTTTGTACAAAAACTACGGCCATCATAGCTTTTCACAATCTAAATTTCATTTTTTCTTTGGCAATCAGGGTAACTGTTTAAAAGTTAATTGTCAAATGTAGAATTTTGGGAAAAGAATTCTAACTATAACGCTGTAATGGCTTTTAAACCAAATACTGAACACATTGTCAGGCAATGTTATGTGGCATGGCGACAATGTTCTGCCCATCTTCTTTTGTAGTAGACTGTCCATGTTAGACTCTTACCCTCCGCTTTGTGCAGAAACAAAAGATGGCAGGAAATACATGAAATAAATATGGGAAATAGCCAAACTAGATGGATCAGATGGTTCTCAACAGCTGTCACACTCTGTTTCTTTATGCCTATAAGAGTATTAACGTAACACAAGAGATCTGAGTTTTTTCCTTTAACAAAGTAATTCAAAAATTTGGAAGTGAAGCTTCTGCCATGAATAACAAACATAGAGTTGTTGATTCCTGTAGGTCAGTGGATAAACCCTGCTGTTCTCTGCCAGCCTGTGTGTGACAGATCTGGAGCACAACATAATCAATAGCACAGAGGGGAGCATATAATAGAAGTAATTGGAGCTGACATTACCCCCTTAGGTACACATCGTCTTGTTGTCCTTATATTCTTCTGAATCCAGCATAGGAATCCAGAACCAAGCCGTCCACTCATTCAAACCCCTCGTATTACAAATTGTTTTGTAAGTAAATGTTAAAGCCTTGGGTTTAAGAGGAACAATTATAGGGTAAAAATCTAAATATGGAGCAGTCACCATAGCAATCAGTGCAACCTGCTGACAGCTCCACCATTAAATCATTAATGCAGTGATGCTGCTATGGTTATCTTTTAACAAGCACTGCTTTGGGTGACCTAAACTGTGAAAATATCCAGTATATGTGAAAGCAGTATTGTGACAGAATGAGCTGTTATACAGGGCCCCAACCCAAGGTAGTCAGATGGCTCCAGCCTGGCTGTCAAACAAAGATAGCACAGGTAGGAACTCCATTGTTTAATTAATCCCATCAATAGGATTGCTGCCTGGGGATTAAAGGTTGGGTTGTCTACACGTACCTGTTTATCAATGTTAAATTATGTTAATGAAGTTCTGTGGATATATGAGTCTATGTTTTACATCAATAAACAGTTCATTCCTGCTGTACTCAATTCAAGGTAGTTGTGTCTACTTATTGGGTACACATAGCAGGGTTCCAAGGTGCGCATGCTGACTGGTGCTGGAAGTTATTCCGGGGACGACAGGAGGATACATGTGGGTGATCTCTGGGAGTTACTACAGCTCTCTTGGTGAACCCGTTACAAGTATAAAGTGGGGTAACCAAGAAATCTAGTACCATGGTCAGTATTAGACGCAGCCTGCCCCATACCTGAAACCAATGTTAAACATGCACAAAGCTGATGTTCTCTTATCTGGTTCCTTCTTGCCTCCTCATGTCCACCCATAGATACTCCTCCAGCAACAGATGAAGACATGGAAAATGTTCTCATAATATCCCAACTGTTAGCACAACAGATTTTTAAATATACACTCCATTACATTTGTACACAAAAGTATTCAGAAAGTATAGGTACGTGAATGGCTTAAAATGTATATCCAGCCCTCTTCCAAAATAACTAATTACTAATTAAGTAATAAAATAGGGAAACCCATTTATATATCCTATAATTACAAAATGTCAAAAACGACACCTTTGTAGTTGCCATGTACCTCTAGTAGACAAACCTTCCAAGTCAGATACTGTGGTAGCTCATGGGTACAATTGTAAGACTTAATCCTCCTTGTATAACTATATATATGTTTTCTTCCACTACTACTTCTCCTTCAAGCATAAGATTTCAAATGTCAATTTTCAACACCAGAGTCCAGTTTTGGATGTAGGAGGACATCTTGTGAACTCCTTGGTTTGGGGTATACCATCAAGAATACACTACATGGTAGGACATAGCAATAATCTACATTACATAGTTGCCACCTATTTAAGTCCAGCCAACAGCAGATATCTTAAGCTAGCAACATTAACAAACACTTCCATAGTACACAGTTTATGTCTATTCAATAAACAACCTGAAGAAGGTTAACGGAGGCGCCATATTTGTAGATTAATAAATACAGAACTTCTATACACAGTCGGACAATAGATGTAGTCATTGTGTTGTAGGCATTGTAAAAGGACTTTGAGAAAAATAAAAGATTATATAAGGCTCTACCAATAAACAATGTAGGGACTGGGAGATAAACGTATAAGGTTGCTGCTTCCATATTATGCATAATTATAAAGATACAGTTAGGTCCGTTAATATTTGGACAGTAACACAATCAAGATGCAATTGAAGTGCAGACATTCAGCTTTCATTTGAGGGTATTTACATCCAAATCAAGAGGTTAAGGAATTACAGCAATTGTCATACATAGTCCACATTTTCAGGGGCTCAAAAGTATTTGGACAGTTGACCGAGAAGATGTTTCATGGGCTCACTGGGGTTTTGATACAAACTGTGGAATTTGCATTTGGAGCTGTTGATGTGAACAATATGAGCTGAAAAGAAAAACCCAGATAGCTGCTAAATTTGCGATTTGGTACAGTCTGATAAAGAAGGAATGACATTTTAGTTCAGTTTATTATAATAAATTTTAATTTAATATCCTTCAATAACTATAAATTATTGCCCATGACATTCTAGTGAGACGGCTCTTATTAAAATTACTAACATCCTACCTGTAAGAAATTATGACCCTCTTACAGAGTTTGTTCTCTTGTTTGTAAATTGAGCGACAAGTAAGACACAGACACAGGTGTATATCTATATAACTATATTGTAACAAATAAAGTCACAAAACAATCTCTTACTAAAAGACAACAACATTATTATAGTATCACAACAAAAATGGAATAAATCACCAACATACACCTGAAACCAACAACGTTCAGCAAAATAAACTCTACAAAAGCATAAACAGTATAATATTCTAATTATACATTGCACAACACAGCACAACTTCATCTAAAACCAGCAGCAAATATAGTTAGCACCCGAGGTCAGGTCTGTACGATGTAGTAGGCCTTTTCCTTACCAGGAAATTCTCCTTAGGGACTCTACTAGAAAGGAACCCCCTATGTTCATTTTGGGGAGGTTTTTATCCATAAAGAGTCAGTACTACATCTTCTGCTCTACGTCGTTTCCCCACATACTCAGTCAGAAAGCAATTCACCCACACCTGGTTCTTAATTCTGGTTCGAGGATGTAGACCTGAGGTGAAAAGATCCCTATCTACAAGCCTAACTAATGAGAAAGAAGGAATATGGCTATCCATTCTCTGTGAAAAACTGCCATTATTCATATCCTGGGATCTGGATTACCTAGGGAAGGGAAACTACTTGATGTTCCCACAATAAACTTAGACCAACTGTAGCATACAGACCATTCCAATACATTTATTTCTCATTCCATCTATATTTCTTACATGCTCACTGCTAAAACCAAGGGCCACTACTCTATGGCAATCCTACTGGACTGTTCTGCTGCTTTTGACACTGTGGACCACCCTCTTCTCCTTCGAACTCTTCACGATCTTGGTCTCCGTGACACTGCTCTCTCCTGGTTCACATCGTACCTTCATCATCTTCATCTCCAGAAACACTTTCCTCCCCCCTCTCAGTCAGGGTACTTCAAAGCTCAGTTCTGTTCTCCCTTTACACTACTTCATTTGGGAAATAGATATCATCCTTTGGCTTTCAATACCGCCTGTATGCTGATGACACCCGGATTTACCTATCCTCTCCTGATCATGTTATATACAACTTGTTATGTCCTGTCTACCCATTGTACAGCGCTACACTGTATATATAAAAAAAAAATCACCAATATATACAAACTTCTAAGCCTTTATCATCCGGCTGCCTTTTAATTATTGGCATTAAAAAATGTTAGGCTGTTAGCATTCCATAAATACCAATGCATATCTCATAACATTAGATAAGAGATTTTAACGGTTGTTTTATTCTGCTGATCAGATTAAAATTGGCTGAATTACAAAAAAAAAAAAGAAAGGCCAAGTTAAGCGGAACAATTACTAAACCAATGCTTATGAGATAAGAGAAAATATATTTACTGCATACACTTTAAATCAATTCCTAACATTTTATGAAGACAAATGAAACCTCGTGAAGGAACATTTTCCCATGATAATCACAGCAAGTGTGAACCCAACAAACTTGCAACTACAAGAATAATAAAACAGAAGGGGGGGACCGATCCTGCAGATTCACCTTTATGGACGTAATTATTTTGTTCTTAGACAGCAGGGATGCCACAGTTAATTGGATTTTCAGGCATTAATTCTAATTATCAGAGCAGGAAGACTAGGCAAACTATTAATAACATTTAAAACCAAATGAACAGAACTATTATAGCTGAGTTATTAACCACGTGAAGCGCCTACTCAGTCAAGCAAAGGCATGCTTTAATACCACAGAAAATAGACAATGACATGGGCTTGTGTTAATGTAGGCACCACCCGGGTGATGCATTACTGCTCATGTAGAGTCTCTAGGGTGCAATTTGCCATATCTGATGCATTGTGTGAAAGATATAAGGCTTATAGTGTAAAAAAGGGAACAAGGCCCCCCATGAAATCCAAAGAGGGGTAATATCCTTCCCAGCAGTGACCTCTTCCCTACAAGAACTTCCAGCCACAGCCCCAATCCTCATACCAAGTGAAGAGCTGCTTCCCGGGGTCTCCAGGTGACTTTTCTCATTCTCTGGTGAGAAAGAGCTGTGTTTAACAAACACTGACTCTCCCAGCACTTTCCCCCTGCTCAAGTCAAGGGCTAGCCCTGCCTTTATGTGCAGCTAGTCCTACCTGAGGGTTCACCTGCCTCCACGGACGGTTAACCCTGCCAGCCCTACCCCCCTACAAAGGCACTTCAGCTCTGGGTAGCCTACCCTGGTACTTTCCCAAGTAGATCAATGCTTCTCGCTGCATGTAATGAAGGGTCTCATAAAGGAAGGGCCCGTGTGCTATCCTGCAGAACGAAGACAAAGAAACACATACTTGGAGGGGGCTCATTTTTAGCCATAGGCTGCAGGTAATTAGCCCCACGTCCTTATCATTCCTCCTAATAGTAAACGCCCAAACCCTTCTCAGAAATAATTCTTGCTTCATTCATAATGGTTCAGGGATTGCCAACTACGCGACACAAATGCAGATAATGAAAGCTGGGCTTATTTTGATAATATCTCTTACCTAATAGGCCTTTATGTTACCAGAAGCCAGGTGGACATGGCAGGTCTAGCAGTGGGTATTTATCTGAAATTGGTTGGAAGTCACTCTGACTGATACATGTAAAGCAGCAATTGCCCCACCTAAGCTATTTGTAGAGATCATCCAAACTAATTTTCCTTTTTAACAATTGGGGAAGCAGATGAATAATATGTTGAATTGTTAACCCTTTCAGCGTCCCACATAGTAAAAATTAACAAAATAAAAAATTCTGTACTGGCCCAAATATAGGCCGCACCAGATTGTAGATTGTTGGTGATTTTTTAAAGAAATAATAAAACAGTATTTTATCTAATGAACAGGAAAACATGTATTTTAACATTTTTGTTATCTATTTTGAATAAATAGAAATATGGAAAACCAAGAATCAAGTCATTTAACGTCCCCCCTTAATTCATAATGCACCTTACTTATAAATATGGCACTCTGCCCTCCTGATATGCCACACGGCCCCCTCTGCCCCACTGACCTGCCACTCTGCTCCCCGACTTACCAATGCATCCCCAGGCTTTCTTCCGTGCTCCAGACTCCATGGTGTCTAGTGGGGGCAGCCGGTGAACGTCTACACGATGTGCATAGACAACCTCTACTGCTGCCCGCCACTTCCGCCAGGGCTTCCATGACTGAGTGATGGAAGGTCACTTCTACACCGGCCGTACGTCATAGAAGCCCCTGCGGAAGTGCTGGCAGCAGCGGGGGTTCTCTGCGCGCATCCTCCTCTCTGGCAGCCGAGAGAGTCTGCGTGAGGCTCGCAGACAACTAGTGCTGCAACAACTAATCGATAAAATCGATAATAATCGATAACGAAATTCGTTGCCAACGAATTTCATTATCGATTAGTTGAATTGATTATTATCGATTATAAAATGAGGGTTTTTGCAGAGCAAACGCTCTGAAAAATCCCCCTCATTATATAATCCGTTTCACTGACTCACCGTCTCACAGCAGCAGCTCCTACTTACTCCCCCTCCCTGTAATCACTGTGACAACTGGCCCCGCCCCTTCCTTCTCCAGGCCAGAACCACATGGCTGTGACACTCATGTAACTGTAAGTAT
>VKOC01000004.1:20339415-20412949 GCA_009364415.1 Spea multiplicata
AAAATAGTAAATTGTCCATAGGACGATGATGCTCAGTGCCTTACAAAATCCATTCTTCTTATAATAAGCATGCTTCCCTTTTTAATTACCCCCCATCCCCCATATAATTTTGATATAATGAGATTTTAGTTAGAGAATATACAAAACTGAACTGGTGTATATTGATACACACAATGAATAACCCCCATACTGATCACATACATAGTTCTGTAAGTTTTAATTGATCACATCGTGTTGAAACGAATTGTGTGCTTTGACTTTGTATTTGTGAAGAAGAGACCTCCGAGGTCCCCAAAGCTCACGTAACGTTAAGTCTTTTTCTCTGTTGACTCCATGTTTGTGTTGGACGTGCAGCATGTGAATGATAATTTTGCACTCCGTTCCAGTTGTATAGGGCCAGCAGATTCCGTAGCGCCTTTACGCTAGAGTGAAAACAAATAAGAATGTAAATATCATGAACATACGTAAAAAACACTGGTACAGAAGGAGAAGAGGGTCCCGAGAAGAGGGTCCCGATTCATTCGACTCGCCACTGCTGGATTTATATACATTTTCGTGGGCTTAATACTGCTAGAATTATTCTAGGATATGAGAAGCAAAGTCTCATCGGGTTGCTACATAGGTGATTTCCATATGAATACATAGGACGTTTGCTGCCATTCGCTAGTATTTGCACATATATTATACAGATTTCAGGCACAGATGTTAAATAGTTCGTCTCAAGGTCACACGGCTACTGCGCTGGCACGCCGGGCTCAATCACACACGGATGACAACCTTCTGTAGGTCATTGTTAAGCATGAGATCATCTCTCCTCGGCGTGTGTCATTACATGGGTGGTCCTTTCAGAGCTGCCTGCGTGACTTGGTGGGAAACAACACGTCATTGTATCGTGACGAGCGCACGGGGAGATCTATGCGAGCGTTACAGATACGCATCTTCTAAGCGCCGTAAAAATGTAAGCTCCTGTGCGCAGGATGCCTGGATTCGCTTGGTTTTAACTATTGTGTTGCTGTTTTTTTACTTCTTGTGTTCATCGGCCCCAACAACCCCGAGTAATACCCTGCTTTTATGAATGATTCCGCAATGACCTGCTTGAATGAGGTGGTATATATGCTTCCGCTTTATCCCGTCAGATCTCTTACTTGGATCCCATGGTGATTTGATTGTGTATTTTGTAGACGTGCATCATAAAGTATCCAGGTGTGTATAGGTTATTATGTCATATCTTCCCCATGAATCTCATTCAAAATGATCACTGGTGCGGGAGGACAGTTTCACAACGATCGTCCTATGACTTAATGGATATATTTCTGCCCTTTGCTTGTTTTAGTACCAATATATATGATCAGAGTCCGTTCCTTTACACATAATAACAAGCAATATACAGATTTATGACATGGCTTTAAATGCAGCTCATCATTAATAATTGTGTTTGTTTACTATGCTGGGAAATATGCCTAAAAATACATTAAAAAGATCCCCACACTTCACAATATGTCAGGGATGTAGGGTCAGAACTTAATATGGTTAATATGGTTAATAGGGTTAATAGGGTTAATGGGCCTCTGCTTGGCTATGCTGTCTGTATACAGAATGTGTATGAAATTTCACTTTTATTTCATTTACTTTTATTTGGATGACTGTTAGTAAACACTTTGGCGCATGTGACGCTTCTCGTGACAGCTGCTGTGCCGTTTATTATGTTGTTGCGGTGGCAGATCTGTTATTCAAGCTCTGCAGAAAACATCTCTGATTTGTTTACAAGTCTGAGTGTGCTATTATATATATATATATAATATAAATATTGGGGATCATCAACTATATATATATAATATATATGATATATAAATATATATATATAATCTCATTGCATAAGTTTTATGGTGGGTAAAGGTGATGGAATTTAAGGGGGTGGTAGAAGCTGCCACAACCACAAGGCATTCTGGGTAGGCACAAGCTATCTATCTATCTATTGCGCCTCTACATCAAAGCACCCCGACAGAATGTGTGTATATATATATATATATATATATATATGTGTGTGTATGTATGTATGTCGCTGTTTGTGTCCCACGCGGCATCGCAGCACGCTTCGTATATGAAACGTATGTCTAGTCAGTCGAGTCGATTAACCCACGGAGACTCTCGAGCAATTTAAAGCCTACTCTGGACAGAACTATAAGAGTGAGCAGCCCAGGACAACCTTCAAAACCAGGACGTACACAATGCTACGCTTTGTACGAGTTAAAGGGTGTATATTTTTGGGTAGTGCAAAGCATCTTTTTCAGGGCAGTAGAAAAAGAATGTCTTTGTCCTCAGAGGTGAAGTCATGGAGAAAGCAAAGATTCCTGAAACCCGTCAACATGTGGAGCCATGAATTTGTTTCGTGAGAATAAAAACATGGCGTCTGTTTCCCGTATTTTATCTCCCTTTGTGTTCTTTAACCATTTGTCTTTGGCTGTTGCCTTACGCTGGGGTGCAGATCAAGGCATCACATCCATGGCATTAGCCAAAGAAGACGACCCTGGCATTAATTGGGGTGTAAAGTCTGCGCCACTCTCTGTTGACGCTGCACCCTGTGTCGCGAGGCTGTTGTGCTGCTGTGAACCCAGACAATAACCTGACATCTTCCCAGTCATTCTCTCATTCACTCGCCCTCTTTGTTGTTCGCGTGTTGGGCAGGCTCTGACAAGCCCCTGGAACATGGAATACTGAGCCAAAAACATTCAGCAATATCGTCTCGTGTCCGGGTGCTGCAACGACGCGCTGTAAATCTAGCAGGATTTAATTCCGGGCTTCTCGATGCCATCTGACACCAACACAGTAACGAGAGAAAGCTTTCGCGGGAAGCGGGATAACCGGATTAAGAATTAAAAACGTAATTTTCACGGATTAGCAAAGAAAGCCCTTGTCTTCTCCGCTTTTCGTTCTTTTGTATTCCATAAAGTGTCATTTGGTAGAAGTGGGCGACAGTGACCCACAAACATCACTCCTTTTCTCACCGATATAACGCCAGCCGTCTAACCTGTTTTGGAACTGAAGCCAGTGCTCCAAAACATTAACCAGCTAAATAAACGGACAGGAGTAATAAAAATGAACGTGAATCCTAAACGTTACAAATCATTTAGCTTGGATTCAGTTTATTAACGGGATTCTACGTTTTTTGCCCCTGTGTGCGAATTGGCTCTGTGGGACCCGAGAGGGTGTTACGGCCGGTCGCTCCTTTGGCTTTCTAATCGTTGGAAGCTGGTGAATGGCAATGAGGAGAAAGGGATGACTTTGAGATGTTGGGGGGTGGCTTCGCCCGGAGGTCGCTGGGGAATGCTCGGAAGTGTTGTATGTCGTGTATATATATATATATATATAAATGGCACAGTATGTGCAACGGTAATTGGCTATAACATTTTCACTCTGAACCCAAAGATCTCTATTAAAATGGACAGAAAATAAAAGAACCAGCAGTATGTTTTCAAAGTAGCTCCACTAACTAACGAGCGTAGCTAGCCACGCTGTTCAGGCGAGTGATATCTTTAGTTCTTTGTGTTCTTCTTTGTGTTTTTATCTTTGCCATTTTTGTTATAATTAGATTTTCATGTAAGAGCGAGAGACATAAATGCCACGAGAACAGAGCGGTTACAATGACAAGCATTAGACGTTTCCAACCACAATGGAAAGGGAAATGTCTATGGGGGGTACTGCGATATTTCATTAATGGAGGTTGTGAGGTGGGTCCTCTCCAGATGCCGGAGGGTTTTGGTGATGTTCGGCTGCGTTCCGAATGTCTTCTTTCTGTATCGCTTTGTTCCGTTCTCCCTAACGACTCGGTATATCTGATTTTTTTTTAGAAGATTTTCACTGAATACGTATGATGCGCCGTCGTCATGTGGTTTCCCTGATAAACAAGTAGAGGACAAACTACGTAACACACGGCTTCGCAACATTTAAAGGGATGCTGTCACCTTCTTAGCTCTTAACACAATTTAACTCCTTTATCAAAATTATTCAGCAACTAAAAGGGACAGTTTAATGTCCTCAACAGTCCCAGAAAAAAATGGCATTGACTCGAAGTGGAAGCTGCCCCCTTCTCTGTGGTCCGTTTCTTGCCACTGATTGGCTGCTTGAAGCAAGCAGATCTCGCCGAAAATAGCTGGGGCAGAGAGAAGGGGCAAATGAATGTGGGGGAGGAGGTCTGCAGAATTCCCCCAAGGGGGTCACCAAGGAAATTTTAAAGAGACCCCTCACCTATTGTATGCACTTAGGTATGTATGATGGCTGCAGTGTCATTTAACAAAACGGGGCAGAAAACTGTAAGATCTGCTGCTGTTATGAATCTATTTGTAAAAATGACCTAAAACAACCAATACTAATGACTCGTTAGGAAGTTTGGGGGTGGGGGGTATTTATCATCTCTCTATGTATGTATTAATGGTTTAGTGGTAATTTGCACGCCCATGATTTCTTAGTATGTTGTTTGTGGAAACCCTTGGTGGATTCCTAGACTGCTTCCCCTACAGAATGTGACCGCTGAGTCGGCCTTCGATGGATTGCGCAACATTGCCTGTGTTTTTTTGTAGCTCTGGCTTGTTGCTTTTCTTTGGTTTCTTACTGTAGTAATCAGGACTTGACGGACCCCCGAGTTGCCCCCTGGTGTTTTAACTTGTTGAGGTGATCCGAGTAGAACTCTGCGGGTGTATCTCTTGTCTCGCTGCCAAAAATATGTGTCGGCTTTATAAACACTACCGGTATTTGTGCTCGGATGCTTTAAAGGTTTCGTATACTTGAGGAATCCTCCCTGGGACGCACACGAGCTCATACTCCCCTCTGCTTCTGAGCCTTACCTCGGACATGCGCGCATGATTGTGCAGGCCGTCTGGAGGAGCACGTTTATGAACGAGTTCCCTCGATAAGCTGTAAACGGTTATTACCAGGCATTGCCGCGGTTCTCGCCTGCTGCCGTGTGCTCAGACAGCATAAAATTACATCCGTTTTCTGCGTTTCCCACCGGGTTGATTGAATTTTCCATGCTATATGTAATTTCCTTGGTGAATTGGAAATGGGGCTATAGTTTAATTTTAGCCAGTGTCCTTAAAAACCAATTTGTTTTATTTTTTAGCTAATAACTTTAGAGAGAGGTCATGGAATCGCACGAAGAACCTAATAATTACATCCCATCCGTGGAAGAGAGAAAGAAATGGCGAGACATATCGATATCTGTGTCCCAGAAACCTATTTCTTACGCTTTCAGGGAAAAAAGATTGCCTCTTTCCTTGCTGTCCTTGCCGCTTTCAGAGGCTGTAGGACGTTGTGGGGTCTTCACATGGTCCTCGCCATGGCTTTGTCTGATGTCTCTATGCAAGTTCCGAGCACTTGTCACCAAGGTTCTGGGGTCATGGCTGGGCTTTGATTAAGTTCTGCATGAAAACTAGTACACGCGACATGTGAAGCAATCTAACCAAGAAATGGATAGCTTTTACATATTGACACTAAAAATGGGGCATGACAACCCGTTAAAAATAGTTAATTTATTTTGACGTTAGTGAAAAGTTATAGCTTTTAAAACAATTCATGGATCTGTTTTGTTTTTTAGTATAACGTTCTGATTGATTTAGTTTTTAAATATAGGTCAGAGAATTCGATGAACTTAAAGTCGTGTTCATCCTGTCCACTTTGATTTATCATTTTCATCGTGCCAGTTGCTGGATATTATAACTTTTACATTTTCAACAAAAAAACATTTTATAAACTCTCCCCATTATACATCCCGTTCTTCCCATCTCTCTTCTTATCTCCCCTGTCTATTTATCTCTCCCCTACATCATTCTCTTTATCTTGCTGCCTCTTAATTCCGGATGTCAGAAGTCCGTTCCTGATCTCGGTGCTCCCCGGTGCGTGCGGCTCAAGTGCTCCGCGGGGGGGCAGTTACCGTTTTTTTCCCAGATCGGCCCAAAATAAAGGGAATGCAACGCTCCGTCGGCAACCTGGCCGCGCGCCATAGGTTCACCATTGCTGGCTTAGATGATCTGGGTGCAGTGCGGCTGGCATGTGACGATATAATAATTCCCATCATTATACGAGTTACAGCTCGAAAGTTCGTAAACACTCATTACAAGGAGTCAAAACCAATTCTTCGAGGTTAGGAAGGTTTTTCCTCTGCAAAGTGTAGTTTGTAGACAGTCTTTTTTCCCAAATTGTTGTGACGTATAGGACTAAAGCCTTTAATAATATGTCGTTTTTTTAAATTGATTTCTTTTTAAAGCCCTCTGAGGAATCTCTGTGCCTGTGTTTGTTCTCGCTGACAGCCGGTAGCTTTGTAAAGGGAGCGTGGAAGTTCTTGAACATGGAAGCTCCTATCATGGTGAAGAATACTTAAAGGTTTAGTAATATCCTAATACGCAGATTTCACAGATAACGCTCTGAACGACATGTATGAAATGTGAGACTGTTGAGTCTTTTCTTGCCTTAAGAACATTCTTTTATATAAGATGAAGAGGCTCTTGTCGCAGAAAAACACTTGAAGGAAATCAAGGTTGAGTTCTGTTTGGCTTCCCGCTGACGTCAGCCAAAATCCATATAATGCTTGTTGTCAGACAATATTATATGAATGAAAAGCCTATACAAATGCCATAAAATCAAAATCTTACACTAAAAAGCTTTTGAATTTTTATGAATAAGGGTTTTTCCCTTTAACAAGAAGTGACCGGCTCTGCTAGGTTTCAAAAAACATCTGACTTTCAAAGTTTCTGTCAATTATTGAAGAACGCTAATTGAAGATCTTGGCAAATCATAAAAATAATGTTATGCATCAGTCATGTTCTTATTTTTTTAGGCCAAGAAGGAAGCCTGAAGGGTTCCTAACAAATGGAGAACTATTTTGAGGAAGAGTCATGCAACCTGGATAAAGTATTAGATGAGTTTGAGAAAAACCAAGGTACGATACACAGAATGTGTATTAATCTATATGTACTTATAAAATCAGAAAACATTCCGCTGTAACACTGAAACTTACCTTTCCCAAACTTCCCATTATCGTAAAAATAATTACTTATTCCACAAGCCAACAATGGTCATTTCTTCAAGGTCTTTATTTTCTCCTGTTTTGTATTAATATTTGCTAGAATTTTCCAGTGTCCATCTTTTAAACCACAGTCTGCTACCAAAACAAGCCTCATCCTTCATACCCTTCGCTTCTCACCAGCCATCGAGTCTTCTCTGTCTTCTGGGGTCTACAAGACGTTTACCAAACTGCTCTCTTAATTATGAAACATAATGCCATCAGCTCTATGACTGTTCTTTCCAAGTACACAACAAGTCTCTTCGTAGAAACCCACAATGCACGCTACTACCAATAATTACTGTGCTTTGCTATTGCCTCTAACTTTGTTGACGGGGTTCTGCCGTCTTCTAAAATGACCGATCACCTCTATCCCCTCTATGTTCTCCTTATCTTGACACAATGTCCTCTAGACTTTTATCTAGCAGGCACTGCAGTTGGGTCCTTAGAAATATCTTTTATTTGCATTAGGTAGTCATGCAGAATTTGTGAGAGCCGTGTGACTTAATAAAAGAAAACAAAACTCTATTGCCCAAATAATGTTACTAACCAAACATGAGATGAATGCTTTTTTTATATTCTTTTCACATGACATGCTTGGGTTTTAATGTGTGTTGGGCATTTAGTTTGTTTTACAGAACTGGTTTTATTGCTCAATTTCATGTCTTTTGAGATAAGTAACCTCGATACCGGGCTATATAATGTTATCATTTATCTGTTTAGCTGCATAGATATATAACAACCTTTATGTTCCTCTCGACTGACCCTGATCCTTCTCTTGGTTTGGCTGCGGTGCTCAAATGGAAATGAAAACCATTCCTAACCCCGAGGTGCTTATTTTTGTCTCCTAACCAAGCCAAGCTATGCTGTTGCCATAAAATATTTAGTGCTCTTTACAAACAATGGATGTTCTGTTTAGCAGATATTGGGAAATGTGCATCTTTATTTGTGGAAAAATTGGTGCCGATAAAACAACTTTTAATATGCAACCAAGAAACGGCATCCTTAAGTGTTTTGCAATCTTTTGGTTGGTAGATTTTGAAAACGTTCGTAAAATCATTGTCTATTGTTAATTGTTACTGTTAATTGTAAAATTCAATAATGGCGTTTTGTGCTTTTCAGATGAGAGTATTGCTCCAAGATTGTTGGAGTCAAAATGGAATCAGATCCTCAATCCACCTTCTCCCAGACAAACGGATAACCCAGTGCTAGACAATGTTAGTAAATCAATCATTACCATCGAGGCCCACCTCAGTGTCCAGTCACCCGGTGTGATAACTCCTCCAAGGTCCCCTTGTGCCAATGGAAAGTTTGTATGTGTAGTATCAGAAATGCCGACCATGATAACGGAGAATACCAGTATGGCCGACGAGCAGCTGGATAACCAAAGTGGAATGCCCAAAGTTGTATCAGGCACCCATGCTGTATATGACCAATTGGAGTCTGGTCAGGCTGATGTTAAACATAATGTTGAATGTAGCAAGAGTTCACAATTGGGCCAAGGTTTGTCTCCTTGCAAATTTTCTACTTGCCAGCCTTTCACAGACTCCCTTGCCTTTCCGCTGGACCATGTAAACACTACTCCCAATCAATCAAGTGTGAAGGACAACTGTCCGCCACCTGTAACACAGGCAAACCCATCAAAGTGCACTGCTTATATAAATTTATCAGCTGATACAAACACCATTGCTTGTCCAGCTAGCAAGAACGAGAATAGTATTGACACAAATATAAACCCTATGCCTAACGATTCCAGTAGTAAAGAGCTTATTGTCACGGCACCGCATTCTGAAACCACGACGTCCGAGGCACCCGAGCGCTCGTCAGGCAAGACCGCTGCCCCGAGTACAGAGAAGGACACTAAAGAACCGTATTTAGACAATATAAATCAAATTTGTGAGCAGATAATAGACAAAATGTGTGTTGGGCAGCAGCTGAGGTTTTCTCCCCCTTTAAGTGCGGACAAAAAGTCTGTAAAGGACTTTACAAGAGAACTTTTTCTTGCTGACACTGTTGAAGGGGACACCAGAAACCAGGATCTCCATCAGGGTAGTTCCTCACTCTGTGCCCTGGAGGGTTTATCTGACTCCTGCACCATTAATGGTAACTACCACAATATCAATTATAAAGAGATCCAGGAAAAGAATGGCGGCGGCCTCTCCCATGGCGTTCACGAAGAAATGATAAAGGCAAATGTCTTCATGGAAGACCCGAGTAGAAAAGAAACGGAGGGAGCGATCATCTCTAAAGGTGATGGAGCTGATGTTTTCATGTCTTTGTACAATGGGTGTAATTCCTATGGAATACAGAACCCCAGTGTAGCTCACAACCCAAAGAGTTTACCATCGAAAGAAGATTCTGTAACAGAAGAGAAAGAGATCGAGGAATGCAAATCAGAATATTATTCCAATGTTTATGAACAGCAGAGAGATGACGAGATCACGGAGGGGACTGGACTGGTGTTAAACCTCAAAGGTGACCAAACAAAAAATCACTTGCACAACCTCTGCAATCCGGCCCCAACAATGCATGGGCCAACATCACCAAAGGCCAGCAGCTTGCAACCCCTCAGTGTCCCCTATGGCGGCGCTCGCCCCAAGCAGCCAACCCACTTGAAGTTACAGATCCCAAAGCCATTGTCTGAAATGCTACAGAGCGACCTTGTTCCGCCTAACGCGGGCTGCAGCCACAAAAACAAAAATGATGTGTTAAACAAATCGAACCAAGCTGATAACGTAGCTTCGGGAGCCCTACACGAGGACGCAGCGCTGCGTAGCCCCACAAGTGATGCAAATGGCGATCTTCCAGGAGATTACAGGGGCTCTTGCAGCCCATGCCTTGCCGTGTCCCCAGAGAGCCCGGATAATGATCTCCTTGCTGGGCAATTTGGGGTACCTGTTGCCAAGCCATTTACTACCCTTGGGGAGGTGGCACCAGTCTGGGTCCCAGACTCCCAAGCACCAAACTGTATGAAGTGTGAGGCCAGGTTTACGTTTACCAAAAGGAGGCACCACTGCAGAGCATGTGGGAAGGTAGGTTAAAAACTATTAGTCTGTTTATTTTTACATTTATATATTTTTCTTGCTTAAAAGGGTCTTTGTGTACCTCGTTAAATATTTCTTATATATTGTGTGTCTGGGAATTATTATTGTTTTGTATAGTGCCGTCATATTCCATAGCGCTGTACAGTATCACATCTCCGAGGGACAATTGTACCGCTTTTTCAGGGATCAGTGAAACGTTTGCTGTCACTTCATTTCTAATACAAACGTAGGCATTAAAAATACATAAATACATAAATATAATCTTCCCGTAGGTTTTCTGCGCCGCCTGCTGTAGCCTCAAATGCAAACTCCTCTACATGGACAAGAAGGAGGCGCGAGTGTGTGTCATCTGTCACTCGGTTCTCATCAATGGTGAGTGCGGGACTCTATTGGCTTTATAACTGTGCCTATGCTCTGCGCCGGCCACGCCACGTGTCTCTAATCTCACAAGTCTAGCAGCAGACTGCTAAATATAATGTTTTTTGTAATTACATAGGCTTTAATTTTTTCCTCTTGCCTCGCTGCTAGGGTTCTTTGAAAATGTTTCATAGTGTAACATAATGTCTGGTGCTTGCCGGTTCCATCTTCTTCATTATAAAATGAATCGAGTACAAAATAACGTGTAGAAACTGACCACAATGTATGTACAGTTACTTTATGCATAAAGCTGGGGTATAAACCCGCGTTCCTTATTTTGTACATTTCGTGGTAAAATAGAAATTCTTTAAAGGGGAGAAAATGTTTTTCTTTGAGCATTAGAGTGCCATATAGAGTACTGTACATTTAGCATGGAATAAAACTTGGTTTTATTTTTTTTTGTTCTGGTAAACTTGGTTAATCTGCACCTGGAGGCCACCGTCATGGGCAGTCGTGTAATATTTGGCGGGCATTCCCTGCTAAAACACCACACCGAGCTCATTCTGTATGGCAATGCCGACGGAGACCTGCGTCTCCAATGAAAAAGCCCTTCTTTGATTTGTCACAAGGCAGCGTGATAAGGAGTCGGTGTTTGCCTTGAATATTTGGCCTAAATAACACGTAGAAATTAACATTATATTATGTGCAAACTAGAAGCACAATATTTTTTAGATTTTTAGAGCCGTACTAGGAATAAGAAAAGAATGGTTTGCGTTAAGAAGCCATTTGTTGGAGCTCTGCTTAGTTGAAATTATATTATTTATTATTAAATTATATTTGTAGACTTATCTGTTTGTCAAGGTAATACACGGAGGGGTGTTGGCGTCATACACAACAGTCTGAATTCTAGCAGAGCTCTACACAGTTTACTTATATCGTGCAAAGTATTAAAGCGTGTCTAATACTTGTGAAAACCGATTTGGTTTATCATCTGAGCTGGCGAAGCTGTGAATGCGGACTGTGATGCGCCATACACGGGTCCCATTGGTTTATTCCCATTGTCCATATTTTAGCTCAAGCTTGGGAAAACATGCTGAGTGCGTCGGTCCAAAGCCCAAACCCCAACAATCCCGCTGAATACTGCTCCACGATCCCCCCAATGCAGCAAGCACAGGCCTCGGGGGCGCTCAGCTCGCCCCCTCCTACTGTAATGGTGCCTGTTGGAGTCTTAAAGCACCCAGGAACTGAAGGTAAGGCATATAATAAGTTACTTTAATAACCCAGCAGAGGTTATGACTGTTTACCGTGTAAAGTGAACACAGCAATTCAAACATTATACCAGGACTGGTGCATTGTTACCTGCGTTCTTCCAGAAGCGTCTACAACATTAAATCCAATTTCATCTCATTCAATAGGGAGGTTAATTGAAGAGGGTCAGTTCCATCTGAAAAGAGCCAAAGAGCATAGAATAGAAGATATTTAGAAGTAGGGGCATTTTACAGCCTCCCAGCAGAAGTGGTAGAGGTTAATAGGCCAGTTTAAACATGCATTAGATGGACATAACGCTATCCTGTATCTAAGACAAGACCAATGACTGATTAAAGGTCTGAGTCTTTACGGCAGTAAAAAAAAAAAAAAAAAGGGCCGCTAGATGGGCCAAAATTCTGTATTTTTAAGATCTAATTTTTACTAGCTCCTCCTCTTAATTAGCTGATTACATCATATACTTTGAAATATTTGTGACTTTTGCAGGAATCAGGCCGTCCGGACTTTCTTATATACTTTGAGCTCTTCAGCAGTTTAGCAGACATTGTTCATTTAACATAACTTAAAAGCACCAAAAAACGACCAATTAAAACTTCTCACGGATGCAGGATCCTATTTCTGTGTTTTATTCATCTTTTGTCCGCCTGGATATTGGCTCACTAATTATCTGATAACTGTAAGATATGGTGTTTGCAGATATCTATTATATACATTAAATTCTGGAAAGATGCAGAGTTATTTTGCTGAAGCTTACAGGGACTGCTGAATAATAAGACGCATTCTGCTTATGGCATGTGTTATTATTTCCTTATACTTCTTAAATAGTAAACTCTTAACAATCACCCGATGGTAACATCTGACCGGTTGTTAGTTGTCTTCTGGTTGGGAACGGGTTAAAATTGCTACCATTCCATCGATTCCGGCTTCACCTCTAGGTGTGTCGCTTTTCCTTCCTGTTAATTCCATTCTCCCCGTGGACTCCTAGTTTACATACGTTCTCATTTTAGCCATTAGCCATTTCCACTGCGGATTAACAGGCCTTAAACGGGATGCCTTTCAATAATTATACCCCGCGTCGGCAATAGGATGCACCGCGCATGGAAACGCAGCACCAACGTGTACAAAAACACAGGGGATAACCGGGAAAAGCAATGCATCGAGCATATCAGGAAAGAAGTAGTTTGGTGGTTAGAAAATACTTATTTTTCCCAAGGTCTGCTGCCCTCCAGATCTTAATAAATGAAAACTCTAATAAAACAAACAGATGCTTAGTCTGTCAAACTAGTCGTTCTCCGTTGGGTTTGGTTGACGCAGTTCAGGAGCATAGTTTGTCGGGGAAAAACTAGTGTTTATATATATATATATATATATATATATATAACATTAAATAATAAGTCTTTCCACCGAACGACGCACCGTTACGGAAGAGAAAACTAAATGATCCATTATAATGCACGATGCTACAATGTGACAAGATGCACACAAACGCTACACAACACTTACAATAAGGGAACAGTGTTTTTTTCTCTTTGTTTTGTGTGGAAGAGACTGACTTTGTGTACTCTGTGTCCATGACATACGAAGTGACGCGGCGTTGTGTGTCCCCTTTGCTTCCTTTTCTGTGTATAACAGCGTCTCAGGCCAAGGAGCAGCGTAGGGTATGGTTTGCAGATGGGATCTTGCCCAACGGGGAAGCTGCTGATCCCGAGACAGGGAACGCGACCCCGACGGTGGGGGCTCTAACCGTGGCACACGATGCCAACAAGCCCACGCCAAGCAACTCGCCAACCTCAGAGGTAAAAACAAAAGTGTGCCGTCCCATCACTCTCTTCGTTATTCCCATTTGGGATAATATCCCTTGTTTTAAGCACAACTCCAGAGATACTCTGTTACAAACTCTTAAGTGATTTTATGTTACGACAGATGGTTCTTCTCGCAGGGAAAGTGATGTTGGCAGAAAAGGCCGTTTGAGGCAGCGAAGCCGGATCTGTGTACTCTGGATATAATTTAATTAATTACCGCTCTCATATTTTCCTTGCCAATGAAGACTTTTAATCAGTCTATTACGTTACATTGCATGTTTTTGCGGAAAACCTTTTTCATTGTGTATTTCTGTGCGTAGCTGACATTTGGAATTGAATATGTAATTGTCTGTTGGATGTATCCTCTTATGATCTGGGAAAGGAAGGTCTGAGCGTGTATCTGTCCTCTTTCCAGACTGAAAACACATCTGGATTCTGTGGCAGTTTAACTCAGGTTGGCAGTGCGATAAATCTCATCCCCGAAGACGGGCTTCCTCCTATCCTGATCTCTACCGGGGTCAAAGGAGGTAAGTAATATGTGCTTAATATGCAGACGGTTGGGTCTTTTTTTTTGGGTATCTGCTTAGGGATATCCTTTTGGCGATTCCACCTGCTGGTTTTACAAATACAGCTTATTCTCTCAGTGCTGTTTCCCATTCTGACTATTTTTCATAGCAGATTTGTGTTACTATTTAGTAAAACTTTTTTTGTTGTTGAATGTTTTGAAAACTCAACCCAATCCTACAGGCATTGTCGAAATGCTAATTCCATTACTTTCAGCCAGGCTCTTTAGATTGAAGATAGGTATGGTATTTGCAGTCGCGCAACCACGCGCAACTACAATCACCCGTACCCACAAGCCCATACACCTTCTTTAACATGTATGATCTTTGTTGTTTCTCACCACTTAATGAAAGCCCCAACATATACTGATGAAGAAAGATAAGACACCAACACATCTTTCTCTTTCCCCAGACTATGCTGTGGAGGAACGTCCATCCCAGATGTCGGTCATGCAGCAGCTGGAGGACGGTGGGCCTGATCCACTGGTCTTCGTTCTCAACGCAAACCTATTGGCAATGGTGAAGATTGTGAACTGTACGTGTCAGATTGTGCCGCGTGAGCCAGGCCTTTGCTTGAAGAATGCAGAAGGCCGCGTTAATCAGTCAATCTCTCTTTTAAAAGACTTGAGAAACCTGTTTTGGTTAATTATTGTTTTAACAAATAATTCTGCAACAACAAACACAATTCCTGGCTCACTTTGTTGTTTTGCTAGTTATTGCTGGGGCTGCATCTCCATGCTAAAGTCCCGCTTAGACCCCCTTTCCACCTCTTTGCTTGTGGAATACATCCCAGTCCAAGTTTTGGGAGATTCCAGCAGCTGAATGTTTATTGCAGAGTCCGTTATTGTGACTAGTCATCCTTTCTAACCTTCTTTCTTTTTAAATACAGATCCAAAGAATATTTTTTTCCCCAGGAAATGTCTGATTAAATAAAACAGTAAAGAGATTTAATCCCGCTGTATGAGTCAGATTACCAAAATGAGCAACCGAAGAGAATCTGTCTTCCCTGACCTTGCAAGCAGCTGTGCTAATCCTTTTACATTTGGTTATAATATGCAATGATGAGAACCCGAGCTGGTGAATTTTATCTCAAACGTTTTAGCTTTGTTACATTGTGTAAAGGCTTAATTAAATAAAATATGTCTGCAACCTGGAAAAATAAATAGTGAGAACAACTCATATGTATATATATATATATTATATATATATATTAAATGGTTTGTACCCCCTTCTCTTGTAGATGTTAACAGGAGGTGTTGGTGTTTTACTACAAAGGGAATGCACGCCGTGGGCCAGGCTGAAATCGTCATCTTGCTGCAGTGTCAACAGGATGAGAAGTGCGTGCCGCGGGACTTATTCAGCCACTTTGTGGAACTTTATCGGGAGGCTTTAGCAGGTGGGTGAAAGAAATAAAGGGAGCAGGGAGCTGGAGAACACAGCAAGACACCACGTGAAAATAGCGTTTTAATTATTTAGACATTTAGAAAATTATGCCATTTGCTTTCTGTAAGTGTTTGAAAATGTCCTGCTTTATGGTACCAGTTGTCATACGATGTCATTACGTTATGCGTGACGATTTATTTTTTTATACCGCAGGGAACGTGGTGGGGAACCTCGGCCACTCTTTCCTCAGCAAGAATTTCCTGGGAAGTAAAGAACATGGAGGCTTTCTGTACGTCTCCCCGACTTACCAGTCTCTGCAGGACTTGGTTCTGCCTGCGCAGCCGTACCTGTTTGGGATTCTCATTCAGAAGTGGGAGACCCCTTGGGCCAAAGTCTTCCCGATACGGCTTATGCTGCGATTGGGGGCAGAATACAGATGTAAGTAGAGCCCCTAAACACACATGATAAATACAAGCGCCGCAGTTGGAGTAAAATAAAATGTACCTTTTACTGGGTCTCACCTAAAAGGCATCAGGAAATGCTTTAAGCCTATTAGGCGAGAGACTACCTTTTATGATATATGATAACAATGAATAATATGAGCACAACAATGTAATACTTGTTTAGTCTTTCCAGGTCAGATTGCTTGAGGTTTCTCAGAGGTGTTTTTGTTGCAGGTAGTCTGTGGATTCCTAGAGTCTTCTAATTCAACTCCAATGATAAGTGTGCTGTTAATATACGTTAGTCTTACATTTCTGTGCCGTCCTTTAGCAAGCAAAATAAAGAGGTTTTTGAGATAGCGCACCTATGAAGTCTAATGGCTAAATGTTACACTAGCTGTATATTTTCATCTGCTGTCTAAAATTATTTTTTTAATCCTTTAGTGTACCCGTGTCCGCTCTTCAGCGTCAGGTTCAGGAAACCTCTTTTTGGGGAAACTGGCCACACAATCATCAATGTCCTTGCAGTAAGTGAGATATATATATATATTTTAAATGTTTTAGTTCACAAGTCTCACTGCGTTATAGCAGACTTGCTGAGCTGACCCTGCTTTATAGTGGTTTGTTTAATATTATTAAATGATCTTAATATGTATAGATTGGAGTACGAAATATTAAAATGCATGAAAGGACTCTACAAAGAACAACAAGGGAAAATATTCAGAGAGTTGTAGATTCTAGAGTCTTAAATGAAGATGTCAAGGGCTTAGATGTAAGGAAGTTTTAGTAGTGGTAGATAAATGGAACAGCCTTCCAGCAGAAGTTAATACAGGGAGGGAACTTAGCCATATGTCTATTCCATGCATGTTTGTCCTGAATATAAGACAGACCCAAGGGCCAAATAAGGCTTGAGGTCTTTACAGCAGGTAACAATGGCAAGCGACATGTGGTTCTTTATGTAGTATTAGATTTTATATTTCTTACTGGTTTAGTTATGCAAATGTCCTACAAACATTGGTTTAGTCGATAAACCTCAGTGTCATATTAACCTTTCTAAGCTGGAAAGACCCATCTTTGTAACTTTTTGTTTTACTAGGATTTCCGAAACTACCAGTATACACTGCCGGTGGTGCCGGGGTTGGTGGTAGATATGGAAGTTCGCAAAACCAGTATTAAAATTCCCAGCAACCGATACAACGAGGTATGCTTACTGTACTTAAACAGCAAGATGGGCTTGGCCATCTTTTTTAGAATAGTCACTGCAAACAAAACAAGAACACAAGCTGTGTTATATTTTATTCAACAAAGGAATGCAGATTTTTTAATTAAATCAGTCCCAGATTGGTCGAAGCATGTGCCCGATTGCCCACCTTTATTGCCACTCACCTGGCAGATGACATCTTTTATTGTGCAGCTACTGGCTGAATACACGGCGCCACACGTACGCTGTTTTATTTGCCACCAGACTATTTTAATCCACAGACCAGCCATGAACAGGAGAATTAAAATTGAATTTGCCGTTATGCCCCATAATAGTTAGTTATACACAACTGGTAATAGCAGCACTGGTTATTTCTCTATTTACCTGTAACGAATTCCTTCCTCAGATGATGAAAGCCATGAACAAATCTAATGAACATGTTTTGGCTGGGGGTGCGTGTTTCAATCAGAAGGCTGACTCTCACCTAGTATGTGTTCAGAACGACGATGGGAATTACCAGACTCAGGCCATCAGCATTCACAAGCAACCACGCAAAGGTGAGCCCCGTCCGACACATTCATTCGGCCAGACTGCTGCTTCATTCATTCGTTGTGGGATGCTCAGATATAACGCCTTAAATCAGGGATCCCCAAACTCGGCCCTCCAGCTGCTGCAGGACTACATCTCCCACAATGCTCCTTCAGCTAAGGGGCTGGCTGAGGAGTATGGGAGATGTAGTCCTGCAGCAGCTGGAGGGCTGAGTTTGGAGATCCCTGCCTTAAATGATGTCAGTAGTCAGAAAGCATGTGAAGGTGCACTAAATATCTTCTGAAATTGTACATAGTTGAAGAATATCAGAAGCAGAAACTCAACTTTCCTTTTATAAGCAGATCGATTCTTTAGCAGGAGAAACCTATTATTGGGCCAGCAGACTAAAACACGTAGATTCACAAGTGTTTTGAGCTCAAATATTGTGTAAAATGTCCAGTTGTCTCTTTGTATAATATCCCCTATATGCTATTCCTATTGTACAAACAATATGCTTGTTTATAGATAAGAATTTCAGAGTTATTCCAGAACCAGAGATCTCATTAAAAATTGCATATCATTAAATAAAGAAGGTGATCTTAACACAGCAACTTGCTTATCTGTTCATTCATATGCTTAACATTTCACTAATTGTTCTAAAAGGACCATATCTTATAAACAGCATTCACAAAATAAAATGTAATAATCAAGCCTCTCTGACTTAGATGTATGAGACACTCCTCTCACTCCAGACAGAGTGCGTACTCCATTTTCGGAACAGTGCCTATGTTAAAGTTTTCTGCATTAAGTTAACCAGCTCCTTATTTTAATTGTGTATGCACAACGGTACACACAGAACGGCGTTTGGCATAGCATCCTTTCTAACATATGTTGTTTCAGAGATTCAAATAATTACATGATTGCCCTGTTGTCTGCTTTTTAAACTTAACACCTAGTTAGATATTTTTCCATGCTAAAATAAAGTCTTACCTTTGATTCCCAAGCCAAAGGGAAGCCCTGGAAATACTTCAGAGTAGAGCAGCTTAATAGAAATGTTATATTTTAACCCCCAAGACCTTCAACCCCGGAAAGTGATCGCGCGACTCTCTTGTGCCTTCGTTTCAGTGACTGGTGCCAGTTTCTTCGTCTTCAGTGGAGCACTAAAGACCTCTTCGGGATACTTGGCCAAGTCCAGCATTGTGGAAGGTATTATCAACAGCTAACAAACCCTGGAGAATGTTTTCTTAATAAGTGGTTATGAAATTCTCCATAGCCCCGCTACTGAATCCCGGCGTATGGACAGTTTGTGCATTGAAGAAAAAAAAAAAAAAGGTTTATTTCTGTTTAGGGAAATAAAAGAAAATATGAAGGCTGTAAAGAACCGCAGTCTTTCTGTGTCTTCTCACAGGAATAGGGCATAGTAACTGAAACTTTCACTTTTACTTCTAAAAAAAAAAACAAACAAAAAAAACTTATCACCATAACAACCGATGTTGTGTTCCTGCAGAATATTTTGTTTGCTGACTTTAAATATTTGCGCTTCTGGTATATGTCCTCCGTTTATTGAGCAGATGGGGTGATGGTACAGATCACAGCCGAGAGCATGGATGCACTAAGGCAAGCTCTGCGAGAGATGAAGGATTTCACCATCACCTGTGGTAAAGCAGACGCGGAAGAGATGCAGGAACACGTCTACATACAGTGGGTGGAGGACGACAAGAACTTTAACAAGGGGTGAGCTGAATGCCTCTGCGCTCCGTATTTCTTGGTCAAAATACCAATCATTTAAGAATGTTTTGGTGAGAATGAGAATGTTTCACCGCCGCTATTGTTTTTCTTCACCAATCCTTTGTAGATGAATCCAGAATTAGATACCCCGTACGGCTTCACAGATATTCCTGGAGACACAATGAAAAAATATTTATTTTAACATCTGACGCCGCTGGCCAGCAGCAACTGAAATCTTACTGTTCTAATGTCTCGCTTTGTACTTCGCATTTAATTGTACAGCCGTGTCTGTTTTCTATGAGATGTCACCGTGAGATATACTCTTTACTTTTGTTCATTCTGCTGCAGCGTTTCTAGTCCTATTGATGGAAAATCGTTGGAGTCTGTGACCAGTGTCAAAATCTTCCATGGCTCAGAGTACAAAGCTAATGGAAAGATCATCCACTGGGCAGAGGTAAGGCCATTTTGGCAGATGCTGGATACTAAGAATGCGTTTATCCCGTAGATTAGCCAACCTGTGAACAGCCAAGCAAAAATGTATGTGATGTTTGTATGCAATCCAAGATAAAAAGAACCTGACTAAATGATCAGATTTTATACCGTAATTGTGCAATATCCTTACTGTGAGTATTTCAGTTTTTGTGCCGTTCACACGGACAGTGTCCTGCTATGTATGTGTTGCCTCTTGGATCAGATCTTGAGATCTTTCTTTTGAAAAGTATATTGTTTATAAAATCTCCCTTGCCCCTTATTCTGTTATTTTTGATTGTTTCTTATTGTGATTGTTATAACACTTGTTACAGGTGTTCTTCCTGGACAGTGAGGAGCAGCAAAGCGTCCTGAGCGACCCTGCGGACCACAGCAGACTGACCGAAAATGTGGCCAAAGCGTTCTGTCTGGCTCTGTGCCCGCACCTCAAGTTACTGAAGGAAGACGGGATGACCAAGCTGGGTCTGCGGGTCAGTCTTGATGCAGACCAGGTGAGGGGTTTCACGTACTGTACAGATGCGTTAAGCATTAAAACTAGTGTTTGTGATTGTGTTCAAGAAGTGGATCCTTCGGTTTCTGTTAAAGGCTAGGTCATAATGCCCCCAGGGTATTAGTGAGAACACCTAACCTGGGGCAAACAGACTGATATGTAGAACATCCAGTATGCAAGCAAGAATATCTATGAAAAGACTTGACAGTTGATTATATATCAACAAAAGTCCTGTTTGTGGTTAAAATGCAGCTGTTGTATGGTTTAGGATCCCTACTGACGACGTGATTCATTTGATAAATTATTGGCTATTTTGTGTCTGTCACAGGTGGGATACCAAGCAGGAAGCAACGGGCAGCCACTACCTGCTCGATACACCAATGACTTGGACAGTGCCTTGGTACCGGTGATACACGGGGGCCTGTGTCAGCTCAGCGAGGGGCCCGTCTCCATGGAGCTCATCTTTTATATCCTAGAGAACATCTCATAGGGAAGACATTGGGCGTCTTTTCATGAACTGCCACTGACCTGGTCATTTGCACTTTAATCATGGAAGATTCATCTTTATTTTCTTTTGCTGCACCAGAATTGGGTCAGGGTGTGCAAGGGGTGGACACCAGAAACCTTTTAAAATCTTCTATGCATAGTCGGGGCAGAGTGTCGCTCTGGCGCCAGCTAACTGCGCTTAGTAATTGAATGGAGAGCCCTAAGTGGTGAGAACCGTTGGCCCTGGTGCAGGGTTGAAGCAAAAATGGGGAGACTGACCCACAATGTCAGCACGAAACAAAGAAGACCCCCATATACAATCAGGAATCTCACTCTGACCTCATTTAAACCATTGCTGCAAACGTTTCCTGCTTGCCTTCTTATGTTCTGTTTTACCGGAGTTTACATTCTCTAGAGCCGCCCGAGCCTCCTGTCCTGTTTTATTTGTGTCATCTGCATGACAACGAGACCGCGTAACACACACTGAGAATGAAATAAACCTGCTCGGCTACCAGCCCCATGTACACGAATCCGGCCGGCGACCAGTATGTCTTCTGAAGCGCCACAAAACTTGTGGCATGGAAGTCCGATGAATACAACTGCATCTCTTGTGTTGTTGTTAATAGTTGTGACATAAATCAAAACCAGCTTACACTTTATTAAGAGATTTATCATGTGCTCTGCCAAAGATGTTTACATGGGGAGGAATATAACACTACACCCAGTACCATCACCCATAATTCTACTGTTACTTTTCTTTGCTATTCTTCTATTGAATATTTAACACTCTTCAACAGTTTTAATTTAATTTTATTTATTATGTTGGCGCATGTCAGCTGCCATATGCCATTTGTAGAAGTGTTGGGATTGTATTTGCCACACAAATTAACCAAATCCTAGTTTACAGCTGAAGAAGGTTGAACTTAGATGTTTTTATCTTGGTTCTTATGTTAGGCAGAGTGTCTTCATTTGATTCTTTGAGTTATTTATAATGCAAGATCACTTTTGCAGCTATAATTTGGGAGGCTGTTAATAAACGGTTACTTTAGTATATAGCTCTATGGGATTTTCAGTGTCCTTACGGAGATGGAGATCCACTCTAATTTCTTGCAAATCCACGTTTTACCCCTGGACACAAGTTCTAAAGATTTAAAAGCTGCCCGGAAAGTGTTTTTCTGCACCACTGATCTAGCAGATGAACATGAAGAAGTATGAGCCGAGTATCTACAAAAAAGGGATTCTGGTGCAAAGTTTACATTAAAAGGTGGTCTTATCACCAGAGCGATAAACCTTGTTACCTGGGCTGTTCCATTGTAAAATTCAATTTCTTTAAATAATGACAACTTAAGGTTTCCATGAGGCCGGTATTAGAGCCATTTGGGCAACGCATTTGGCAAGAATCTTCACGGTTATATTATTATTATTATTATAGGTATAATGTTAATGTTTCAAGAGTCTCAGTCGGCTCATTTAGAAAGCTCCCGGGCTATGGTGATCAGGCCGCATTTTGAACTTTATACCACAATCCCATTTTGTAGACGAGTTTGTACGTATTTTTGTAATATCCGACAAAAAAAAAAAATACTTCCCATACGTTCCCAGGACTGCCGCAGTTTCTCATTTGTAGTCTACATTGTGCTGTTTGTTCATTTAAAGGAACCTGAATTCAACAATCCACACATGAAAAGTCTGTAAATGAAATATTCTGTTCTTATGAGAAGACACCTGTACTCTGTGCTAACAATCAATGGATTTTAAATATTTTTCTATGTTCAGTTAATATAAAGTTCCTTCTACACAAATTATTCCTTGTGCCCCCCACCCCACCCCCCGGACACACAATGTGTTTTGCTACTCATATGCCCCACAAGCATAGATATGATGACCTTCGGTTGGATTCAGTATTAAATAGTTTTTAGCCTCCAGCAGCTCTTGTAGAGGTTGAAGTTGCAGATCACATATTAAGCTACATGTGATCTCCGTCCATTAAAGTTTCTAATTTGTTGTTTTTTTTTGCACTCTTTAAAATAATATTAAAAAAAAATAATCAGATGTCATAAGCCAGCATGTTTATTAAGATAAAGCCATGACTTCAGACTAACATTGTTACCCATCCTATATACAATGACGTTCCTGTATTATAACGGCATGGTCCGGTATGGGCTGCACCGTAATGGATCCATACAATCCTGTTAGGGGGCTGTGCGTGAAAACACGCATACGTCATGTCTGTTGAGAAATGTATTTACATGTTGCCTGATTTTGGGATATGTGGGATTCTGGCATGTAGTCTGACCATAAACTGTAATTATTTAATAGTCTGAAATATGTTGTAAATCTGTTTCCATGGGCAGGTCAATTTGCCCCACGAGCGGAGACAAGTATTTGCTTCCCATGTTCTCGGCCACAGATAATCTGATGTTAGAATGATGAAAGCAATGTTTAAATACAATCGCAATTTGTATCAACGCGGTTCCATGCGCCTCGGAGGTTGGGAGCGGACGCGCCTCCGCTGTTATTTCCTACATGCTTTTGTAACTATGATGTCACTTGGACGATTAAACATAGCCATCTGTCTTGTGTCTCCTGAATACTGTTACTTCTGTGTGTGATGTTTTTCAGTACACGCCCTGTCGTAAGAACTTGGGAATAAAATATTCTTTAAGTTCTTAGACCGTTTCACATCTTACTGCATGAGTGGAGGAATCTGACCAGACGTTCAGCTGGTCCAACAATGAACGGGAAGTGAAAAGGTTCTAAGCTGTTCTGTTGTTACCTCGCCATTTGTCCTGTTTTTATATTCTTCGTAATATTCCCTCTTGTGCGTCCTGTGTGTAGGGATTTATCAGAATTGTCACATTAACCCCTTCATTCATTTGCAACATTTGGAGGTACATGTCTGCCCCTGTGTTTTGTATTAAACTATGTCTGTAATTCCCATGTTGCTGACCTGTTGCTAGTCAAATGCGACTGTAATCCCTGCAGAAAGCTTGCTTTCTCCTCTGCTAGGGGGTATTTTTAAAGGGTTCTCTTCATATATATATATATATGTGTGTGTGTATGTAGGTATGTATGCATGTATGTAGGTGCGTGTGTGTTAACGTCTGGTTACTGGCAACCACTGACATCTCCAGTTGTCAAGATGCTCCGGCTGCGCGTCGAGGAAACTGCTGCCAAGAGCAACAAGAGAAGCAGAAATTGTCTAACTCTTGGCCATGCTTTCCTTGCGTTTTTTTGTATACTCTGCTCCTGGGTATATGTTGGTGAAACTGCACCTGGAAGTGTATTCTATCAATCAACATATACAGAGGAAACAGCCAAATGTCTAATCATTTCTACACGGTGGCAAATGAGTCTAGCGGCCTATTGGGTGTGATGGGTCACCTGATGGGTCTTAGTGCATGGCTTGGCAGGGGTTTAGGGGTTTATTTGCCTGGTGCATGCAATAACCCGCTGAGCAAATTCACATAACCAATGTTTTTGTATTTAAGGGGAAAAGGATTGGCTTTCTTCCATGGGGTGCAATAATACGAACACGTTTTGAGACAGACTTACATGAGGTCATTGGTGTTTATATTCATGTTTCTTCTCCCGTCCTATTTGACGTTTGCCTCAGCTGTAGTTCAGTGTGAGAGGAAACCGGCATGGGAGTTGGTACATGGCACGGCTGCCCAACATCTGGGGAACGCATCCCTGCGAATCCTTATACCTCACTTCTTATAATGCAAAGCAGAATTAATTTGCTAACCAATTGCTTGCATCGGTGGAATGACGCAATCACTGTTACGTGAATTTTTGTTTTCACTATAAAATGTATTTTGCTTTAATAAAAATCTATTTTATTTTGTAATGTAATAAGTAACATTGTATTTTCTATCACCTTTATCCTGGTTCTGATAATAGAACAGCCGTATTTAGTTACATTGTTACTTTATTTAGCAGAGGGAGAGTTGTTTCATCTCATTGATGGCACTCTACATAAGGGTCCAACTCAGTGAACTTCTCCTGAAGGAAGAGCTTGGCTGGCCCTGTATAATGTATAGTTATATTAGTGATATTTCTCACGCACAGCATTATGCATGATACAGAACCAGCTCAGTCATCCTCACTGGAAAAGCTTCCCATTGTTGGCCCATAATGAATAGTGAAGCAGGAAACCACAACTCTCCTGAAACCCTCCCTTAAGTGAACAAACCATTTTCTTTGAATGGAAACACTATGCCCCCTCTCCGACGTCGGCACAGAAGACGGGTCCATAAACACAAACGGGATTCTTAAGGGTTATCGCCGAAGGATCGAGCATTATGTCTAAAGCATGCCTAAGCATCCCAAGTGGCCCGTGTTGCAAACAAAATCCCAACCTCCGTCGCTTCCCCGTCCGTCACTCTTTTCAAGGAGCTCAGCATGTTTTGGGAATATGAGTGCATTTCAGCTCCCTTTAAAACTGCTCCCCCTAAAAAAGTGCCCCTCTTTGGCTATTTCAGATGCTGTAAGGTTTGTCGAGGGTTCCTTGTTGACTTCATACGCCGAACCCAGCATCAGGTGCTGGCTGGGACCACCCAAGCAGCCTTTCTCAATGTACATTTGCTGTTATTTTCCATCTTGAATTAACAGCCCCGGGTAGAAAAAAAAACCGCAACACATAAAAAGGTGCACCATTTATATTTAATACCATATACATAAAACATTTGCATGTACCGACAATAAATAAAGATGGCTTTCTCTAACAGTCTGAACAATGATTCACGCATGGCACAAACATCTTTACCCTCGGCTATGAATAAATTTAAGGTATTAACCCCCCCTTGCAGCGAGAGGCCTGCACACATTGAAACGCGGGTAGTCCTGCCGCTGAAGGGGTTCCTTTGCGTAAGACTTACTTTACTACCACGATTACAGTCTGCTTAAAAGAAAAGGCACACAATGAATGGACAAAGCTCTAGCGGATGACTTACTGGACGAAACCAGACTAATGTGATTAAAGGCACTTACAGTGAAACTTTGTGGGCTCCGGTGGAATTCTACTTGGCCAAAAAAAGAAAAAATATTTGTCGAGTGTCATGGGGGGGGGGCTAGCCATATAACAGCTGGAGAATTAAAACATTCCCTGCCTGGAGGTGATAAGATGCAGCCCCCCCGTTGTTCTGTAATGTTGACTTCAAGGTGAGTGACGCAGCCTGGAACTGGTTAAAAGAATGAGGGCATCGCACAGGGTTGGATCAAGTTAGTAGCTCCTCGTGGAGGCCGCGAGCTCGGTTTGATGTTAGATTATTGAAAGGTGCCATTAAACACTCTACTCATAGCAGCACGAGACACAAACCCGGGCAGAATCTGTTTAATCAGGTAAAATTCTCCCCACTCATGATTTTGCAGGGAATGCAAAAACGTTGATTTGTGTTGCTATGCATTAAACCCTCTGAAGAAATAAACACCCAAACTGGCCGATTTTAGGGTTTCTGTGCGGTTAAACCTTTTTAATGGAGCTTCTAGAAACAGCAATCACTATGAATAGGAGATGTTTGTTAACGTGTTGAGGGAAAGGACGCTGATTGTTGAGCAGAAAAAGGACATAACTGCAGCGCAGATTTCAGCACCAGAACAGCAGCAGCGATTTCACAATCATCGGATTTCCCCGAGAGGGCCGCTCCCTGTGTTTGCGACTCATTACCCTCCTTACTTGCCAAGGGGCCGAAAGCCCAGTAACCTGCCCCTCCGACAAATAAGTAGCAGCAAACAGACATTCTGACTCCTCATGTTGTGCATCAGTCACTAAGGATCCGATAGATCTTCATGTACATTCAAGATGACATAAGCCAGTGTGCGCACATCGCCATCCTGTGCAAAAAAGCTCTGCGGCTGTATGGGTTAGTAAGGTTTTCATGATCAGTGCAGGGTTGTGGTCTGCATTGCTATGGAAAGCTAATTGAGTTGCTTAACTGCCTTTTTTTCACGTGCTTTGTTGCTGTAGGATATCCTAAAGATTAGACAGATATTCTTCAGTCTTTGGTATATAAACCCATTTACTGGCCTGCAGATCAAAGCGTCATATAACACTCAGCTGGTTCTTCAGGGTTTAAAGAGTAAAAAGGCAATGTCTTCATACGCATGACACCCTCTGGCTTTGCCCTTTTTCTGTGTCTTACTGGAAGGAAAAGAAAAAGTGCGTATGAATGAGCTGCGAGAGAAAGCTCTCATTCTCAAAGTTTCATTAGTGGCTACTTCACCATTTCAGATGAACTGAAGATCAAGTGGTAGTGAATGTACGTAGCCTTGCACCTACTTATTAAATGCAGCACCTTTCAGAATGGGGAAAGGTCGAAGGCTGCTGGAAACGAGGGGCAGATGCTTACAGCCGTATTTACTAAACCAGAAGTTTCATCTTCCTGGCTGCCCAACGCATATTAAATGGTGGGTGAGCTTCTCCTGCATCAAGGACTGTGTTGGGAACAAAAGTCCTAAAGAATGATTCTCTATGATACGACGACAAAGCAGGGGCAGAGATGATTAAATACATTGGTAGTCTTATGAACTATTTAAATGTTTTATACATGTAACCATAACATGGGAAAACTGGCAAAAGTCTGCGCTCTCATATCTTAACTTTTAGAGTGCGTCTTTCGGTTAGAGAACATCTTGGCTGACAGGCTCTAATCTGACGCAAGTAGCCAAAGATATTCATAGATTACAGAATAAACAAATTGTATATTGATTACCTTGCGAGGAACCTGGTCCATTACCAGCCACTTTTCTGTTACTGTCTGATGATCCTGGCCATTGAGGGGCTCCCTCAGTCGGACTTTAACTTCCAACTTACCCCCTGTAGGCTTCCGGCCATCAAACACCTGAAATAAAAAGTTTTGGTTTTCTAATGGTTCAGACTTTACATACTATCAATATCCCTTGTCACAAAAATAGTAGAAATGCTATGTTTATATATATTTCATTATTATATATAATCTCACAAGGAGCTGGAATGAATGATTACCTCTACAATCTCTCGGATCTCACACTGTGTTTCCAGCTTGTCTAGTTTCAGATTTGCTGTGCCGATCTGCTTATCGCTCCTCAGTAAAAACACCCTGTGATGGAGACAGAAAGATTACTTCAGTGGCCCATCCACCGTGAAGCGAGTGAGTGGGAAAAGAGCAGAACAGAAAGCTAAAGCAACCTTTAATAATAGGGTTGACACATATAGTTTCTAACAAGAGTGTTTAATTTTTGACACTTAAAATTTCTTATTTTTTTTATTGAAAGATTTTTGAGGACAAACAGAAAAAGTAAGAAAAGATAAACAATTCACATTTAATTTGTGAACACAAAAGATCAATAGAAAATGGCATAAAAAGAATAAAAGAAAATATACAGAAAAGGGAGCGCAACCTAAAGCACATAAAAGGCATAAACATTCAGATTCCCAGGTTGCTGCTTAAATAATGACCCATATGTACAAAAAACAGCGCATTCCAAGCGAATATTGGGGATTCTGTCACACTATTTGGCCGCCCACTATGTCAAAGTACCAGTTACGGTGAGTCTCTTTAGGTCGCGCTCCTCTTTTTCTGTATTTAATCCCCACACACAATGCTTACCCTTTGTGGAATATTTCCAGCTTGATGCCCTTTGCCTGTACGACTCGTTTAAAACCTCGATGGTTTCGGTTAATGTTTAGTTTAAACGATTGCTCGTATTCTGACAAAATGGAAAATGATGTTATCACAGAATGTCTACATACAAAAAAAAGCACATTAATACAGTTAAAAAGGGCAAAAAATGCATCCCATTAACAGTGGGTTTGTGTGGCCCTAGTCATATAAACTAATTTGAACTTTAACCAATGTATGGGCTGCTTCACATACCTGGGGAATTGGTGTTCTTAATAACCGAGGTTTTATTTTTCTGAGGCTGCTCCTGAAAACCCAAATAAAAAGGACATTTTATTACCAAAAACTGGACAATGGCGGCCGCCTCAGCTCAATGAGAAAAATAATCTATAATGCACAACAGAGCAGGATACTCCAAAACACCAACAGATCAACATCAAGGCCCTAATCTAAAAATAATCTTACCGTACTTGGATATGGGAATTCAAACTTCACAAATGCATCTAAATCATTCGGCGCTACCCCTGCGGGGAGACGGAAAACAAAATAAACAGGAGGGTTAAAGTGCGGAGAGAGGAGACATGCCGGCATATTCCTGAATACAGACTAAACATCGCAGGGAGACTCACCTGACGGCGCTGGCAGGTTAATGCCTCGGACAATCATGAGTAACATTTCTGTACTGCTGAGCTCCGGGAAAATTCTAGAATAAAAAAAAAATAGAAATGCTAACGAGGCACAGATCGTCTCAAGCTAAGTGTGCTCTCCAGCGGTCACTGAACTACAGCTCCCATAATTCAATAGGAGACAGATGGCAAAAGCTGCTATTAAAATACAGCTGGAAAGCCAGGTTCTCTTCTTCCGACCTAGATATTGCCTATATATTACATATATAAAATAATTTGCTATTATTGGACTTTAAAGTCCAATGTACCATTCCAAGCAACCAATCCCTTACATACAAAGTTAGTTTGTTGCAACACGGTCACTTCTATAGGGTTTATTTCACTTCTGTAATGTAACCCTTCCCATATGGGCAACACATGCATTATCATCCCCAAGGACAAACTGGGGTACAAAAAGGCTCTTGCATTAAATACCAATAAAATGTATTCAGCTAAGCCACGCATACCATACCAATGCCTTATCTAGGTTTGCAAGAACTAAAAAAGAAGGTCTGCTACCTGACAATCTTCAGGGTTTTGTCCTCAAAGTGGTATGGAGGAGGCTCAAGGCCCTGAGCTTGGGACAGCTGCAGAATTTCACTATTCTTTTTGCAGTCCTCGGCCATCTTCTCAAACCTGCAGAAAAAAGAATTCTTGGGTGTAGAGATGCCTATGGCAGAGAATGACCGATCTTTTAAGCATCAACTACAACGGGATTTAAGAGTTTGCCTTTCTACTAAAAAGGGTATGTTTTTGAGGGGGGCTTGTCCACATTATTTGAGAATAAAAAGAGTAAAAGGAAAGGACTTACCGTGTGGTTTCAGCAACATTGCCCATTTGTGTAAACTGTTTGGAGTAACGCATGCATTTCTAAAAAATAATAAAGAAAAATTTGCAAACACAGCCATTAAACAGCAAATGAAACATTCATATTTACATAATTTGGACTTAAAATGTAGTATTTTTTGTCAAAAAAAAAATCATGGTACATGGAGGCCGGTTAACGAGCTGTAGGGTGATGATGCTACTTGCTCCATACCTCGGTTTGCTCCTGAAGCATTTTCAGTAGATGAGCGTAGACTTCGTCTGTATTCTGAGGCGGTCGGGTGTCTTCAGCTTCAATTACAACAAAATCATTGTCCTCATCCATTGGAAGAGAGGGTATCTGGGATGTCAAATCACAAATTGGTAATGTGACATTTCATAAGATCTCAGAGGTACATTGATGGGACTATATGGATTAACATGAGTTGATCTGACAGGGGTACGTACTGTTACTTTGTTAACAATGTTTCATCCTGACCTTAGAAATGTCTACTAGTTTCCCACTTTTGACTTGGTCAATGTAGGCTTGCAGGGTATGGGACACTCTCATGTGCTGCTTGGCCTTCTCCAGGTCATTCTGCTGCTTGGCCTGCAGAGCCGCTTTCCTGTACAGCATCTTCCGGTTCTCCAGGAACTCCAGCTGATCCCGTGCTGGGAGAAAATCTCTATTAGTGGGGATTTACCTCGGGGAAAGGGGTTGCACCGATGTTTGGATTTTCCAATACCTTCAGAAGACAGCAATTCCGTGGACTCCACTCCTTCTGTACTTGTGGGTGATTTGCCATGAAGGGAGGTCTCGTCATTGTATGGTATGCTTGGCACCGGTAGTGGTTTTACAAGCTGGGTGGGTTTTTGATGAACGGGCGGCTTTTCCGTATGCTGGTCCTAGAGGAAACAAGATTTATCACTGCCAGACTGGAGACTCTACATTAAACCCTTAAGGCACATCTTATATGCAAAACAAAAAATATCACTTCCATAAAATCAATTTCATTTTTGTGTTACATAAAACCATCTCAGATTACCTATATATGTGGCGTGGGTTAAAAAAACCTAAAGATATCAAAATAACCACACACTATTTAGTTGAAGACCAAAAATGTATCTAAAAAAAATGAATCGACAGAAATACTTTGGGTGAAGCCAGACAAAAATATTTACTAACCTCGTCCTCCACCTCTGCTTCTTCGGTATTTGCCAGTTTTTGGGCTGCTTCTAGTACTTTCTCCATGCTCCCTTCCCCCTCTGTGTTCTCCATGCCAGGAAGCGGTGGGAAACCTGTAATTAATTAATTAAGTAATGATTACCTGCATCAGTCTACTAAAGAGGAGATCCTGAGAAATTTAAGGTTTAAAAAAGAAACAAACGTACCAGGAGGAACTGGAAGCTCAGCCAGATTCACCTGTCTCCCTGCCTTGTGAGCACGGATCGTATCTTGATATTGCTAAACAGACAGATAATATCCATAAACATAGGAAACAGGAAAAACCATAGAAACAACATGGAAACCAATTGCACTTTTGGCTTCTTTGCTTTGGTAAGTAAAGCATCCATCAACCAAAGGGACCAACAGAACACCAACATACTAATTGAACCATTAATTGTTTTACTAAGATGATAGAACCACATCTTTAAAGTTAACCTCAGGTTCATAAAGTAACATTTTTTTTCTTCAGGCCAGTCTTAATCTAAAGCATCAGAACCTATAACTTACAATAAAGCAACAGCCCCCACTACCCCCAAACATTTCTTTTTCAATTAAATCTCTGTTACGTTCACCCCTTAAGCTGAAGTCTTGTATTATCTAGTATACATAATTATTGCTATAAAATGTCTTTTATTGACAGATTTTCAAGTACATGAATACAGGTTGCAGTGAAACGTTGAGGCTTTATGGATAGACTCCACAATTAACCCTCTTATCCCCCCTGCCCCCTCTCTAATGCCGGCACGTTTGCATTTCACCTGTCCGTGTTTCCTCTACACACCTTGGCGATTCTCTCGTGCATCCTGGCCTTCCGCTCATCGCTGTTAGCCTTCGCCTGTTGTGCTGCAGATTTGTACTTCTCCATCCTCTGCTGCAGCGCTTGTAACAGGGACATAGCCGAAGTTCCTGCAGAGCACAAAACAAGCTACTTAAGATACATTTTTAATACTTGCGGGGTGAATTCTTTGCGCTGCCTTGAATTTAAAGGGGCTGTCCCACCTACTCGCCTGAATTTAACATGTCTGGCATACGTTACGATAAAAGAAGGGTCATTTTGAAATCGTATTCTTCGATGCTTCTTACCTTGATTGCTGGTAGGGCTTTGATCAGTTGGCACGGGTTCTGTCTGCACTGGGGGCTTCACTTCCGTCACCTTTATATCATATTCTGGGGGAAAAGTCAATTGGAATTAAACTCATGGTGTTCCTTAAAGAACAAACAATGCTTTTTGTAGTAACACTAACCCTCAGGAGATGGCGGCATGTTGCTAAGATCCACAGGCTGGCCACTCTCCAAAGCTTCCACCACATTGCTAAATTTCTGCCACACACAAAAAAAGGGAAATTAATAATATTCAAATATGCAAACTGTAAAGTGCTTGGTTGACTTAATGATCCTGTTTAAATGCAGACACACATATAGGAAGCTTTAACACAGTAAAAATATATATAATAAAATATATACAACTCTGAACTCAACAATCACTATACGCTACTATAATATACAATATAAAAGCATACAATTGGATCTGAGTTGGAAATCTGAATCAAGTACAGGCTATATTGGTAAATTTACTTAAATTGTAAGGGAACTAATTGAATAGGAATTTTCTGTTAGATAGATGCCACTGGGAGATGCCAATTATTTCTGCAATTTAATGGTATTAATTTGTACAATTGAACTGTCCATATGTGCATTACTTGGACTGATAGCACCTGATAGTAATGGGGACCACTTAATAGACCTAAATGAGTTACTTCTAATTTTAGAAGACATCCTATTTACCTCCACAGATCAAGGAAGTATGAGTGGTGAATGTGATCGCTCTGGAGAGCGAGCATACTGTGCCTTGGAATACTTTTTCTTGGTGTTACTGAATGCCTTGATATCAAGGCCCTTCGGCAAGATTCTCTGAGAGAAGGTAGAGATTGTTGATCACTTCCTAAGCTCCTTTCATCGCATGACGTGCCACACAACTCAACTGTCATTAACGCTATGTTTTTCCGTGACATGCCTGGCATATCAACTGTCACAAAGGAGTTAAACATGATCACCATGAAATTGCACAAACCCCTCCTGTGATTTCCCCTCTTACCTTGCTAATTTTCATGTACTCCTTTGCCTTCTCCACATTTCCACTCTGTTTGGCTCTCAGTGCTGCCAGCTTGTACTCTCTCTGCCTCGTGAGCAACAGAGTCTTTGAGTCTACAAAATGAATGAATCCTATCATAAACATACACTACATAAACCATGTTATGATTTATTCAACGAAAATAAAGCCAAAATGGAGAAGCCATGTGTAAAAAACTTTGTACACTTTAAGATTCAATAGCCTTCATATAAGGTTAGGGAGCAATATATATTTAGAATTACATTGGTTCTTTTTTTCCTTACATGTAGAATTTTCACGGTATATATTATATACCCTCAGTCTTTAAAACTAATCTTTTTAGCATTATACCCATGTGCCTCTTTTTTTGTTGGACAAAAGTTGCTTTTAATATACCCAGTGGAAATCATTGTGAGTCTCCTCTGTGTCAGACTGAACCACAGATGTAATACTGCCTGTCTGTGTACCTCCTGAGGATCCCTGATCAGCCATAGCTTCTGTGCCATCTGCGGGAGAGGGGCTCGTGTCCTCTGACTGCTTTTCCTCTGGACTAGTGACCGAAGGCACAGGACTTGCTTCAGGTTTTCCAGTAGCTACCGGGGGAGGCATCTCTGCTTCATTCACAGCCCTTCCTTGCCTGGCAGAATTTAGCATAGACTCCAGTGTCTGCAAGAGAAGCAAATGTTGACTATAAACTTTCTAAGTATGAGGAATGAGGAAAAAGTTTTTAAACTAAAAAAATATACATGGGCTTTGAAATGAAATCTGAATATCTTGTAACGACATGTAACGATAAATACCGGGATGTTGGACTGACCTTCAGGCCCCGTTCATAACGTCTGGCTTTGGTGTTCTCCTTGGCTTGCTTGGCATTGCTTATTGCCGTTTTGTAGTTATTGATCCTCTCCTCTAAGGTTTGCAGCAGCCCCTCACCACTGGTCTGGAATCAGAAGCGGATAAATATTTGTTCCAAAGTACATTGGAAATTAGTAGTTTTTTTTTTATAAAGCAAAACCTTGCAATTTATCTGAACTGGACATGTATTTAATTTCCGTGCTCCAAACTCCCGCAGCCTGTAAAAAGTAATCACAAACCCTCAGATCTGCTAGAAAGTGAGATTATTTTCTCTAAGTTTGTAAATATATTCAAAGTTCAGAGTTATAAGCAAAGCATCACCATCTTAATCATAACCGATCCTGACCTTTTTGTCTTTTCAAATACCCGGCTGCATCTGACGCGTACTTTGTCTCAGTAACCAAGGCTTCTATATAATGTGTGTGTATATAATGTGAAAACAGTATTTGGCATTTGTCATATCAAACCCATATGTATTCTGTCCAGGAAATATCAAAGACTATATTTTGATGTACACAAAACCAAGTTTGATGGAACTTCCCCTTTACCATAAATTACAATGCAAAACAACAAGAAAGGACAATGAGAGTATACTGGCAGACCACATACGGTGTGTCATGTAAATGCCGGGAATACCTTCACCCCGGGCGACTCTAATAACACGAGTAATACAGGCAGCCACAAAGCTCTTTACGAGACAAGTCCTCAACCTAGAACACGGCTGGAGGACTCTGTGAAGAATTTGAGAACCAGACTTCATTTTTTAAAGAGTCCTGGAAGGCACGAATCCATTAAGAGTAATATAAAGCGGCAGAAAACATTTGATACTATCAGAAAAAGCAGACATTATATGCGTCCAGTCCTGACCTAGAGACTTATCAACACTACGCACTTCTGCATCTATTCAGCAAGCCCCACAATGCAAAAACAACACATAATCCACTTATTAAACCATGAATCGGAAACATTTCCTACTTAATGGACTTAAATACACCCTCTCTCTGCGATAAACCCGGTCACACCAGTAATACGCCGCCCAAGGCTGCGGCTGATGTATGAAGATGGCGATGAAGGTACCTTGTCAATCTCATACATGATCTATCGCTCCAACAACGGCCACACAGTCCGGCAGATCCTATCTTCAGCTTAACTTCAAGAAAAATACCACAATGGTTGGATCCTTTGCGAATCTCAAGGGCAATATCCAGCAACGACAGCGGATACATCTATCTATATATATATATATATCTTATTCCGAGTTCAGTTAAGTTTTCATAGCTGTTTCGTCTTCAGTTAGACTGGAGAAAACTTTCAGAAAAAAAGGTGACTTTAATGGAAAGAAACCGCTGTAAAAGCTGAACCTGGGAGGGGGGCCGGCGGGAGAACAGAGCGCCCTGTGTTCGGCTCATGGGTGTGTTCCCGAGTTAGCATTACATCTACTGAACCTGCGGATCTTGCAGCGATGTTTCCCTTCGCATATTTGAAAGTAAATCTGACGTTTTAAATAAGCCACTGACTTCTAAAGGATTCTCCAACATGATGCTTATGTTCCTTCTCATCGTTAAGAACTTCAGGGCCAGAGTGATCTGCTTTCCGCTTGTTACGAGTTTTAACCAGACCCCCACGACGGCGATCTCAGGAGGTTACAAGACTCATCGAATTAAGATACTTCATATAGAAACAGTGTTTTGTATTTTAAAACCTACCTTTTACAAAAATGTGTAAAATCTGTGTGTAAGCGTCACGTGTGTAAAAGTGAAAAAGAGAATATAAATGCTGGGATTGCCACATTAGTTGATCTATGCCCTCTGCGTATCAGACATTAAGTAGTTCTGGTTCTAATAATGTAAAAAAATGCTATTATGTAGCCAGGCTAGTTCCACCACCTGCTGGGCAAACAGGTAAAATGCCCAGTGGGAGAGGCAGGAGATACGAGTTCCAAACTTAATCACAAAAAAAGAGAGACATAAAAGCAAGACTTTCCACATGACAAAGTAATGTGTCAGATCGGATTAAGTACAAATAGCATGATTGTAGCATGATTGTAGCATGATTGTAGCATGACTGTAGCATGATTAGGAAAGATTCCCGCAAAGCAGACACTCAGCAGTTTGGGAATGTAAAAACTTTTGCCAACCTTTAAAGAGGGTTTGCAAAATATTCACACTGTACGCATCATTAAACCACATTTCACTTATTTCTTCCAGCTATTTAATTAAAGCTGTAGGGATCTCTAGCAAGTAGCCATAGAGGTATCGTGCAAACAACTCCGATTACGCTACGCCTATGGGTTGCCAAGCATCACGAGAATTGTTGATTGAAAAGATAAAGTCTGTTCCAAGTTCCGGTATCTAAATCAAAAACGCAATAAACATATCTGGCAGATTAACATGCGCTGGTCTGTCACGCTTCCTCCCGCTGTGTGTTTCTGAGAAGGCTACGGACAGAATACGTCTTCTGGGCTGCATCACATGTTTTGATTTCCCTTACACAGTCCATGGAAATTGCTGATTAGACATTAAACGTTTATACAACATATTTGACAGCATATTGCTTCTATGTCCAATCTGGCATTTAAAGGGTTAATACCATATCAGACAGCACCAGCCATTCAAACCTTACCTGTGATAATTGCTTTTTGTCCACTTCTGGGGATGAAGTCTCCTTCCCTAGCTCAGCAGGTTCTTCCAGATCAGGTGAAGATAGCCCTGAAGCCAGAGAGTCAGGATGTGGCCGCTCCACCTCCATTTCTTCTTCTCCCACCACTTCCTGTAGCTCAGCCTGTGGGGAGAACCGCGAGATACGGAAAACTCACAACAACAACTTAAACACGTCACGAACATTTCAGTTATATTATTATACACACATATTAAGCTGTGCTACATGCAGCGCTGCCCTCGGGGCTTGTGAGGCCCTGGGTCAAGAAGGATCGATGTGGATCCTTTACCTTCAGGAATTGGCAAGTAGGGTTCCTGCACTCCCTGATACTTGTGGTTTCTGCAGGTCTGACAAAAGTGAGTGCTGGACATGACATCATATCTGAACACTTTACTGAGACCTGGACAGACCCCAAGTGTGAGAGAGAAAGCGAGAAGGCAGCGGCACTGCTGAGCGTGAGGCCAGGACGCAGTTCAATGCTTTGATAGACCTGACCAACACTTTCTTCTTCGGGTTTTCTAGCCTTAAGTCACCATACAGACCACAGGAGGAGAAGTGTTACAAGATTCTTCAAGTGCCAATTAACATTTCCCAATCTGTCTTTACCCTACATAACTCTAAAAGGTTAATGAAGCCAACTGTATTTACCAGTAAATCCTCATCTTTTTCCAAGTCCTCATCTTCATCATCTTCACCATCCGAGTCCCTCATGCATTCTTGAGCCAACTTCTCTATGTGATCCATCGGGAGAGGAGCTGTTGGATGCAGACAAATTAGCTATGCTAAACTCCATCATCGTAACAGTCGCCCTTTAAAGGTTCTCCTTCTTGACAATCACTCACCTTTCCCTTTGGGCTTTGCCTTTGGCGTTGGCTTTGCCCCAGTCAGGGCTGCAAGTTCAGCTTCCAGATCCCCATCATCTGGGTCATCTGGAATTCCTAGCATCATCTCTTCAGGGTTAAACTCCATAAACAGTCCCATCTGGAACCAAGAGAAGCACATTCTGTCATTGCTAAAAAGGTAAAATGTAAGTGAATAACCTGACCTGGATTCCACAGCTTGTGTCCCAAACCCTGACTATGTGCAAATAACATAATATATTATTGAAGAGACGTTCTCGTAAGTTGGAATGCACACGTTAGTTTTATTCACGTGGCCATCACCTGTCATATGCAGATAACGGCAACACAAACAAGGACACAATAGCAAGAAACGAAATGAGTAAACAGCATTTAGTTAGAGATGTAACAATGTGGCATAGAGCAGGCTACAGGGGACATTCACGGCTTAGATTGTCAACTTAAGTCTTAATAGCTCCTGGCGTCTTTTACCATATTGTGACATCATATGTGACCACCATTAAACAGGTTAATTTCAGTATAATACTTACTATTTGTAAATTATGTTGCATTATATTTTATGATGATCTAAAATTTTATTCTACCAGAAAAACTACAAAGGAAGAAGCCATCAATGTTTTTTTCTCTATATATCCGGGGTTGCTAACAGGTATCCCATAAATGCTGAGCGGCATCTCCTGCCATCCATGTATACGCTGCTTGACAATCATGGAGTTTTGGGTCAACAACAGTGAGAAAGCTATATACTTTTTTTTACCTCCTTTGCCGCTGCAGCTCCTCTGCCCTTGACCTGGGCATTTTTTTTCCCGGCTCTTCTCCCCAACATTGCGGCTCATGGACGCCAACCGAGACTTTTGAATATCTCTAAACTCCTAAAACGAAGGGAGAAATGCAGGTCGGAAATAAGATTGCGTAAGATATCTTGACAGCATAAAAACTTTGAATTTCTGAAAGGTGCGTTGCCCGATTAGCTGCTTTGTGGGGAAATCTGTTCCCTATCCCGGAATACTGAAAGCCTATAGTCTACAGCCGTCTATAAGACCCAGTGAGGTTAGTTGTAAATAGCGGTATACTTGGATCTGCCCCGGAATATGTCTAACGGGGTGCGAGATCTCAATCTGCCAAAACCGGCTTCTCTACAGAATCTGTCCCATAAACAGAAAAAAAACAACTATTACAATCCGTGTTACCTGTTTACACCTGGGATACAAGCGATTACCATTATATATGTAGAGTATAGCTAAACGCAGGTAACGATGTCATTGTGACAGTGTGTATTTTTTTCATAAAGCAGGGAATATTGAAAGTAATATTTCCTGTTAAGAATCATACATCAGATATAAGGCCATTTTTACATGTTTCTGGCAACATAAGGAATGTTCTGATTCCGCAGTATGCAGTCGCTCACAGTACGGTGCAATCAGCTTTTGGTTTGCTGTCATATAACACGGAAAATATTTATCTGCCTGATGTATCTGAATATTTACAAAATATTAGTATATCACCCAAAAAAGGCAGGAAATCGGCATCCGGCGTTACTTACCGGTCCGGGATTCCGTGTATCAGTCCGAGCTGGCGATTGTTCTGTACCGGGATACCGGAGGGAGAGCAGCACCAAGAGGTCTCCGATAACACGGGTGACTCTCTACAGGAGGGTGTTGTGTGAGGGCGCCCTATACTGGAAACGTATTTTGTGACAAGACCTTCTATACTGGGAGGTGTTATTGTGAGGGGATCTTCTATACTAGGAGGTGTTACTGTCAGGGGACCTTCTATACTGGGAGGTGTTGCTCTGGGGGGGATCTTAATACTGGGAGGTGTTACTGTAGGGGATCTTCTATACTGGGAGGTGTTACTGTCAGGGGATCTGTATACTGGGAGGTGTTACTGTGAGGCGATCTGTATACTGGAAGGGGACTGGGAGGGGACCGGGAGGTATGGGTGTCTGTACTAGAATGTGTCAGGGGTCGCGGGTTCTGACTGACAGACAAGGTAATAAGGCAGAGCGGTCTGGGGGTCGTACCAAGAAGGGGGCAGATGTCAGCACCTGTCACAGACCCCTTGGGTACTTTCTACTTGAGCTGGAATGGAAAGAGCAGAGGGGGGTCAGGTGGGGTCGGGGAGAGGCTCAGTACCGGAGGGTGCCGGGGAGGGGGGCCCGGTGAGGGGCGGGGTACCTGCCTTGTCAGTGGGTGCTTGCGGAGAGCTCCCGGAAGCGTAGAACGGCTGACAGAAAGCACGTGATGGTACGTCATGCACATGCGTGAGTCATGAGTCATGTGACCAGTTGGCTCCGGTGTCCCTGTCACCATAGAGCGGTTGGAATGCTTATGCGCCTCAGACTACAATCCCCATCATCTCAAACCTCTCCGGACTGGCTGAGGATGATGGGATCAGCAGCGGTGACACCCTTAGCACGTGACAGTGGCGGCAGTGGGGTGGGGGTGACAGCCTGTCGGCGGCAGAGCCCGTGTAACGTGTTCCCGGGCGCGTTATATGATGCGCGGCCATGCAGTTCTGTTGGCGTTATATTTACTTCAGTTGTACACCTGGATGGAACATACCTCCCAAGTGCCCCTCAGAAGTAAGGACAGTCCCTTTGACCCACTTTTCCAAGGCGCTCAGAGTGTTCTGCTGCCATAGAAGCCACAGTATTGTGTACAGCAAGTGACAGCAAGAATGCATTCAAAGTAAACTGAGTGAATGAAAGTCTTCTTGGTCTAAAAGCCTTCCCATGAGCTCAGTGTGGTGTTTGAGCATGAAACGCCATTATAATTACACGACTGGCAACAATGGCGACTTGGTTTACTTGAATAATACCCATTATACACCGCTACGGAATTTAATGGCGCTATATAAAAAACAATAATAACAACACGTAACAAAGCAAGCTTCCGCATCGTGCTAAACTCTGTCACCGCAGTCTATGCAGCGGGGCTCCCCATTTATAACACAATGCGGCTATTAAAAGTTTTAATTTAGTCGCCATTAATGGCTTTTTTTGGACAGGATACAGAAGTGACACAAAGTGTTGGAAAATGAAAACATTAAGTAAATAGTTTATTTTTCAGTGCCACGGTATCATGCGCCAACTTGATCAAAGCTGTAAACTACACATCCGTTTCTAATAGACTAGTCTGTTTATAGCACTTTTATGTGTGTACAAAAGTACCCTAAACACAGAGTGTTACATCAGCGGGGTAAATATACTCCATGGAAATTAAGAGTTAAAAAAGAAAATATCTGAAACAGACATTTATAGAGAAAGAAAAGTTTGAGACAAACAAAAACACACATACGAGGACTAAACAAAACCTGCCAGCTCCACAAACGTTTATGAAATCGTTTAGTCTTGCATCAGAACTCCTTGGTCAATGGCAAAAATGTGATGTCATCAAGTACAGTTTTGCCCGAAATTGTTTGCTATGTTGATGCTATGCTTTTAGTGGAACTTTCCCTTTAACGCAGATGCTCGCCACATAGGCACGTTACAAATAACAGAGCATTACAAATATTTGCCATCTCCGTTAGGCTCAGCAATCCAATGAATGTGTTTTGCTGATTAAGATCCACAAAAGGACGATATTCTGAAAAGAAACCGGGAAGAGTAACAATGTCGCAGGTCAGTTACTGAGGTTTATTTCCAACAGTCCGTGCTTAACCCAGCAAGGATGGATCATGTTAGTGTGCTGAGTGTGCACTCGTCTACAGAAGTCCTGCAAGGCATTTTATTTGAGATAAAAATACAAGTCTACACAAAGAGATGAAATTGTTGGGAGCCTTTATGTAAACATTAAAATACATTTTGGGTTTCTTCCCCCAAATAAACCTGATACATTAAAATATACAGAAAAACTTTATTATAAATTAATTAAAAGTCCATATGAACAGAACCATTATATACACGATCTGCAGCAAGTTGTGGATGCAAAGGTCCTTGAACATGATTTCTGCACATTATTCATCCTTCAAAGCATACATGATGTCGTCCTGACTAACGTTTATCCGCACTCTCATATGCAAGTCGTTCCTGCTGGACTCCACCAGGAGAAGACGGGAGGCTCCGAGCCTCAGGCACACCGCCATGGTCTCAGACATGGAAGGAGGCTGCATACCCTCGATCCTGCACAATGCCACATGCTGCTGGAACACCTGAACACACAACCAACATACTTCAATCACATGATTTCATCATACATGACACATCCCTGTGAAATCTCACCAGTGTTTCAGGTGGCCAACCCTATAAGTGGGTTGGATGGGAGGCAGGTCCATCTGCCTTAATTGAATAGCCACTTTTCGACTCCAGGAGACAATGGGAGCTAAGAGGTCTTCCTAACTGGGGTCATGCTCCAACCCTCCATGGCATAAAGTGGGGCTGAAGGATTGAAGTTGTCAAATTCTATGTTTCTATGAAAGATGAGACTATCCCACAAGGACAGGACTGTTTGATGTATGCACTACCTAGGCTTTTTAGAGTGAAAATACAGAATACTCATGAAACCCATTATAAAAACTTTTAGGGAACCACATGATGCCAGACAAGGAGGAAGATACGGAGTCCAGGTTACTGTTTAATGGAAGGTGGCGATTACTTCCATGGGTTTCAATTTAAACGTTTTAATTACATTCACAGGGACTAATTTATTTTTATGATGGTCAGGATGTTTGCATGCGCTACTTCTGCCCAAACGCCGACCAGACATTTTTAAACTCGTCTCTGTATAGGCTCATTCATTCATTAACACCAACATCTAAAATAAGACCAACAATAAAAGTGTACCTTTTGAAGAGTGGCCTCCTCAAGTCCAGACCTCCGGAACTCTGCAATCACAGCTCTTAGAAACGTCTGCTCCATCACAGATGCATTCCTGCACAAGCATTTTAAGAAAAAAAAATACTTTATAAGGAAATATGAAAGGGATCTCCAATTTTATGACATTTACAGTTTAAATATTGTGCACAAAAGGGCTGGAATGATTGTATACACGACACAAGTCTATCTCATTCTCAAGACAGGTAAATAAAGCATGGGAGAGCCGTTACAGCCAGAGTCAGGGCAGGGATTATCTGTTCACAGAGTGCCTTTCCCCACACCGCATGCCTGTACGGACACATACATTTGTCAGCGGCACGTTTTAGTATTTGAGAGACAGCTCAGTCACTACCTACTTGATTGCTATAACATAGGGTGAGGAAAACATCTCCTCCAGGGCCTCTATCACATGGGGCATCTTCACCAAGGAGGAATCGTCCTTTTTGCAAGAAAATTCACAGATTTCTGTGGCTCTGCGGCAAATGTCCAGGCAGCGGCGTGCATCACCAGATAAAGCAGCCACCTAAACAGAAGACGGTACGAAGGTAAAGAAAATGTGGCGTTGTGTGGGTTTTACTGTAATAACTGCCACCCACCTTTCTGGAGACCAGTTGGATAGCATCATCATCGAACGCCTTGACGTGATTCAGCCGAGATGTGATAATCTGCTGCAGCTGTTTGTGTGTGTATGGCTGGAAGGACATTCTTGTCAAGCCCTAAACATAGAAAAATTTAAAACTTGACCTGTTGTACTGGGAGTATTAGACAACAGCCTAAAAGTACATTGTACTGCAAACAACGAGAATAGAGTTATGTATATAGAGACCACCACCTGTAAAAACAACTGAATGTCCCTTGATGGCTGGACCAGTACAACGAAAGCTTTGGTGATAACAACCACTATTCTCAAAGGATCATAGCCAATAGCTCTTACCAGCCTGCTGGCCACACGGTTCATCATTATTCTCTCTGGAAGATCCATGGTGTTGGCGATCGCAAGAACAATCAACTTGGCGTGTTTCCGTGTTGGCCAGTCAAATAAACTGTACATGACGTTCTGCTTTCTGGTCCATAACAGGTCCAACTAAGAGAACACAACTGTAGATCAGACATGACAGCAAGTACACTTAAGGTCCCTAAATAAATCTAATAAAAAGGGTGGTTAGAGAGAAATTGTACACCAAGCTATCTGCTGCAAGGACAAAGAGCATCAAAAATATAATGTTAGTAGTGTGTTATGTGTAGAAATTAAAATGACTGAGATTTAAATCAACCTCTCGTAATAGTTTGTGGCCTACCACTGTTCCCAAGCTCAACCAGTCGACAAAGCTTTAAAGTATAGTCACTGTTTGTGATAAATTCACAGATGTCCAGCATGTGGAAAACCTCTGGTGCTTGAAAAACACAAATAAAAGGTCTCTACATGCATGCTTACAAAAAATGCTTTCATTCCTTATAAAAACTTTTACATAACTTGTTTATTTTAGTTATAAATTACATTTTAATCTTTTCTGTCTCCAGGATTACCTTTTAGAACTTCCTGAAATAAATACCCTAAGTACTTGCACAGGGAACTCGTTTCACTTGTAAAGATGTTGCTTCACCATCAGCCCCACCAAAAGCACAACTGGCTAGGCATCGCAGAAGGTCATTTAAAGCTTTGGTTAGGTGTTGATAGGTATGGGTGGATAGGTATTGAGCTGGGAATGTGAGCAACCACAATTCTCAAAACGCATAAAGCATCACTTTTCCAAAACTCCTCTCACCTCATCTACCAGAAGTACCGTCGTCTCTCTTTTGGAGGCTGGAGTGCTGAACCGCTTCTCGAGCAGAGCAGCAGCGTGGTCCGCTGTGGCCTTCTGTCCTGTGAGGAGCTGAAAGGAATCACAGACGCGATAACATTAAATGAGCTGCGACATAAGCTGACGAGTTGAGCTTGTTAAACGTGAAAAGTCTGCATTACACCTTTACACTTTCTCCTCACTATAAGCTTTTTGAGTAATTTAGTATCACTTGGCTTCAGCTTTTTTGATAAACGTCACCTTCAGGATCTGCACGTATGCCTGGTGAGGATCCGTTAGTTTCATGCCGTTAATTTCAATATATTGGAAAGGTGGCAGCACGTCCTCCTCCTCTACAGCTTGCTGCAGGCAGCGGATTACCTCGTGCACGGTCGCAGTCTTCCCCGTACCTGGAACACCAGATATATACATGCACCTGCACGGAGAGGTACATATATCCTGATTAGTGAGAGACCCAGCGTGTAAAGAACACCAGGGGTAAAATCAGCTAAAGGGGCAGTTCCAATTACACAATTCCTTCCAAAATTATATCAGAAGCACTCCATTCATCACTGCAGCAGTGAGATGCCCTATAACTTAGTTCAGCTCTTTTAGTTACAGGTTACTTTTAGGTCAGGTTACTACTTCCTTACAAGGCGTATTTAACGTTGTGGTTGCAGAACCACCTTACCAGATTGCCAGGCACTACGTCAAAGGAAAACTCTCTCAAATCTTTTGATCATTTTTTTTTTGTAACACAACAACCTTGAAGAAGAGTTTACCCTACACTCACCCTCCAGTGCCATCCAGAAGCTTGCTTTCCACAAAATTATACACATCCTGGTACTCCTGCTCCCTGCAGGGCAACGATTCAGGCACAGCAGAGACATGCAGCCTGCACAGAGATAAGGGATTACCAGACATTAGTCAACATAACAATAGCCCCTTTTTACAGAAGTAAAGAATATTTACCGCCTGTACTCTGCTGCACATTTATAATGCCCCATTTAGATTTGTGTGCCCTGTTAGCCCGCTTTTCTTTTTCACTGTGTTTCTATTCTTCATAAACGTTTGCAGCTTTAAAGAAATCTCACAAGATTAATTATGCAAGGTCTACTTGGTTCATTTTACTATAGAGTACCTACTCAGGTTTGGCGGAAATATTTCCACTCTAACAACTCATTACCCATTATTTAATGATTAAACCCCTAGAGACACAGACCAAAAGGTCTGTCATCATTTCCAGTCAATTTACACTTATATAGTAAAACTGTTTGATGAGGGAGCCATGATGATGTCCTCAAACTCCCCAACATTAAATACCATAGACACACAGTATGTTGATGAAAAGGGTCTATGAGAACCAGTTAAGACTATAATAATTCATTATAGACATGCTCATGCTCATTTTCTCACCTAATCCTGGCCTCCTCCAATACATTGCCAGGTGTTCGGACAGGCTGGTTCCTCTCTGGAATTCTTGGGGTTGCAGCACGGGGTGTCCTTGACACTGGCTGATTGTGAAAGCACAAAATTTGTTTAAAATAAAATACAAAATACTTTTTTGTGATGGTGTTAGAAGGTATTACTTCATAGTGAAGGTGCTGTATATCTTGGGATATCTTTTACAAGACCATACCAGACTGTAATATGGTAATTACAGAGCATTCATTTAAAATAATGCATCTTAGTGCAGCTGATGCAGCAACAGCGGCAAATCATGACCATGCCTAGAGCACACAGGTGAGTGTTGCAGAAATGCTCATGAAGTGAGAATTTTATTATTGTCGTTAGCTGATACTTTTTATTGGGCCAACATAGAGAAAGCAGTAAAGTTACTTAAGCTCAGGACCTTCTTCAGATGAAAGAAAGAACTGAAAAACGTAACATTACTTCTTTTTCCAGGTTGGCTCAATAAGATCAGCTTCAACTTAAAACTCACAGTTTTGCTTGGAGTTCTTGATGATGATTTTCTGGATGAAGTTGGAGTTCTGGGCGTTGTACTTTTCTTCCTGGCTCTCTTTGGAGAAGTCACCTCTTCCTCTATCTCCTCATCACTGCTAACAAACACATGGTTCTCCTTGGCAGGGACAAAGTCCTTATCGTCATCCTCAACATCTTCATCACTCTCTGCTAAACTCCTAAACACATTATTGTAAAACGTCAACCAATTTCAAAATGATACACTGATAGAAACATTAATAGTCTGGCAGGTTGGCCACGTCATCTAAAAAATGGGTTATTAAAACTATGGACGGACATTTCTGTCACAAAAAATAGGGAAAACACCACAAAAAAAGAACCTCACTGAACATAAAACACAGTGCTGTATACAATAATGTGGGTTGGCACTAACAAAAACCCTTTCCCTGCTGAAACAACGCATTGACTTTCATTTGGCAGATGTCTGGGAGCTGCTTTATTGTTTTTCACAAGGCTCTATGATAAAGTGTCAGTGATTTCCATGTGTCCTGTCACTTTAGTCCAATTTACCAAAACATTCTGAATGTGCATTTGTCGGCAAACAATCATGCAGAAACGATAATGTTGGAACCCAGTAATTAAAAAAATTAAAGTCTCAGATTTACCCACTGTATGACAGGTCTGTGCTTATAGTTCATTTAATATTCTGCAGAAGATACAATAAAGAATCAGTTTCAAAAGGTTTATATGCATGTAGTCATTGTGTAGTAAAGTCTGTAAACACTATTCAAAATATACCACTATTTAAATGTAAATAAAACAACACAAACTAATCAGCTATAGAAGGCTGCTCAAAAACAAACTTTGGAAAGTTTAAGTTTATGCAGACAAGCAGGTTTCTATAAGTTATGGCACTTTATCTGCATTATTTTTTTCATAGCGCGTCTCTTACTTTAGCTGCTTTCGGACTCTACTGGCACTTTCCCGAGCAGATTTTCTGCGAGAGCGAGGAGTCTGTGGCGCCGTTTTCTCCTGCTCTTCTTCTAACCTTTAATACAAGACAAATATGTAAACACACACACAATAAGAATACAACCTTGAATTAGTCTGTATGTATGCATCTCTATTCAGATTTGTACAGTGATGTGGACACCACATTACTTGTCAGCAAACCCAGAGTTCCTGAATATGCTAGAGAAACGCTGTGGTCTCCCTCTTTGTGGGAAAAAAGAGCACTTTGAAGCCAAACACCGGAAAACTATTTCTATGTCATTTTTACCATGCACTGCCCAGTGTGGGATGTGCAATGAAGCTTGACCAAGGTCCCCATAAAGACTTATGCATTACCTCTTGGAAGGCCGAGACAAGTTTTTCTTTGCAGATTCCTTTTGTGGTGTTTTAGACCTGGTAATCCTGCTATTTTCACTCTCATCTGTACATCTAAAGACATAAAAGTAAGAAGGCCAAGTAGAAGGCATGTTTGTATATGCTCCAGAATAACCACAGAGCAAAAAAGGCTATGAAGCTTTTGTTTTTATACACAGAACTAAGCAATGAGAACTGAGAATCAGAACTAAGTTAATATTTCTAGGTCCACATGCAAATGGCGGAGCCCCTACTAAAGAAGATTGCATATTAAAGTACTTTGCCAGTACTCTGTACAAGCCCCATTCCTCTGTGACCACCGAGCTTCCATATGCATTAAAGTGCATATGAGGGCTAGAGTGTCCCTTTAGGATCAATTCTAAAATCTATACTTACTTCTTAGACCCTTGTTCACTTGTCAAATTAGCAGACTGCGGCACAGGCCTTAAGGGGGTAAGTTTCAGGTTGAGTTTTAATCTTTGGCTATCCTGGGCAGATTTCAGTGGCATGATACTCCAGGCCAACTCTTCTTCTTCCATAGCTTTTTTGGGAGGGGAGTCACGCAGTCCACTAAATGCAACCTTTCGCTTGGGGGCAACAGACTCGAGAGCCTTGAAATCATCATCTGCCAAAATATCGCGCTGGATGTCCTTTTTGTTTGAAGACTTTGATGGGCCTAAAGAAAAAACAGGAACAATGCTTAAGCCATGATCGTGTTGAGCAAAGCATGCAATCTGAAATCAGTAAGGATACAATTAAAAATACACAGTAGCTATATAAATGTATAGGAAGTTTTAAAATCATGGAATATAATTATCTACATGCAATTTTTAATTTATCTAGCCTACTCTAGAAAACAGTATACACTACTACAAAATGTCATGGAAAACACAAAAAGATGTCCAGAATAGGGATCACCCTTTATTTAGCAGCGAAGGGCCACAAACTGTTGCCTTCTACTTATCTGCAGATTGCAGTTGCTCGGACTAAAATAAAGTGTGCTATATTATGAGAGTGAAAGATGTAACAGACAGTAATATTATTAAGTAATTATCATGGGTTTACTCATAGGAAGCAAATTATGTAAAGCTATTTTGACAGCGATATTAGTGAAGTGCTTTTTTAAAAGGCAAATAAAACTTACTATTGAGCTGCAGCTTCTTCCTTGCCCCAGGGGTGCTGGACACACTAGGCACCCTCGTAGCTCTCCTCTCCTTTGAATGGGAGCTCTTAGAGGCTGAATGTCTGGATTCAATTTCTGTCTCATTCTTCTTTGACCTGGAAGCACTGCGGGGGATCTGTTGTATTTCAGCAGTGTCCCCTTCCAGAGGGAAGAGAGGTTTTGGGGGAGATTTGACAACCACAGGACCATTAGTCTCATCTGCGTTTTCATCATCCTGACAGATGGAAGATGTTAAGGGTTTGAAATTTTTGCCATCCCACGACAACTTGACATAGAGTATAGCTCCAAGGTTCTTTTGCGCAGGAAAAGGGTCTTCCAGATTTAACTGTAAAACCTAAAAAGCAATTCACCTGTGATGAACGGATAGCAGGTAAACAAGGAATAAAAAAAAAAGCTTATATAATGCTAGAATTGAATTGAAAGTGGTAGTTTTCTACCCTGATCTCCTATTGAAATTTTAACTGTAACCAGTTTATTTAATTTAGTCACTTGCGTATAGCGGTAAGTAAGTGATATATTTTAGGGAATGTTACTACAAACACAGCCCCTTAAAGATCTATAAAACAGATATGGTCATTCTGGCCTCGTACTTTTTCTCCCATTCTGTCATTGATAAGTGTGTGGATACAATAATGGTACAGAGCCCAAACCCTTAAGTAGTAACAAACGGAAGCAAATTGATGTAACCTGAACAGCTCCGATAATGGTCTCTGCATCAATATCATTCTCGCATGCGGCAACATCATAAAGGAAAATCTCCTGAGGGTCGGGATCTCTCCCCAGCAGCTTTCTCTTCTTGTAAGGAACCTCTTCATAGCGTAAAAACCACTGAACAGTGGCATGCTTGTTGGCACCCTTATCGGTACCTAAAAACAAAAATTAGGAAATATAACACAATTGCCAAAGAAAATCTAGATATCACACAATAGGATGGTTTTTATGTATGCGCTGTGTATGCGTTATACACACTCACACAACTTTTTATCACGTTTGCCTCAGAACTACCTGTTTTGCATACATTTTATATTCAACATGTCAGAACACTTATCTGTTTTTATCATCGACCATGCTGTACAACAAAACATACATTTGGAAGATTTTCTTACCATCATCATACAGCTGTTTGAGTCGTGCAACAAAAGGCCTCTCTTCATCCTCCCCTTCTATCAGAACATAGTTTCCTGGGCATACAGTGATTTCATTACTTTCCGATTTGATAAGGAGCCCTCTAAATACAAAATAAATAAAACACAAATGTAATGATAAAATGAAATGAAAACGCTCCTTGGTACAATATATTTGCTAGAGTATTTTTATTTATAATAAAAAAAGACAATGATTTCAAATTAAACAAAAACACATTCAACTTTCAGAGATACTTATTACAATAAACAAAAACCAATATACAGGATATGGAGCAAGCATTCAATTATAATGTAGATTCCTGCAGTGCACAGGATTGCCAACTGATAGCTATTATCAGACATGCGCAAGTCATATGACATATCGCGGTTATCTGCTTCATAACACGAGCACTTGATGCGTTCCGAAAAGGATTTAGATCCGCTGGAATCACTAAGCGGGAATCGTCTGATCTGACACAGAACATCAAAGTTAACCTCTTATAAAGAAGAAGCAGGTTACCCGTAATGAAGATTCTGCACTCTTCTGTCCTTGCTTACGGGTTTTCCATTCCAGCTGTACTGTCGGCGACGTTTAACTCGCGTGAAGTACCTTGTCATGACCTCTGTGCACACAAATAACAAAATACTATAAGAAGACTCCAAACAACATTTCTCACAATGACAATCAATTTCCAATATGTGGCTAGAAAACCCAAATCCGTGTCGGTGCTCTCCCCAACCTACGATCACATAAGCATGATATTAAAGTAGTCACCAAGACCGTACATCCAGAGTATATGCATCTAAAGAAGGTATTTCCTATTAAACAACGTGTATAAAAGAGCATTGTTAGGTTACTGTGTTACCTGAATACCAGGAGGGAACTTTCTACCCTTAGTTTAGAACTTACACAATGTATGCATTATACTGAATGATCTAACCCCAAACATCCAGCCATACGTGCAGCCAGAAAGCAGTGACAGGCAACCTCTGCCTAACTACTGTGGAGTGCCACTCACATCACACACAGCAAGTTCCTGGCTGAGACATGTGGGAGTTGAAGTAAACACACACATGTCACTCGCCACGCTGCAAGCTTTTACAGGGAGGTGATATATTATATACTATATACTATACTACATACTATATACCCTCAGAGTTTGCTAGAAAACATTCATTACCCACACAGAATGTAATAACTCCTCAGCCAGCCGTGCCTCTTGCGCTCCACTGCCACCGTATCCCTCCAAACAGTTATCACCAGCCCCCCTCTCAATGCCCCAGCAAGGCTAATCCTAGTTTCCCGCCAGCAGCGTCACCAACTCAAACGTCAGCCGCCCGACCCGGAAGTGGCTTCAAAGACCACACTTGCGCTTTTCCTTACGTAAGAACAACTCGCCGGAAGTCGCTGGGACTGGGAGACCGAATTCAGGGAAAATGGCCAACCGGACGGTGAAAGATGCCCATAGTGTGCATGGAACAAACCCACAGTACCTGGTGGAGAAAATCATTCGCACAAGGATCTATGAGTCCAAATACTGGAAGGAAGAATGCTTCGGGCTGACGGGTGAGGCGGCGTAGACGGCGTAACGCTGGTTACCTAGACTAGTGTTTCTCTATGGACACGTACTAGGCCTCATAATCAATACAGACATGCAATAAATCAATGAAGCGATCTTAAGTGTTCATAGAGTTCAATTACAACTATTGATAACTGTGTGACCTGTGTATGTGTGTATATATATATATATATACATACACATACATACACACACATACATACTGTGCTATATTGTGCTATACTATACTGAATTTGGGCAGGTAGTTAATCTTAACCATTTTATTGATTGTATTAGAACATTTCAAATACGTGGCAAGCTTCCTGGCGCTTTTTTTTGTTTTGTTTCTTGAAGCTATAACACATCTTTTGGGAATTCATTTTTTTAGTATACAGTGTAATGCATCCAGTAAGAAAGCTCCTGGTTTTATCAAGTTAGCCATTAACCGTTTATTCGCTTCGAGTTTCTCAGCGCTGTCAACGTGAAAGTAAAAATGATTTCTTTATTTGCCAGCTGAACTTGTGGTGGATAAGGCCATGGAGTTGAAGTTCATTGGTGGCGTTTTTGGCGGTAACATAAAACCCACTCCGTTCCTCTGCCTGTCTCTGAAGATGCTGCAGATTCAACCAGAAAAGGACATCATTGTGGAGTTCATAAAGAATGAAGATTTCAAGTGAGAATTTTCTCTTTCTCGATTCTCTGTGTTTTGTAATCTAATATCAAGGGTTCTCCATAGAGAAATACGGTTTTAAATAGGACTTCTCTTCTCATTAGATACGTGCGTGCATTGGGAGCTCTGTACATGCGACTAACGGGAACCGCCAGCGATTGCTACAAGTATTTGGAGCCGTTATATAACGATTACCGGAAAGTCAAAGTCCAAAACAGGGATGGAGGTAAAGTCATCTGTGGCACAAAGTTTATGTGGATCTCTTTGGGTTACTGTGTCAGTACATTTTAAAATCAATAAATCATATTTTATTTTTTAACAGATTTTGAACTTATGCATGTAGATGAGTTTATTGATCAGCTCCTTCACAGTGAACGTGTCTGTGATATCATATTGCCACGGTTACAGGTATACATTCACTTTTTTATTCATCCTAACCTTTTTGTCCATTTTGAAGCTTTCTGTCATGCTATAAACCATTATTATGTATACTTGTCATATAAATGTAGCATCGACAAATTATGATAAAGCCAAGAGGACTTGTATATACTGAATAAAGTGTATTGCGGTTTATACGTGTGTACCGCAGTGTTGTGGGCTTTTAATGAATTTCAGTGAAGGCCATTAAGGATCCAACCCACCTTCACTGTTTCCATTACTTGTGAAGAAGACATTATACTAGTTCCTTTTTTTCTTTAACTTTTTGTCTCATAAGCGTGTTGCCATTATTTATTCATATATCTAAGAAGGGACAAATAAATAATACCCAGCCACCGGCCTTATAAAGTTGGAGCATCTTGATACTGACACTCGTATATCTGGTACATTATATCACTGATGATGGATGTCTTGGTTTTGTCTCAATGTTAGAAAAGATATGTTCTGGAAGAGACAGAGCAGCTTGATCCACGTGTAAGTGCACTGGAGGAAGACATGGATGATGTGGAGTCTAGTGAGGAGGAGGAAGAAGATGATGAAAAGGTATATGTGATTGCTATAAAGACCCTTTGTTTGCCCCCACCCCTGTGTCATTTTGGTCTCTGTGTGTTGTGCATAAGCTGGCATCCTCAGGTGGTCTGGAAAGTGGCAGGAAAGCCATGCCTGCATTGTGTACACAGTTCTGTTCTCTTGCTCCCTGTTATCCAGTGGCATGGCAGAGGGTGCTCATATGTAACACAATGTGGCTCTAATTCTCCTTCGATGTGTGGCAGGAACACTTAGTGTAATGTTTGGTTTCTTTCCATAGGGTAGAGAACCTTCCCCAGAGCATCACCGAAGAAGCTACAGAGACCTGGACAGGCCACGTAGGTCACCCTCTCCACGTTACCGGAGAAGCCGGAGCCGCTCACCCAGAAGGTAACACCAGCCTAGTGCAGGACGTTATACTAATTTGGTGATGATAATTTTATTTAAAATCTGGGATTCAATATCAAAACTATAATATATATGCTAAATAAACAGTGTTTAATTCTGGTGCAATATGTTTTATTTTAGACGCAGCCGATCTCCAAAGAGGAGGAGGTAGGCTATTCTTTTAGTACTACAATGCTTTTAACTTTTTTTAAAAAAATATATTGCTTCTATACATTGTAATCTAATGTTGGTAAAGTTAATATTTTTTTCTGGGTGAAGCCCTTGTCTAAACTTGTCTTATTCAAAGGTGATACCTTTCATTGGATAAAAGAAAAACGTGTAAAGTCACACAACCTGCTGGGTCCTCAGAAGTCACTTCCTCAGATCTGGAGCAAGGACCTCTGAGGTTCTAAAAGCTTATGTGGCATATTTTTCTGTTAGCCCGACGAAAAAGGTATCACCTAAGGACATCATCTCTTGAACATGGCTATATCCATTTTCCTTTTAATTCTTTTAATGTAGAATTTTCTGCAGTTGGCATTTTTCCCCTCTAATTTATCTCTCTGCATGCAGTCCTTCTCCGCCTCGTCGTGAAAGACACAGAAGCAAAAGTCCAAGAAGGCACCGCAGTCGATCCAGGGAGAGGAGGCACAGATCCAAATCTAAGTCTCCAGGTACTGCTTATATGTTCCATTTGTCACTTTACATGAAAGGATGGATGCTTAGTAACATGGTGTTTGCAAATCAGCGATATGCATGTCTTTCCAAGAGCAAGGACACTAAACTGCATGCCTTTATCTTTCACTTTCCAAACAGGACACCATCGCAGTCACAGACATAGAAGCCACTCTAAGTCACCTGAACGGTAAGTATATAAACGCTGATGTGTGCAGTGTGTAGCGTTTGGTATGGTTGTGCGCAGGGTGTTATTCTGGGAGTATCTAGAAGCAGCAGGAATTAACGGTTAAATGTATGTTAAGATTGAAATAAAAGTTTTCATGTTCTTTTGTGATTTCTAGTTGATACTTTGGAACGCGTAAAGTTATTCATACTGAATGCAGCCCACGTTCTTAAAGGAGCTTCCCTGGATGTTGCATGTTTTATCTTAGCTGGCTCAACGCCTGCATTCCATAAGGGGATGTTCATTAGTTTTCGGATTTATCAGGGGCTGGTGGCTGGGTTGCACACGATAGAAATTATGCACCATGCAATCGGTTATTGCCAAAGTGTGACATCTATATTGCAGATTTTCGTTAGCAGTATAAAAAGGGAATGGATCTGTGTTTAGTACTTGGTTGTACAGTATAGGAACGTGTAATTTCCTGTATGAAACAATGGAGAAATGTTATTGTGATAACCAGCTGTTTTACTCATGTAGTATTGAGTTATTTTTTCTCATCAGTTAAGGTGATCATTTCACTACTGCGTGTCCAAGTTAACTATAACTAATCAACTTGGCTCAAATTTATTTTCATAATTTTTTTTAGGTCAAAGAAAAGCCATAAAAAAAGCAGAAGAGGAAACGAGTGAGAGGCTGATTTTGGCGTTCATCTTGGTTTATTTTTCCCTTTTTTGTATATAATAAACTCAGACCTTTTCAGAGTTTTGATTTATTTTAAACCTTGTCACCTCGCAATAAGGTTGGTTCTTATCAAAGTTGTTTTGTGGAAGTATTTTTAATAAAAGTATAAACTACTACCTTTTGTGTGGCATTTATAATGTATTAATTAAATTCAGGTAGTTTCCGAATTGCTTTGTCAAATCCAAAATACTATATATAATGCGAGACTGCTAACATTTAACAGCTGCTTTTAAATGAACGCATTGAATTTTTCTTTAACAACTTTTCAAGGTAATGAGAACTTTACAGAAATGGATAAGGTAATGGTTAAGTGACAGGAGACAGAGGTTTGTAGTTAATGGCGTATATTCAAAGGAAAGGACTTGTTCTAGTAGGGATCAGTACTGGGACCCGTACTTTTTAATATCTTTACAAAAGATCTCAAAGGTAAGGTATGTCTTTTTGCAGATAATAGAAAGAGAATTTCACATTCCCTGTAAAACAAGCCAAGTGATTTAAGTAATTTGGTAGGATGCGGCAGCTGCAGTTTAATGTTGGCAAATGCAAAATAATGCACTTGGGATGTAAAAATCCAAAAGGCAGAATTTTATAGTATTGAGGTTACTGTTATTTCAGCAATAACAGAAGAAAAGAACTTGGGAATAGAAATAGGCATTAGAAGCAAGAAGCATTAGGGAGGTGGTTCTGGTACTTTACAGATCTCTTGTCTAGGAGACTCCCTCCAATGCTTGTATTTTTTCTCTGCGGCAATGCTGCTAAAGTCCATTCCCTGGGCTGTTTATCCAGTAGATTTGGGTTAACAGAGCTAGAACGCATACACACAGTATTATGTAGCTGCCTGAAAGCATTATATTACACAAATACCGAAAAAAAAATGTAAGTGTATTTTTGCATTTCAAACCTTTTATATTTAGAACTCATTCATGAAAATTGTACTATTGAAAAAAAAAAAACGTTTGCACAGGTAAAGGAAAAAAGAGAAAGCAAGACTTTTTAAGAACTTTTGAAATAATTTCTAAACAAAAGTTTATATGCAATAACTCATCTTACCAACAGTGATGTCATCAAGCTTTGGTACCACTAGGAGGGCCCAACCGATGGAATTAAATAGCAGTTATCTGACCCATATTTACCAACGGGTCAACAAGGGAATAAAAATGCATTATGAGTAAGTTGGTGAAAAATGAATTTGGTAACTTCACAGAATGATGGTCCAGTCCAAATGGACCCAAGTGTTCACAAAAAAACAAGACTTTTCACTTATCTGTACAATGCCTCATTCGCCATATTTTAACCCATAGGCCAGGTTCGCCCAGGCATTTAAATTGTTGGGATCCTGATGGCTGATGTTCACAAAAATATCCCTTGCATGGTCAACCTCGTCCAGGTAAAAGGAAAATACACCAAACAGGTTCCCGACTGCAAACTGCTGAAAGCTGGAGTCAGATTCCAGCTGGAATTGTAAGGCATCTCTTTTTAATTTAATGTCTCTTCTCCGGAACTGCACTGGAGTGCAAGATTCAAAGTTCAGGTTCATTTCCAAGTGAAAGTGCCCAGGAATATATTCAAATTCATCTATGAGGGTCTCAATATCCACACCAGGTGTCTCCTCCATGGTTGGCACAGCAATTGTTTCCCTTGTCTGGACTTGAGATGAATTGTTTTCAAAGTGCCAGGGTCCTGTTTAATCAACACCTATATCTTAGTCCATTAGACAAAAAAAACACAATCCAAAAGAAGGCAAAAAAACCTTTTTGAAATGTTACCACTTAGGGGGGAAAACTCATTCTTGACTCCAAAGAGCATTCAGATTTCTTCTTGGGTTGAGGTGTTCTAAAATATGAATCTTGTAATCTATCTTCTTAAAGGTATCTATTTTATAGAACCTCTCTTGGCAGCTCTCCAAAAAAACATTGCTGCGTTCCTGAAGTTTGCCAGAGAACTCCTTGACTCACAATGTTTCCGGGAAAATGTTTTGTGGGCTGATGAAACTAAGCTTGAGTTGTTCAGGAAGAAAACTCAGCTATACGTGTGGCGTAAAAAGGGCACCACGTGCCAACACGAATACATTATCCTAATGGTGAAGTATGGTAGAGAGAGCATCATGATTCGGGGCTGCCTTGTGGTCTCGGGGTCTGGACAGGTTGCATCATCGAGGGGGCAATGAATTTCTAAGTTTATTAAGGTATCATATAGGATAATGTCAGGGTGGCTGAAGCTCAGTAGAAGTTGTGTAATGCAGCAGGACTATGACCCTAAACATCTAAGTAAAGAGACCATTAGAGATGCAGGGAATAACCTCATGAAAGCCGTTTACACCAGACATCCTAGGAATACCGCTGGGCTTTCTGTAAGCAGTTCTGTAAGGATGAAAGGTTCAAAACTCCTCCGGAACGTCTGATCTGCCAGGCTCATCGTAACATATCTGTCGCATCTGACCGAAGAACAAGCTTAAGACCGACAGCGCTCTGCCATAAAGCAAACAGGGAGTGATGGCCATCCCTACATCAAAATCTCAGTTTATTGCTCCTCTTCTTCTGGTGTTTCCCATACTTTGGGAGTATTGCCATCCAGGCATATCGTGGTTTATGGGGTCCTCTGGTCAACTCATGAAGTCCCGTAAGATCCAACTGTCTATGCTTTAGTTAGAAACCAGCAACTTATATTAAGCTTTGTTTAAGTTGAATAATATTTTTGTAGATACCTCCACTATAAACCATTACACATTTCTCTAATTCTAATTCTCTAAAATCTAATTTACAATAAATCTCCTTTATTGATTTTACCAGGTGCTTTTCTATTCCCATTACATCACAACGAGAAAAGTTTGTAAGATCCCATTTGTATTCTTCATTTTATTAGAAATAAAGAAACCAATATATCAAATAGGTTACAATTTGCAGCTTGGACTTTAATTTCAATAAAAAAAGTTTTTTTTTTCCACATCATGAGACACAGTATTTGATAAATAAGAATCTTTAATTGGTACAAAGAAAATGAATTCAGCTTAAAAGATATTTGGCCACCTTGCTTTCAGACCTAAATAATAAAAGACATTTAAAAAAAATTACATTCCTTTCTTTTAAATCCCTCTTATTTTCTAAAAATATTACATTTATAAAGAGTTTGAAAGCAGCCGATCATGGAACAAAGCTACTAGAAAAATAAGAACTCAATTTTATTTAAAATGCTCCCAGTTCTTAAGGACATTTTTTGATTATTAATTATTATGTAGTTTTTTTTTTAACTTTTTCCTGGATGAAAGCAAAGCTCCCCTTAAAATGGGGCAAGAAATAAAAAGAAATTAGCATCACTCAAAGGAATGATTCAAGTAAAACTAAAGCTCACGTATGTACAAATGATACAAGTTAAAGGTCTTTACTTCCCAGGGGGCCTCCGTCCGGCCAGCTTGTTACACGAAGCATATTCGAAAGCCTTCCCAGGGGGCAAGGAGTTTAAATATTCATATTCCCGACTTCCAGCACACACCGATTTCCGCTCCACTGGCCATGATGGTGTCACTTTTTTTGAGGGATGAAATTGGATTTTAGATGAGGGTGTCCTTGTGATAAGACGGCGAACTGTGGACCGTTCTGGATTAAGGAGGCAGCTGTAAGACAGAGATAGCTTTAAAAGCTAAACAAGGCAAATATATATATAATCATATATATATAGTTCTACAGGCAAATACTAATTTTATTAAAATACGGGCCGGCATCTGCAGCGTTGTTAGAAGCAGGGCTGAGTGCATTTGTGAAGACGTACCTTGTGGGTAATAAGCTTTAGAATGATAGCCGGCCGGCCCCTGCTGCAGAAAGTTCTGAGGCATGTTGTAAGGCCACGATCCTGGGATCAGAGGGTAGTGGGGGGAACCGCCGCGCTCCCAAGGAGGGGTGGGCTTTCCGAATGGTCCTTGGAATCCCTGATCTGTTTTGGCATAAAAATATAGAACTGAATAACTACTACTGTAAAGGAATGAAGCCGACTTATACATTCTTGGAAAAATATTAGCATTCATCCATACACGGAAGACTATATGGCAGGATGACAGAGCAGACACTCAGTATTCTTTGGAACAGTACAAATAGAAGCAATCATGATATTTTTTAATATAATCACATTTCATCTTCTGTAACTTAACCAGGGCTGCATTTCATTCCAGGTGACGCTAGGCACAAAAACCAACGGTCTCCCGATGCTTTAAATGAAATATATTTACAAGCAATTGTAAAGAGGCAAATGCATAAAGCTGGCAATACACAATGGGAGGTAAAAATATGGAGCTCTAGACATTATTTGCTACATAGGATACACGGCCAAAGCGCAGCTTTTGGGTGCAGTCCCATTGATAGCATCAAATTCAAAGTCCCCTAGATTTTGTTCCTATTGATTGTCTGGCGCTTCTAGGCTTCTAAGCGCGGAGTTTCTTAGTCAGTCGGCCTTTTTTTTAAATTAATTAATCTCATTAATTAATCTCATTGTCCCTAGATCAGCCGTGTATCTAACGGCATTATGCATACAGGACCCAATGTTTTGTTTTAGACTGCAAACCTTCACAGCAGGGTCTTTAACACTTTAAAGTGCCACTATTCTTTCCAAACAGCCCTACCCTTTGAGGTAAAACAGCCCTTTTTGACATGCACGAGCAACAAAAGAACCCAGGTTGTGCACCATCTCAGCTGACTGGCTGGGACATGCACGGACATCACCAGCATGCGTCTGTAGCACAGGAGATACCAGATGGGCAACTACAGAAAACAAGGTACCTTTTAATAGATACACTTCATTTTCTGAAAATACTAATGGGGAAGAAATGTAAGTTTGGCTACTTTAACGTTTAGTGGTTCCCTAAGATGTGAGCAATAAGAAATATGTGTTTGGCGTTTAGTGCCCTGTTATCAGCGACACCAACATCTATTCTTCACAGTTTGTTTGAAGTTGTTTTAACAGGTTTTACCCCTAAATCAAAGTGTCTAACAGCTGTGGTAGCTACAAGTAGGTGTTTAAGTCTGTTATCTTAGCCCAATTCACACACACACCAAGTTTGCATAATACTGCCCTGTGGTAAACAATAGAATGTCTCTGTTTTAATCACACACGGAGAGCCCTTTGATTAATTAAGGTATTTCAAGAGTGGGGCTTGTTGTAAAGAATCAGCTCAGTGTGGCATCTTAATAAATGATCATTACTGGCTACAAAACCAATCTCCACATCTGCCGATAAGGTTTGCAAGAACAAAAGCCCATGCTACATTACTGTGTCCAACACCGCATTTAAAACCCTTTCTTCTCAAGGCTTCCCCGTTAAGTAATTGCGCTACAGACTAGTGTCAGGGTGCATTTTTATGGAAAAAGCTTATTTTATGATATCAATATTTTCGTTTACACATGAACACAGGCACATACACACAATGTTTTGTAATAAAGGCTTGGATTTACCTGTGCTCCCCACTGTCCCATTGCTCACCAGTGAGTTGGGGGTCTGAGAGTTGTGCCAGTGTCCATCATGGTTGGAGTTGGGGACCCCCAGAGGTCTGGCAGCAGGCTGGGCAAAGATGATACTGGGGTCATTGAGATTTACAGAGCTCGGATTAGTTGAGGAGGGGCTGCTGCTACCAGACCTGGCTGGGAAAGTGACACCAGTGGAGTGAGGAGAGTTCCCAGAGGAAGATCGAAGGATCTGGCCATGGATCGGCCAAGAGTTATTGGGAAGGGGGATTTGGGGGTGCAAAGGAAGCAGTCCCAGATTGTGCAGAGGAGAGAAGTGAGTAGGAGGAGAGTGTGGAAAATTAAAAGTGGGCCTCGGAACCTGATGAGGTTTATGGACAGGTAGAGGTTGCTGCTGGCCGTTTTTGTTCTGCTGCGCCTGCGTCTGGCTTATTGAATTTTGCTGGAATGGCTGAGGCTGCGGAGAATACGATGAATGATGGGATTCCGACTATGGGAAGAAAGGGGGGCGTGACAGAGAGCGAGAGTTATTACACTGTTCGCAATGAATCAAAAAAATAAACCTAGAATTAAAACGCTGAAAACACAATGGAATGCTTCTATATAATTTTCACCTACATGAGACGGCAAGCAGATCCGGAATAAACTTAAGTGATAACTCTGGACCATTGTTGCCCCTGACCGGCTACTTGCTTTGAGTAACGGTATGTCTGTTTCTTTGGATGATTCTTTCTAATACTTACAGATTCAGACGCCTGCCGCGTGCGGGTTGGTCTCTCCAGTTGTTGCAGTGGGGTCAGCACTGGCTGAGGGAGGATTAAGCTGTGTAAAAGCTGAGAAGCTGGAAGTACAAGACAGGTAAAACACCGTTATACCTAACAGTACAGGTCATAAATACACATAAAATAGGAATATCTGTGAAAACTCAACCAAATCTCCAACATTTCCAACATCAAGAAGAAGAAGAACAAAAGAATTGTTATCTTCACTCATTGAACTAAATATAGCTTGTGTTTTTTGTTTGACATATCAATTATTTTGGAGATTTTGTGTATAATGGGGACTGCTGAGATCTGCGCTAAAATGTGTGTAAAGGGGAAAGCTATCTCACTTCTCACAATGGTTGCCTGGATCTGTAACAGGAAATAAATAACCTAATGGGGAGGAATAATCATGCAGATCTTGAAAACAAGTTGAGATTGGAACTATAAAAAAAAGATCCATACAAAACACTAAACGTGTTTCACCCAAAGAGGCATTTTCTTGCCCAAACACGTGAAAAAAATTTTTCTTACCAAGTACGTTATTGGTTTTCTGCCGAACAGAGTTGTTTTCAGGGCAATCTCTTCGCACATGACCTACATCCCCGCAGGTAAAGCATCGCTTCTCTCTGGGGTCCCTCTCCTCCTCTTTCATGTCCTTATCATCATCCTTATCGTTCTCCTTCTTCTTGATCCTAGGGAAGAAAGTTGAACATTTTTATCTTTGTTTCCAAGGTGCTTCAGGCATCTCCTCTTTCACATCTCTAGCACAATCAACATCACGTGTTTTCTCCCATCTGTTCACATAGTAGGCACTGCCAAATTGATTTAAACATCAGCATCATAAAACAACAATACATTTTTTTTGAACATGCAATTTATTTTTTCTATCATTTCCAGGATTTTTTTCATCACCTTCTGCGTTTGGGGCAGTCTTTCATGTAGTGGCCGATCCTCCCACAAACACGACAGCAACGGTCATTTGGGGCAAGCTCCCCATCTGTGAGGACTTTCGAATCAAAGAAGTATTCCTAAGACAAGACAGTGTATGATATTTAAACACTGAATTAACATGTTACATTATTCATGATTGATATGTGAATGTTGAGCTTTTTCACTCATTTGTATGGTAAACAAATTATTTTACAGTAATAGTAACAACTGCAAAAAACGAAACAATATATAAAAAAAATTCCAGAATAACTTACAGCTTCGTACATAGGTTGGGGGTAAAAAGGGGTGCCAAAGAGCTTCCTTCCATTAATAAATGTCTTCATGATGAAAATGGTCACTGGGAAGGAAACATACAAGATGAAACGTAAAGCTCATGGAGTGTAAAGAAAAACAGGAGAAAAATTTCTATAAATGCATGCAAATGTCAAAATTATCATGATGGTTCCAGAAAAAGATATGTTTTTGAAGGCATACAGTATAGCTGGACAAGCGTTTGATTGAACCATCATAGTAGGAAGAATTTAAGCTTGAGCTGAGCTAGCTCTGACTTGCTCTTTGCTTTTTGTTTGGACTTTCCTTATGTTGCAAGTAAGTCCACCTTAGCTCCTGCAACCATCCGCTATGCTCACCTCTATACAATCATAACAGTTGTTATAGTCCTGCTATAAATTTAAAGATATTCTGACTTCAAATCATGATATGGTAGTGTTAGAAATATTCTTACTCTTTCTAGAGACTCCAGCTCCAAGGTTGTGATTCAGGTCAAAGGGATCTAGAACAATGCAAAGAAGCCAAAGATTGTCATTCCCCCGGTAAGAACTGTCCTGAGCGTGGCATACACACTTAAATCTCTGCAAACTTGTAACTACCGCATAAGAAGGACTGAGGTTACCTTCAATGGAAATGCATTTTGAGGTCCACTGCTTTTCAAAGGTGGTTAGTAGCTTTTTCTGCCTAATGCTGATGACATATTCCTTGAAGTCAAATTCTTCAGTGTAAAACCGAAGGAAGCCCAGCCAGAGCTCACCAACAGATTCCTTGTTTTTCCCCAGAGAAGGAAATCTGCATCTCTGCGAAGATACAGAACGAAGCCCAATATGGAATGCAATACCATGAGACTTAAAAAGTCACAGCAATGCGAGCAATGAGGAGATATTCACTTGTTTGTTGCACTCACCAGTTCTTCTGTGTTATCAAAGAAAAATGCATTCCATCCATCTACCATCCTCAGGGGAGTTTCCTGTCCATCATATATCTGAACACGATACAAAAAGACGAATAACGTGTTGAAAGCAAGCTTCTGTGTGATAAAGATTTATAGTAACAAAGGTATGGAAACAAAACACAAAAAGGCCGGCGACGAGTGTTACACCTGTCTAGGTGCGCCTACCTCCTGCAGCACTGGGATGACGGGAGGATTTCTCTGCTGAAGAAAGTACAGGACCATCAGGATGTAGGCGTACGATGATAAACTACCCCTGGAGGCATCACCAATGTCACAACGCTAAAAGGAAGACAACATGCAGCAACCAGTTATATGACAACAGGATTCATTATTAATGAACATTATATGTGAACTATAGCAGGCAAGCTATACACAGGCATCTCTGAAGGGCAGAATTCATATATTACACACTGTACAGACTTTCAAAATGACACGTGCTTTGAGCTCAACATTCTAAAAAAGTTATTCAGCAGTAATCAATCTTATTAAACACTTTCCGTCATGCAAAGTTCAAACATTAAAAAAAGGCGCATACAAAATGTAACTTATTCAACAGACGGCACACTAATAAATAAGCTGTCACATTGTTAGAATGTACTGTATAGACAATGGAACTACAGCTTGGGAGCCACAGTTAGATAAAGGCATTGTCCAAAGGTTACAACAGAATTTGATTCTTCTGCTATGAACCCATGACTTCCACTCACTTTCATTTTTATAGAGAATTCAAGATCACATATAGCGTAGCACAGGACAAGAAAATTACCTTGGCGAAGAATTTCACGGCGTATCCGAGGTATTTCACTCGAGGATCGATAGCTGCATATGTAGCGAGCATCCTTGTGTTGTACTGAGCCTGCAAATCAAGTTCAGAAGAGTCTAGGTTGTTTTTCTCACACTGGTACGTCTTACACTTATTCAATGAAGACATTTCTGACGTTGTTCTCTGAAGTTCTAATAATAATAGTGAGGCTTTACTTTTTCAAGTTAGGTCAAATATTATTAGTTTAGCTTAGTTAGTAGACAGCATGGCAAAGCTGGTTAAATGTGACTGTGATGGACCAGGTGAGGTACATGCCCAAATATACCACAGATTCCACTGCATTTGGATGAAATGTACCGGTAATTGTGCGCACCCTCCTGTTAACCCCGTGATTCCCAGCAGTATGTGGCAATCCAGAGGAGGACAATACTACCTACGTACCTAAAAGGATAGCTGGCCTGTTCTTCTGTTGGCAGACAATGTTTAAAGAAGCTCTTAGCACAAACTCACCAGTGTATTGTACAAACTGATATCCCCTTCCATGCAACTCTCTCGGTGTTCAAATTTCACAATTGGAACTTTGGCAGTGGTAATGGGCAAAATGTTTTTTAAACCTAAATCATCAGGACAAAACAAAAAGTGTACACGGACAAGTCAATAAGCAATAAAAACTAGTATGTTAAATAATATCTGTAAGAAATATCTTTAAAAATATGTTTACCTGGATGTCTTTTTAGAACTTTTGCCAATCCTTCAATTATTTCCTTGCAGTTTAGCTTCTGGGGGTGGAAAAAAAAAAACTTTAAAAAATATAGAAATGCAACTTGTAAAATTGAGTGTTCTCATGGGTCAGATTTGTGAATTATTAGTCCAATTTCTTACCTCTGCGTTTTCGTGGCCCTCAAGGGTCATGCAAATGTCAAGGTCACTGTCCCTGAATCCAAACCCATTCTTAGATGAACCAAACAAGCAAAGTCTGGCATTACCTAGGAAGGATACCAAGTCAATTAAGTCATATCCCTTATAATATAATAAATAGTTTTAAATAATAATTTTCATATACTTTGGGTATGGTGAAAAAATAAAACAGGGTATCCTATTTTTACAAGAAATAGACAGGAATGCATATTTTTCATTTATGAGTAGCTAATTATAAAAATATGTTTTGAAAACTTGAGTAACTGTACTTACTAATAAACTCTTTACGGATAAACCTTTCCAAATATACAAGGATCTGCTCTCGATTTTGTTGTTCGATAACATTTGGTGATAGTTCATCTAAAACAAAAGGGAATAAAATCAAACTACCATCATTACGTTGTATATTATACATTATGAGATGATACCAGCTATTAACAACTTTCATCTGACAAACATGATGCAGTGCAGATATGGGTCACACAGGCCTGGACTAACAGAGGGTATAGCCCATAATATTCAATGGTCATGGTCAATGATCAAGAGCAGTCTAAAAGGTCTTCAGGCTTCATACTAAGATTCCAACAAACAATAACCAGCCTGAAGACACATTGTTTTTTTCCCAAAACCTACAAGAAAATAAACTGAGGCTACAATATTAAAATATAAGCATTCAATGCAGATCTCTCAAGGGCTTGGCTTCATCTCATTTGATGATCACAAATTGACTTGCCTAGATAAACAGCAGGGGTGTTAGCAAAGACATCGGAAACAGTACCCTGGTTTTTTCGTCTACACGCGCGGTTCTATAGGAGTCACACAACATACCATAGCACCTCCTGCACACTCTGTCCAGAACTTCCCGGAACCTGGGAGTCATTGGGGGCAGAGGTTTTAGGTCGATCTTCTTGAAATCTTCTGGACATTCATCTTTAGAGTGTCCATCACGCTTGCAGATGCTGCAGACTATGGTGGGAGGCTGGGAAGACGTGACAATCAGCACAATAAAGCAAAATCAGAAAACACAATAGTGTTGTTTGTAAAGAAACACCTAGAAAAACACAAAACCCTTTTTATGGGTAATTATTCAGTTTACCTAAAAGAAAATGTGTCCCACAAATATGTATAAACCTGTTAACGTTTTGCCAGATAGCTTCCCCTGCGGTATAAGATTAAACATTTGTATTTGGGTTTATTTACTGCTATTTCTGTAAATATAAGTCGATACTAAAGAAGGGGATAAGCGCGCTAGTCACATAAAAACAACAATACACAATACAATATTTTGAATAAAGACATGATCTAAACTTTCTGATAATGACATTGCTACCAAATTAATGAATCAAAAGATATTTTTAGAAATCCTGCATATGAAAAGGTAACCAAGATAGCCTGGAGATAAAAGCTATAACAACTGAAATATTAATATCTTTAGGGGCCCTTTAAATCCTTCTTCTTTGTCTCACACACACACACACACACACACACACATCTAAATGTCAAATTTAGATAATGTAAATCTGTCTTTGGCTGCACGTCTGGGTCTGAAAAGTATTATCCCCCATTGTGCCACCTTTCTGAGAGACTGTAACCTGTAATGAAACACTCGCTGCATTTTGCAATGACAAAGAATCCCGGTTTGTGTAGTCTGAATAACAGAGGACTAAGGTATCTTGGGCTTACCTTCCCAGAAGTCAATATAAACTTGTCAAAGACATAGTGTAAATCCTCCTCACTGAGGTTTCCTTCATCCTTCAAGGCTTTGTGATGGAACGAGGTAGCAAAAGTGCAGTTGTCTGAGCAGTTTTCCAGAGGCTGGGGAAGGGCCACGTCACACGTTCTTTCAGTAGTATCATGTAAGTCTGTAACAGTTGAAGGGTCTTTTCCATTAGAGTCAGGGTCTTCTCCATCCGTCAAGCATTCAACTGATTGTGTCTCCAATTCATTTTGATCATTATGGGGGGCAGAATGGTTTTCCTTCTCACTACCCACTAGCAGTCTTTGCAATACACCAGTAATCTCTTGTTCAAAAGGACAATCTGCCCCATTGCATTCCGGAGCATCCTCTCTTCCAGATAGTTCCTGTTCCTTCCCATCACCGGCTTCCCCTTCAGGGTGACTGCCATTTACCTCATGATCCCCGGGTTTTGAAAGCTTCTGGTTGTTCAGCTTCCTCCTCCTCTTACTGTCCATTCTAGATTTATTCCGTTCCTTGCTTTGCGGACAGGCAAAGTATCTGTAGGCTGCTCTGAAACGTTCTAGAATGTACTCGTGGACCATCTGGCTGTTTAGACTCCTTGCAACGTTCCTCTTTAGTGCATAGGGATCTATCAAAAATAAAACAAAGGGCGCCCATACTCCATAAAACTTACTTTTGTAAGTAAAAGAAAACAGCTGTGGGCAATAATGTGTGGGGTACAGTATGGGAGGATGATAGCATTATCCCTTCTGGCTTTGTAATGATTTTGTGAACAGAGTTGAATGGCAACCCCCACACATGCAACGTTTACGTTGATTAAGGAATCTTATTATAGAACGACACAGAATTAGGGTTAAGAGCCTTACCTTCAATGGCTATCCTCCTTTTTGGCCAGTTTTTGCTGTCCCTACTCAACAAATCGTGTGCTCGCACGCTAATCACATTCTCCTCGATTGCAAACTCCAACGTGTAAAACCTGAGCAGCTCCAACCAAAGCTGACCAATCGGCACATGAAGAGGCTGCTCGAGCATCAAAGTGCACTGCAAGAAATAAATACATAGAATGAATAGAGGAATTAACGAGTGAACCATAACACGCTTAGTACACCACGTGCACGTTAGGCATTTACGGGCTTGAGCAGAGACTCAGAACATCATAGACACTGCAGCCTGAACATACTGAATGAAACTCCAAACCGAATAACCACAAAGTTTTAAATTGTATCTACATACACCTGCTAGCATTTTATTTTTTTGCTCTGGTGACAGGTGGATATTGAAAAAAATGCCAAATTCTAGCTCTGAAATGGCAATGATAATTTCCTCCATAGAAGACTGACCTTTCCTAATTTCTCCTTGTCTTTCCCAGCCTCTGCTTCAGGTGCCAATGTCTTCCTGTGGTTCTGTTCCACTCTGACCCCGCCATCAACAGCTGAAGGACTCTTGTTGTCGATACTGCTTGTTGGCTTGTATTCCCAGTCCACATACCCCTCCTCAGAAACACCCTTCAGGTGGTATTCATCCAACTTTTTCGGGTCATAACCTTCCATCTACAACCAAAGAGAGACATAGAGCTACCATCAGGTCATGCGTCCGAGGACAGAGTGAAGTAATGACTTATTACGGATTTCAGAGTATCATACTTTATCATCTGATTTATAACTATACAAAAGTATACCCGTTTACAACATGTGAAATGAAGTTTTCTTACATGCCCTCATTAAATTAATGGACAGTTTATGAGGTGGTGCTTCAAAACATTTGTCAGGTCTCTGGGAACCTGGCTTACACACACCTAACTTCCTTACCCAGGGTCCCAGATATGCTGGTAATATTGGTGGCTGTCTTTTCTGTAGGAAAAACACCACCATTAAGGCAAAACAGTACGATGGGATCCCACCTTCCATCTGGCAGTCTATGTGACACAGCTGGAAGAGACAAAACATAGGACATACGATTTATGAAAGCCGAAAACAAATATATAATACTGAGAAGAAAACACAGATAAACAAATGTAACTGTCACTTACTTAACACTTTTTTTTATATGACGACAAAGGATATTCCTTTACCTTATTCAAGACACCGCAATATACAATTTTGTTGAAATATTTTCAGTAGTTAACTATGCAGCACAAAACTGTGCTGCTTTACAGGGGAATATCCTTTCTTATATATTTATACATTTCTCCTTACCCGAGACATGCTTATATTGGAATCTTAGCGGGAGGGGAATGCAGACAAGCTGACATTTAGCCCGGGGGCTCTGAGACCCAAAAACGTTACTCACCTTGGCCCAGTAGCGGAACACCAGCACCAGCGGGATGAGAACAGGCTCCAGCCTACCGAGAGCAGCCAGTAACTCCGTGGTAAGGCACGCAGTATCATTCCCAGCACTCACTTTGCAGGTTAATCCACTGAGAACAAGTGTAAAAATCACAAATATATAGCATTGGGAACAGATATAACAATTGTCAGAAGCATTCCGATCTTACATTTGCATGCCACAAATATGGCAACGCAAAAATAAAACTGGAGACTTCTCATATTACCATCACCAATACACAATATATTTTTAAAGTTTATGCAGCTAAAATCTTTTTGGCAACAATTTCGTTTTAAGGAAGATCTATGTCTGGTGGACCTATACCATATGTAGAAAAGCAAAACTTATGGGTTGGTTTATAGAAGACAGGAAAGTGCTGGTTAAGGAACTGTTGTCGGCAGATGCTTATTATATACCTTTGTTCATCCTTGCAAAACACCACAGGGACCTTGGCATGGAAATCAGATTCCACGTCTGCATAGCCAGCTGAAAACAAAGGACAAAATCTTTAGTACCCAAGAATAATGGCAAGTTATCACACCTTTCTCAGGACGCCGTGGGGGTTCATTAAGCGATTACAGGGAGACTGCTGATCGCACTTCTACAAAAAATGATTAAATACTTACTGCAGTTTTTCAAAATCTCCAGTACTTGTATTAAAACCTCTTGTTGGCTCAGCTATTAAAAAAAATAATGATTATAATAGCAAAATAATAGCAAAATGCATTTCTATAATCTACAGTAGTCAAAAAAATAAGCAAGCAAATAAAATGCATAGTAACAGAATAAGGAGGGCTAAAATGTTTGCAACATCACAACAGGATGTCTAACGCTCTTCACTTCTTGTTTTTAACCTCTGCACATCTGATACAGGCAGACATATAGGAGGTGTACTCGGTAAAGGCTGAGTACACCTTTCTGAAGCCGAGTGACTAATAGAAGCCTAGGCGACGTACAATCACGTCTAAGCTATAAGAAATCGAATCAACTTTCCTTTCAATGAAAAATTGTACATACTGCAATAAACAGAGGTTTCAATGTTAGGACAAGCAACGGTTTTTAAATCTGTTTCTCACTGTGTATTAAAAAAGCCAACTTTCATGCAACGCAACGAAGGACCCTTCGGTACATTGACAAAAGCTGTTAAGATCATATATACCTTAGGAGGAAACTTTACATCGATATTAACGTCACTTGTTTTCAATGCAAACTTGGACATGGAGGATCCGTACATGCGCAGACAGCATTCTGTAAATCAATAGACAGATCTGTGTTTATTATGTCATTGACAGTTATTATCATTTATATAGCGCCAACAATTTACGCAGTGCTTAATACATACATTCAAGGGGTCTGACAAGACGAGAATGGACAGACTAAGACAAACCAATACATTAGGTGGAGAGAGCCCGGCTCGCAAGCTTACAATCTTGAGGCTTACAGACTGAATAACAATGGACATTGTCTCTCTCACTACAACAATATATAAAAAGAGAAACCAAAGAATTCATATTTATAGATAAGGGTGATAACTTCATACTGCCATCATATACGATGCACAATTTGTGGCATGGGAAGGTGTCCCGGAGGTTGCTTCTTTAAGCATAAAGGGGGTCACGACACTAAAATAAAGCCCCCCAAGCAAAGACAGAGTACAGGACATCAACAAGACTCAAGAAAATCTGCACGTTAAGTGAAATGGCCAAGCAGCACCAACAAATTAGGATGCTGGTTCCTCACATCGACGTATCTGCTGAATTAACAATTATGGAGGAGAGCTCTGCCGATATTACGATTATGCCCATATCTGAGTTGTTTGAATGATACCAAAATGCTGTTCTTCTGCATAGAGAACAATCTGGAATTGAGTTGCAAGTGAATGTGTACACAGTGCTGTACGGGTGCAGGTAAACGCGACAACTACAGATATGCTAATACAAATCAAGTTTCCCTGGAGCACTTTTGCCCGAAGCACTAAACAATTAACGTTGCCGAGCCGCAATCTGATTCCATAACAAAAGCTATGTTAATGCAGGCAGAAGTAATAGACCCCGGGCAAAAAAACAGTCTGATTTCTTACAAACAGGCCACACGATGAGAAAACAAATACTCCAGATGTGCAATGTGACTCTTCATTACATCCCAGGTCCTAACTGATTAACAAATGAGTGCGCTCGCATTGTTGCAAATCGAGTTTAGTGGGTAACTCTCTGTTCTAAGGGTAAAAAGGGCAGAAATAACTAATAGACGCAAAACATCTTTTTTTTTTTTATTTCCATCACTTTTAATGTTATATACAGACCGCATAAACCACCTATGCAATATGTAACCTCGTTTACCAGCATGGAATACTTACCAGGTAATTTAACCTGGATAATTTTCTCCATCTTGATGACGATTTCCTGGCGGAACAGGAAGTCCTCCTGAGATATCCCATGTTTCTTGGCTGTGTCTATCAGGGTCACCCCTATAGCGGCTATCTGCGCTGCGGTCGGTGGGGGGAGACCGCGCAACTCATTCTCCTCCTGTTTTTCCTGCGTGGGGGGGGGAATCAAAGTGTTCACAAAAAAACATGGAGATAAATAATATCCCATTTATATAAAACAAATATTTTTGCGGTATGCATTTTCATGCCATGCTCTAGCCGTATTACTAAAAAGCTCATATATTTACTATAGACTCCCTGATACTGCCCCTCCCCCGTACTCTATCTCAGTCCTATGAACTTTGCATTGTCATCAGATATTCACCTTAAGGGCCAAGGGCAGGAGCAAGGCTGGCAATATACCGCTCACTGTTTTTGTGAACCAAAAGTTTACAGTAATCAAACTATTACAAACATTCTAAATTGTCCAGTTTCTTTAACGTGCCCCCCGAAAATACCCTCCCCCTCCAGGGATACTTACCAAAATACTGCAAGCGCAGTGCAACGCATCGGACGGGTGATGCTCACACATCTCTATCACCGAGTTTTAAGGAGCTGTGATACACACTACCAGCTCTACAGACGCACTAACTACAAATCTGCCTTGTGGGATGAAATAACACAGAAAAGCTCGGGCTTCACTTCGAGCTAACTTTACCAGAATATTCTTTTTGTGACGTTTCTCCTTTATGTGCTTGTGAGCTCCCGGGACGTTCTCGATGTGAATAGAGCAGAGTCTGCAGAGGTACTGGTAGCTGGGGAAGTCAGGGGATCTCTGAAAGAAGCGAGAGGGGAAGGGGTCTGGTAAACATCCTGCACAATCAGAATGACAATAGACTGATATCGAGTTTAAAGACTAGAAGTTCCATGCGCAGCCTCCTCTCGGAGCCGCCCCTTTAACCCACCTTCCCCGCTCCTTCCCAAAGCAGCATTCATCCTTGAAAGCAGGAGGGACAGTCCTGCTTTCAACCATAATGCATTTCATTTTAATTACATTTAGATCTTGTGTGTAAAAAAAAATAAAAAAAACTTTAGAAAAGTTACTGTAGGCTTGAGAACCTCATCGAACTCGCCCTTGTTTTTAATCGGTCTAGGACGTCTGCATTTTGTGGACGGATGTTGATTTACATCTGTATACTGATCCAAGCTGTATTCATTCTGCCTCCATACACCACAAAATCAGTGTACAGATGTGTATTCAAACCTTTTTGTTTCCTTTCTTAATCTTAATACCGGGTATTAAGGCATCAAATGCCATTTTATATCAGTATGTGAACTCATCAAAGAAAATAAGGTGCAGTCAAGCAAAGGAGAGGGCTACAGTTAGCCTGTCCTAATAGAGGAAATCTCTACATGGTAATCAATGTTTTTCCTCCCTCTCTCCCTCTCTTTTATATATATAACTTATACATATCAAGTTGCGAGGCTGCCGTGTCTAATGCTGACATCACAGCCTCACAGACACAGAGGGACAATCGTTGTATCGATTAATTGCAGAAGCAGATCTTACTAAGTGCTTCCTCACAACGACACCCCCAATGCCCGAGATGTCCAAGTCAATCACACGCAGTTGTATAATTGTAAATACCTACCATCGGCTATTATGGATATACAAGGCTTGTGACTGTAAGAATTATTGATCATGCAGGGCACAGCTTAAAGGTAAGGTCCAGTAAATGGAGTACGAATGGCCATTTGTTTTACGCTACACCAAGGGACAGGACTAGTTTGGACCAGAAGGAGGAGAGGACGAAGACAGAGCCACACAAGGACACAGAGATTTCTTGTCCTCCCATTCACATGTGTCCTGTGCACACTTCACACGTATAGCATTTCCTACCACACGTGTTACCTTCGCTAGACGGTAGATGTAATCCCTCTGCAGCCTCTCTTCAGCCTGTTTCAGTCCTAGCTCCTGGTCTGCTAGCGTAGAGTCCTCGGGTGCACTCTTGAGCTGTGCATTAACAGACCCAATACTGGAGCTGCTGTCCGTGCTATTATCTGAAGAGCAAAACAGATTGTTAAGGATTTGGGGGATAGATAAAGGCT